>JAVJGI010000040.1:103670743-103712696 GCA_035590275.1 Ibycter americanus
AAACTCTCAACCCTCCCTGCTAAAAGCCTCTGATAGATGAAGCACGTTACAACTGAGAAGAAACGAGAAGTTAATGTTGGATAAACATGCGTCAGTAGCTACCAGCCATTCGTTTGCTGCTGAAGGAGGTGAATAGCAAGGAAGAACAGGCTGACAGAACTCCTGAAATTCGCTCCGAGACTGGTTGATGGTGCCGCTTTGCCGAGGGATTTGATGTGGGAATCGGGCGCTGTGCTTGCTTCTGGCTGCAGCCCAGGGCTTGCTCTTCTTCCCGAGCTGGCGGTGCTGCTCTTCATCCTATTTACAGCCTGTGTGCTGGCATTGTCCCTTCCTGCTTTTGAGTCCTCTGATGTACCTTATTCTGGTCTGACCTGACATTCATGAAGGGAGCTCCTATTTATAGGACAAATGCAGGTTCTATATGTGCTATAGGAAGTGTTGAAAAGGATGTGGATCCTGTTCCAGACAATAGGGCCCGTGTTTTGGGGGGTAACGGTGGCTGTTCTCCAGCCAGGGTTGGATGTGGGTGTTGCTGGGGGAGGTGGGTTCGGTGCTGTGTAGCCCCTAGGGAAAGGGCGGCTGGCTTCTGCCAGGGAAAGGCACAGAGAGTGGCAAGGGAGAGGGTCAGTGCGTAGTCAGGAGGGAAGGGGCTGGCAGAGCTGCCTGTGAAGCTGCAAGCAGAGCCTGGGCTTTGCTACCCAGAACTGCTGAATTCTGGTGGTGACTCTTTTTACTTCTGCCCAGAGTGACAGCTAGCTGTCTTCCTGAGGAGGCTGTGCTTGAACTTCTCATCTTTCTTTGCAAGACCAAGGCTGGCATTTCTCAGAGCATCCTCCTGGCAGGAACTTGCTAGCACCGTACAGGTGGTCCCGTTCCCTACGGTGGGATGGACCCCCATGGCATATTGGAAAATCCTTTCACTTTCTGGTTTTGTACTGCACTTAAAATATACCCTTGCAAGAATCCTCTTAAATAAAGTTTTTGCTGTTCTTACTCTGCCTCCCTGTAGCTGCCAGGAGTCTTGTAAAACAGTCTTAATCCAGTGTTTTATGTGCTCGCTGGCAAGAGAGTGAGTCTGCTATGGGGAAGGGACTTCTTGGAACTAGATTCTAGCCCAAATTTTTCTCTCTCTCCCTTTTCTTCCCCAGTCCTTGATGTTGTCGGTGAGTCACCAGTGACAAAGTCTTAATTGTGTGTAATGATGAATGGGATGCCCTGCAGGTAATTTCTTGGTCTTTGGTGTCTTCATGTCCATTCATTATAGAGGATAAAGGTGGGGAGAGAGCTGGTGGACGCTGATGTTGCTTGTGAATGCTGTGGCCTGGCTCTGAGGTGTATGACTAGAACAGCCATGCTAATTAACTCCAATTACAATCTGCTTCAGAACAGGGAGTAGGCTTTAGCCTTTTTTCCCCCCTTAGACCTAGCTGTGAAAGTGCCCGGCTGCTACCTCTCAGTGCAAGCCTTGGGCTGTGCGCTCTGCCTGCCTGGCGTATTTTTTTTCTTTTGTCTCCTTTGTGTTCCTGGGGTTTTTTCTTTGTGTTCCTGGTTTTTGTTTTTTTTTTTTTTTTGCCCTGGCTGCTTGTGCATCTCACCTCCTTGCAGTGAGCGCCTGCCCTGCGGGCTGCAGGCTGCTACTGAGGGAAGAGGAGGTGGGGCTGGTGGGGCTGCAGGAAGGTGTCTTAACTTGACTGTGGGGAGAAGCACAACCACAGGGACCTGTGCTGCTTCGGAAGGCTGGAGAAACAGCTGGTCCCGGGTGGGGAGGCAGGCGAGGAGGCTTGCTTTAGCACAGGCTTGCGCTAAGGCTGTGCACCGTAGCACCCTGCCTCCTCGGCTCACCTGAGGTGTCGTGGCTGCAGGTGGCCCCAGACTGGCCCTTTGAAGGGGGCTGCCTCGCCTGGCACCACCTGCGTGCGGCGGAGCAGATGTCTGAGTCCATACTGGGATTCCTGTAAGATCAGAGGGGAGGAAAGCTGCCTCTCGCAGCTACCCTTCCTTGCCATCTGAAGCTCCCTCTGTTTGCTGGTTGACTGCCATCTCTCCCAAGAACAGAACTCCTGCTGACGGGGCTGCGTACAACTGAGCAGTCGGCTTTTCGAGCAGGCGGCTTCTTCGTGCAAATGGTTTCGAAGCTGTTGCGTTCTCAGCCGCTCTTATCCTTGCGCAGCAGCTTGGACTTGGGCTGTGTGGGGAGGGATGGGAGCCCGTGTATAAGTTATTGCTTGTCCTTTGGTTGTTGTGGCATTGCTTAGCACTGGCCCAAGGGGAGCTGACTCCCTTCGTGCTGGAAGACAAACGAGTGTGAGGGCACGTGGGTGCAACGTCTCTAGCTAACCTCTCCGCGTCTGGGAGCAGCTAAGGCATGTGCAGCTTCCAGAAAGGATCTGTCACAGTGGTGTTTAGACCTGGGGTGGTTTTTTGATCTCAGGTATGCAGGAGAACAGGGTTCACCTCTCTAATACACCCCTACCTGCTGTTTGGATCACGGGACCTCCTGGGCTGTGGGGGAAGCTGAGACCCATCAAGTCCAGAGTCCTTCTGCAAGGCAGGCAAATATTACACCTTCAGGAGAAGGTGTGAGAAGTCAGAGGATCTGAGAACAAAACACACTCCTAAACTTTATTCTTAACCTTCAGTTGCACCTGTAGAGTACAAGCAACACTGAATTTGTTCCCTTTTTCAGCCCAAAGGTGAATCTCGTGCTGAGCAGGGGGTGTCTCGTGGGAATGGCCCTATGCCCTTGCCCCAGCACCTGTAGTTGCCTGCTCCTGGTCATGGCAGGGACAGTGTATGAGAGTTCTGCTCAAAATCATTGTGGACCTTGAAGCCTCTTGATCAGGACTGAGATAGTGCTGAGCTCACACCACTGAAATTCTGGACTTAGGGCTGCAAAAAATTGCAAGATTGATTAAAAGTCGTGAGACTTGTATTCCCCCTAGCTCCCAACATGTTTTTACCCTCTTATTTGCACTTTGCGGTGTCAGATCTTTGTGTGTGCCTTCTGTAGTCACAAAGCAATGGGATGGAGGTATTTGGCAATGAGTAAGAGTCTCTCTGTCTGAACAGTCTTGAGGAAGCCCAGAGGGGAACGTGATGCACTTGAAGGGCAGAAGCCAGTGAGCTGTGGTTGCATATAACTATAAAAATGGATCATTCTCAAGGGGGATAATATGTGCTCTGTGCTTTCCTCAACTGTAACAAGACCCCCAACCCCTGTGTCAAGCATAGAAGCTGTAGTGTCAACAACTGCCTGCGTCCCCTGGAGTCCCCCAAGGGCAGGAGACACCTGTCTGCCCACCTTCATGCGAGCATCCTTTCTCTGCCTCTGGTGTTCCCTTTGGAATTGCACTGTTAAACGTGCGTACGTGCCTGTTTCGGAGAGGGGATCAAGAGCCCCCTTATCTCTGAGCCACCACCTCTCTGACTGCTCTGGTCTTGGCACGGTGTGCTGAAGTGCTCTTTGGGTGGTGAAGACAGCTGGAGAATGCAGGTGACTGGGCACTTGGGCTGCAGTAGGAGGGGAGATGCTGGCAGAGCATGATAAAGCGTGCCCTGAGCATGCCGGGCCAGGGATGCCTGTGGTCACAGTAATACCCATGCACTGCAGCAGCCACCCTTGCTAGAGAAACGCCCTTGCTCCCAGCTGAAACCTCAGGCAGCTCTCTGATGAGCTGTTCCTGTTACACACAACTCAGCAACTCGTCTCTCTATCCTGTTTTCCCTGCAGTAGGATTGCAGCAGCAGGAGGATTTCTGACCCATTGAACATGGATGGGGACATGTTTCTGGTGTCCCGTGTGCACTAGACTCATTTTAGGGCTGCTGCTTTCCTGCTGTGTGGGTGTTTCTTTGGGGTAGCTTGCTGCAGAGAGTGGTGCTGGAGAGGTGCTGGCTTGCAGCTGTGTGCAGATCTTGCTGGTTTTAGGCAGGGGGATGAGCCAGCAAAGAGGTCCAAGGAGACTGCTCTAGCACTGCTGGCAGTGGGATGGGGAGAGTGGGACTAACTCTTGTGGCCAGGACTTATTTTTCTTCCTGAAGTTTGGATAAGTAAAGGAAAATGGGCTCTTCCTGCCAAATCCTCCACATTTTTTAGCAAATCCAGCCTGCTAAGGCAAAGGTTTTCTTTAGTCTTTGTAGTAACAGAAGTTACCTTTGACACTTCTACATGGGATGTTATCTGCTCTGCCTTTTGCCTTCCCAAGGTACCAGTGGCTTGTCAGAGCCAGAAGACTCCCTTCTCTCATTCACCCAACCCACCTGCTGCCTCCTGCCCCTGTTTTAAGGCTCCTGTGCTCCTATTCAGAGCCTCCCCCACGGATGGACAGTGCTCCCTTTTGCTGTGCAGCCTTCCCCAGTTGGGACCTTCCAGCTGCTTAATGTTCCCTTCAAGGTTGTGTTTTTTTTTTTCTTATTCAGATGTGTTTTCTTCTCCCTTGGTGCATCTCACCGCTGATATTTCTGTTGTGAGTCAGGATATCTCTGGGAGAACTGTACCAGCTGGAGTCTGTCACCCTGAATGATGCTGCCTGGGAGCAGCAGGGGGGTTCCTCTGGCCAGGCTGACACTTGCATGCTGCCCTTGATAGGGCTTGAATTGTGTCCCTCACCCTGTGTCTGCAGATGATGGGGTCCCAGTTCATGTCCATGTGGAAAGGGTCAGTGGCAGGTGAGTGGGATCTCGCTTCTGTCCCAGCATCTAGTCCAGGATCTCCTGCTATGAGTTTGAATTCTTTATTAGTAATGGGCAGGACTGGGTCAGTTCTGAATATTTTTTTAATGTAAATTATTTTCCTGGCTGAGTCTCTTCTAGCTTCCACTGACTAAGCGCGGTCTCCCTTGCTGGAGAGCAGCATTCCCTGCCGTAACCAGTCATGTGGCAACTGGAATGGCTGTTGTGGGCATAAAGCTTAGAACAATATCGGAGGGAAAAAGTTGATTAGCTCATCCTCTGTCTTGCTGGTTGCGTACAGCAGAGGCAAAACAGTAGCAGAGGCTTCTCCTACTGCCAGGGGAACTCTTGAGCAGCCTTCCTGGTCCGAGCTGAGCTGCGTCGCAGAGGCTGCGGGATCTGCTCATCCCTTCTCCCAGCCCTGCTCTGCTGTCCCATGAGAGCTCCCACCTCGCTGGCCCTGCTGAGTTCTCCTGCACCATGCAGGAGGCTGGTCTCTGGGTCTCCGGGTAGCAGCTGTGCCTGCTGGTGGCTCTCAAGTGTTCGCTGAGAAGTGGCAGCTTATCTGGAGCTATTGTTCTTGCCTGAACAAAGGAAAGGGGCATTGCTACCCTCCGCCAGCCCTCGCATCCTTTGTGCCAGGGGCTTGCTGGTGTTTGCACTTGGGGTGGGGAAGGCGAGCCCTCCCTGGGTCAGTGATGAGAGGAAGGAGGGGGCTGTTCTGGTTCCTGGGTCTGCAGGGAGGTGAGGCAAGGTGGCTGGTTGTAGGGTTTGGAGTGGGATATCCCCACAGCAGCGACTGGGCTGGCGGCACGCTTGGTAGCAGCTCTGGGCATAGCTGAAAGCAAACCCTGGGTCTCTGCACCAAGGGCAGTGTGTCCCAGTGCAAAGGGGAGAGGTGTGCCCTGGGGGACAAGAGGTCTCTGTCCCTCGCTGGAGAACCTGCCTGGCAGAGGGGCCCCTTGTGACACGAGTCTTGTCCCCCTTTGCTCCCCACGAGGCTGTGTGGGGATGGGGCCAGCACTGCCTGGGCTGGAGAGTTGGGTGCAGCTTTGGCAGAAAGCGTAATACGTGCTTTTGTCTTGGTTGCCCACTCATTTTGTACTTTTAGAAGGATGGCTAATGAAATTAGCTCTGCTGGAAGGCTTTGCCAGCCTGTGAACCGCTCCTGTGCATCTTGTGACAACGTGATTAAAAACTAGCCGGGCCAGAAAGTGCCAGTTGTCCGTGGTTGTGAAACGGTCTCACGTGTTCTTTCTTCCTCTCGTTCAAGGTGAGAGTCTGGCGTTATCTGAAAGGCAAAGACATCGTCACTCACGAGATCCTCTTGGATGGTGGGAACAAAGTGGTTATCGGTGGCTTCGGGGACCCGTTAATCTGTGACAACCAAGTCTCGACTGGGGACACACGGATTTTCTTCGTCAACCCTGCCCCGCCGTACATGTGGCCGGCACACCGCAATGAGCTGATGCTGAACTCCAGCCTCATGCGGATAACGCTGCGCAACCTGGAGGAGGTGGAGCACTGTGTGGAAGGTGAGGCTGGAGCGTGGGTGCCTGGCTTTGCCTGGGGTGCTCTGGGCACGCAGGTGCAGTAGTGGCCAAGCCCTGGCTCTGTTGGCCATCTGGTGCTCTTAACTTGTAAATGATTGATTGGCAAATGATCTTGCTGGTGATGAGGTGCATCAATCCTGCTGCTACACGTGTCTAGGGTAGGGTCGTACTGCTCTGTAGACTTGCTTGTCACGGAGACAGTGCCTGGCGTTGACCTTGTTGTCAGAGGCAGTGGTTGCAACCAAGGTATAGCCAAGCAAAGCTGGTTTATGTTATCTTTGCTCCAGATTTGATGCAGGTTCTCAGTCCTCTCTGCAACGAGTCCAATGTGGTTGGGAGCATCCCCACTGCAAGTCCTGTCCTGCCACAAGTCTGTGGCAAGCACTTACCTGGAAATTTAGATTCCTCACACCTGAGTTAGATTTATTTTAATCCCCCCCCACGCCGCGGGTTTAGAGCAAGTAAGTTAATGGGTTAATCCTGTGGTGAAGGTCTGTCCCTCATGGTGGTCACCCCGAGCTTTCTTGCTTGCCAAGTCAGCCTTGCGGACTCCTGCAGGGACCTGAGAAACCAGCTGAGTTCTGCATGGGGGTAGAGCTTGCTTCTCCAGGGTATAACTAAGTCAGAACCAAGTCGAGCCCGAGCAGTTGAGTGATTTCTGGGGGTATGAGGCATGCTTCTGTATCGTTGTGGTGAAGCCCTGTATCCCTCGTACATTAATCTCTCTGGAACCTTTGTGTCTGCTCCCAAAAGAGCTCAGATGAGGTGGGTTGGCTTGTAGCTGTCTCTGAGACAACGTGAGGAGTGCTGACGCGGCCATGCCGAAGAGGATGGCTGAGTTGCTAGTGCTGCTGTGGGTGTAACAACACAACTGTTGGGAAGAGCTGAGGGGGAGACAGCCCATATGTGCTCTTTAATAGGGTCTTAGACCTCCAGGTGTGGAGATGTGCCTCCATGGAGAGCCGAGCTGGAGAGACTTGCTTCTCCTTGTTGCCCCACCGCCTTGAAAATGTATTTCTGTAACAACCTGTTCTCTGGCTTCTCTCTTCCCCCTTTCTGCTTGTCCTGTGTTCCACCAAGAGCTCCAAGCTCATGGGGGAATGTGGTGCCCCAAAAGCCCTTTGCTTGGGTCTGAATGTGTCCTGAGAGCAGATGAGTAAACAAGGAAGGAATGTAGGAATTCTATGCAGGCAACAAATAAACATGCAGATTGGCTCCCTCCTCCCCTTGGATGTGCAGAGGGGAGGCCATAACCCCTTTTTCCAGCTGTGAATGCTGACAGAGGTAAATGACCGAACTCTCGCTCTGGGAGGCTGGGAGAGAGCTAGTTCAGCAAAGCAGCTCACAAGAAGTTCCAGTCTCAAGTGGTTTTTGTAAGGCGTTTTTTTTTTTTTAGGAGGTTTTTTACCTGAATACATATATATCTATGTATACCTCTCATATTGCACTTGGAATGTGTCAGTCCTGCTCCTTCCTTGCACCTAGTAGAGAGGGAGGGAGGAGAAAGAATGTGTGTGTGTGGTTTTTTTTTTTTTTTTGTTAAACCTGAGCAAACATTAGGAAGAATTTTGTCTTGATTTGCTGTGTTCTTTGGCGTGCTTATTTTGCACGCAGTGGATGTGAGCTGGGTGGTTCCCATTTGTGGTGAAGGATGTTGTCCCTTAAGGCCCCTGGGAGATGAGGGGAGGTCTAGTTTTCCTTCTAATACTATAGATTCAATGTAGAATTGGGAACTTTTCATTCCTGCTTTTGCCTGTAGTGGGGGGAAAATTCAAAATTGTGTTGGTGTAATGCTTGTTACAGCCCTGGTGTGTCGGGGCTGGCTGCTTTGGAGCTGGGCTGGGACCTGCTGCAGTTGGGGACACATCCTAGCCATGGACAGCTCTTCTTGCAGAGGGCCGGGGTGGTGATGGGACTGTCATTCCCAGCGTTGCTGTACCCTGCAACAGTACCGATGTCTTGGTCCCAGGAGGGGAGAGGTGCAAAGTGCCTGCGTGCACTGGGCTGTAGCTGGATGCGTCTGTCTATAAGCGTGCCCTGGGATGCAGTATCGTAGGAAAGATTTGCTTGGTGTGGCTCCCATACTGTTGTGCAAGAGAATTGAAGGCGCTAAAGCTGTGCATGTCTAAACTCTTCTTTACCATGGATTTAAATTGCAGGTCCGTATAGCTATAGGTGGGTTTGTCTTTCCTCCTTGCTGTGTTAACCTTGCCTGATGCCAGGCAGCAGGTGATTCTTTCTGGGGCTCCCCTCTTCTCTGAAGATTTTGCTGCACAGCTTGCTTCCTTTAGCTAAGTAGACCCCTCTTCCTGATGGCTCACTGGGATGCTCTTGGCATGCAGAGGTGGGGCTGGGGAGGGCTGGAAAACAGCCCACAGGTAACTCGCTGTGTGCAGTGGACCTGATTTCTCCAAACTGGTGGAGACCCATCCAGGCTGTGTGTTGCTGAGAAATGACAAAACCAAGGCAACCTTGAGTTACTAGCGTCTCAGGGAGGTCAAAAGGTGTTGCTTGGGGGAGACACAGCAATTCTTATTTTTGGCATCCAGCTGACTTGGCAGCTGTTTTCCTTGCCTTGATAAACCCACCTTTCTTGTCATACCCAGTGCACTCACTTTTCTTCTTCCCACGTCTCGGAAGCCCGGTTGTTATGTGAGTATCCTGTGTGTTGGGTGCTAGCAGGTTTGCTGTAGATAGCGTGGAACAAACTGACCACCAAAACTTCAGTTTCCCTCGAGCTCTACCCAAAGCTCAGGCCTCTCCTGAGGTCTGCGAAAGTCCCTTTCAGCAAACCCAGGGCAGCTGCCTGCTGGCTTCTGGGAAGCCGTGTAAAACCAGGCATGAGAACCTGCTTCTGCCACCCTGGGAACTATTGCTGAGCTCTGAGTCTGAGAACTTAGCTCCAGGACTTCTCTCCCATCAGCTCCCCACAGGAGGGTTCAAAGCACAGTTGCCCAGAACACTGCTCTTTGCTGCACTTTGAGTTTAAAAACAAACTTTTGAGTGCTTTTGCAGAAAGAATTGGAAGAATGGTGGCAGCTGAGTGGAAAAACATTGATGTTTTGAGTATCTTCATCTCCTGTTACTCCAGCTTGGAAAAATCCTAGACATCAAAATCTTGCCTGTCTAAGAGGGAAGTTCAAACCAGGGCATCTCTGTGAAACAGCTCCGATTAGAGTAAAAGCTGTGTGTTGTGATTACACTTAATTGTGGTAAAAATGCTTTGACCAGCTGTAGTCAAAATGAAAGACTTCGGTTAAGCTCTGCAAACTGGCTTCAGCACTGAGGGTGCCTGGAGGGATGCGTTTTGGTGCTGAAAGGCAGAGGAGCAGCTCTGGGGTGCGGGAGGCTGGGACACAAGCTTGGATTGGGTCCCTGCGCGAAGGAGGATGTTTGCTCTGGTGCCTTTGTGGCGGAATGCATGGAAAGGGAGCTGGCCCTGAGCAGCATGTGGTGCTGCATAGCACTGGGAGTGGATTTCCTCTTGTTCTTCAGGACATCTGGATGAGGCTTTCTGGGGAAGGAATTAGCCTGATGAGCCACAGCCTTGCTGTATTTGTGCCGTGGATGCTGGTCCTGCATGGAGAGGGCTGGAATTGCTGTGCAGGTGTTAGAGCTTCCCAAGGCACCGCACCAGCAGGCTCTGTGCTAGGTGCACTGCTTTGCTTTCCTTGCTGTCCCCTGACGGCACCATCAAGCATGCTCTTCTGGAGTTCAGCAGCTGACTAATCCCTGAGAGATTGTTCCGCTGCATGTGTCTCGTATTTCACTTTGATCGCAACTGCACTTGAAGAAAATAAAGATATTTTTTTGTGTGTGTGTATAGTGTGCGAGGGGCTGTGTGACTCCGCACTGAGCTGTCTGGGTGGAAGGAAGTTCAGATGAAACCCTTGTTAGGGCCTTGGTTAATGAGAACCCGGAGCTCCTCTTAAATGGTGCCTTGCTTGTGGCACGATTTGCATTAGCGCTGGTGCAATTGCCCCAGTCGAGACTGCTTGGCTAGCTTTGGAGATGTGCGTGGACTTTTCTCCCCTGGAGGTTCAGCCACGTGTGTTGGCTTTACGAGTGCGGTGTGTGGTGAAACCTGTCGGCATTGCGTACAGTCAGCACAGGCTGTTGCAACAGGTCCTGCTCCTGCCTTGAGACCCTCATCCCAGAGCAGCATGTCCAGCCTGTCTTCAAGAAACTCTTGCTCTGTGCTTTAGCTAATGCAGTGTCACCTCAACTTTTCAGGTGACATGGAAAATAGGGCCTATGAACCATGTTTGGGGGGTGGTTAAGCCTTTTAGTAAGGATGGATGTGCCTGGTTGGCACAAGGTTGGGGGCAGAGCGTGGGCAATACCCACCTCCCCGATGGGAATCATCCCAGCAGTGAGAGCAAGGCTGAGGACTGACCCACTATGTGCACACGTAGCAGCTGTCCCAAATCCTTTCTGGACTACCTGCTAGCTTCCTGGCTGTGGAGGGTGCTTCCACGGTGCTCGGTAGCTTCCCTGCTGCCTGCTCCAGCCCTGCTGTGGGTCTGGGGCTGCTCCCTCTGGGTGGGCAGCAAGGCGACTGGGATGGTCGCCTTTGGGTGCTGTGTGTCACCCAGCCTAGCAGCTGGGGGGGCCAACACGGTGTCTCGGGGTGCTGCTGTGAGGATAGCACACAGGCCTTTGAAACTCTTTTCCGTATAGATGCCTGTAATTAAGCTGGCTGCTCTGGCTTGTGTTCAACATGCAGTGTGCTGCAGATGCTCCATATGTTTAAAAATGTCACTTAGCTCTTAGTGAAATTCTGATTCTAGCCAGTCCAGAACTCTCCTCTGACTTTTCATCTCTGTGGCAACCCTATTGCGGAAGAATTGCATCCACCCGGCAGCCTCGTTTCTCCCATGTTTTCTCCCATGTCTTCTTGGGAGCGGGACTGCTTTGAAAGCATCTCCCTTTGAGTTACACTGTCCATTCTGTTTTGTCTTCTGCCTGTTCACTTTTATTCTGTCCTTTCTTTCTTTTCAGGTCTCTGCCTCCATGGAACCGAGACGTTTTGTTCTTGTAAACCAGCCCATGCAAAATTTTCTTTTCAGGCTCCTCGCAGAGGCTGTAAGGCACGCACAGTAGGCTCCTCTCAGCAAGGAAATTGCTGGCATGGGTTTGTGTTAGGTGGTTTGGGCTGTGGTCACTTCCCATGCTCTGGTCTCTTTGCAGCCCTTTTCCACCCCTGCAACTATTTCTTTTTAATCCACTCCTGGCATTTCATTGTGCCTCAGAACAGGCGAGGGAGGGGGCTGGAAGAGGGTTAGTGTGTGGGTTTCTTCTTAAAGAAGGTTTTTCTTTCCTTCCCTCCTCTTCTTGGCTCTGTTTCGAATTGAAGATAATGGGAACAGCATCAACACCTCTGTCTCGGGAGGGCGAGAGAGTTAGCCAGCAGCTCTAAGATGTAATAAACTGGGAGGAGAGAATCCACAACTGAGCGCTCCTGGGGTCCCTTCCCAGCTCCCCATCCAGGCGCTGGGGCAGCACAGCTGGCGCTGGAGCAGTTCTCCTCGCAGGGCTGCTGTGTCGGGCTGGCCCTGGGGAGAGCAGGGACGTGCCTGTGGAGGAGGTGCTGGTGCTTTGGGGTGATGGAGCCGGGTACTGTGGGTGATGCTGCAGGAGCCCACCTGCCCTGTCCGCAGCCCTGGCTGGAGCAGCGTTTGCAGCAGGCGCTCCCGCTGCGAGCGTTGGGGGCCCTGTGCGTGGGCCAAGCCTAAGGATCTGTTTCCTCCCTCCCTTGCATGGTAGTAATGCAAAACATCCCATGGGTTTATGGCAGTAGCTAAGAGAGTCGATTTGTTTAGCAAATTCCTATGGAATTTTAATCTGGTGTGGGAGGCTACTGGTCTGGGAAGGCTTCTTTGGCCCCACTTCCCACTCTGGCACATCCTGCTGCATTTCTCTACGGGATCGGCTAGGGCTTCTCGGTCAGCAGCACAGACGGTGGATCTCTTGGCGGTGCCGGCTGTGCAGTTATGACAAGTGCTGGGCCCCGGCCATGTGCTCTTGGTTCTGCTTTTCCTTTGTTTGCTCCACTAATAACTTGGAGGGGGACCATGGCTTGCCGTCTGCTGTGCTACAGAGGGGAGCTGCTGCTGGGGGCTCTGGCAATCTCTGCACGTCCTTCTGCCATGTGTTTTCCTCTTGAACTGCTGGGTACTGATCGGTGCTGGTTTGGGGCTGGTGCATCACCTCCTGGCTAGCGGGAACGTGCAGGGAAGCGGCATTCTCCCCGTTTCATCCTTTTTGTACAGACATGGGGTAGAAGAGTGGAAAAGGGAAGGGGTGTACAAGTAGGAAAGGTATTATGAGTTCCTGTTGGCGCTGGTCAGAAACATTTCCGTGTCCCGTGCTCCGTCCTTGCAGCCTCCTTTCGGTGCTTCCCGCTGCAGGATGCTTGTGCAGCACCAGCCTTGCTCAGGGGACTTGCCAAGAGCTGTGTTGCAGTGCTCCCGGGCAGGGGGTTGCTGCAGGGAGCTCCTCCGCAGGCATGTGAAGCCTTTGACGGTGGTGCTGGGGGTGGCAGGAGAGGAAATCCCACTGCGGGGGTGACAGGGAGTGGGTGCCAGTGACGCTTCCTACTGGCAGCATCACTGTTCCTGTTGACAAGGCTGGCTCTGAATCTCTCCCTCTGAGCATCTCCTAAACTGAATGCCTGCAGATCTTGGACTCTGGCATCTCCTTCATCCTCTTTGCATCTCCTGGCTTTGCAGAACTGTTTTGACAGGTTATCAAGGAGTCCACACAAGGCAGGACTCGGGTGCAGCTTTTCTGTCTCATTGCCTCTCCCTGACACCCCCCCACCCCATCCTGGAGCCATCATGTAAAATGGGGAGCTGTGTCCCTCCCTCCTTCCTCCAGCTGGATGAGAGGTCAGGAGCCTGTTCTACACCTGGGTCCACATGCTGGAGGTCAGCCCTGCTGGTGCTGCAGGCTGTGGCACCAGGCTTTGCAGGCAGCCTGTGCTGTGTGAGCCGTCACATACTGGTTTTGGTCACGGTGTCACCAGGCCACAAATCTGTAACTTTAGCAAAAGATGTTGCATTCTGTGACTGCTTCTGTCCAAACCTTCGCTGTCACTCGTTTCCCTGTCCGCTCCGTATCTCTTTGTGCAGCATCAAACATGGGAGGGAGCAGTCAGCCCTGTCACACTGTATGTGCTGGAAGTGTGAATTCAATGTACAGGTGTGGCTGCTTGCAGAATGCAGCCAGACAGTCACACGTATGAATTTAGATTGTTTTAATGCTGTAACCAATTTGCAGCCACCTAGGATAGAGTGGCCCTGCCTTTCTGGCAGGGGCAAATCTCAACTTTCTGTTTTTTCTATACTGCAAATCGCTGGCTCCTGCTGCTCGAGGTGGGCAAAGCTCTCCCTTTGGTACAGCCAGGGTTTGTGCTGCTGGTCTTGGACTCTCGCCAGCCAAGAGCTGGGGCGTATGGGCAGGCAGGTCAGCAGCAGGGATGCGAGGGAAATTGCTTAGTACTCATCTGACTTCCAAATAAAGTCCAGGAGCTGGGCTCTGCTGGCGGGCAGGACAGAGCTGACCTGCCCCAGCCTTTGGGCTGTCCAGAGCTGCGGCGAGGTGATGGGCAGCACCGGACGGACCAGCCTTTGCCTGTGAGCCCCACGGGCATCTGCCTGTCAGAGCTGCCAGGCGTCTGCTGGAACTGCCGGCACCCGCCTGGGCTTGCTCCGTGCTAATTCTTACCCGAGAGTGGGACTTGGGTCTGTTTATCTTATTAAACACTCTGCAAAGATCCTGCATTCCTTCGGGATGACTTCCAGGAGCAGGAGAGCTCTTTGATGTGCTGTGGCCAGGGTGGGGACGGAGCAGCCCTGTGCCCCTGGACTGGATGGATAGCCTCCTCTCCCTGATGGGCTGTGGCTTGGGGGAGGTAAACAGTGCTCTGCAAGCTGCTCCCTCCTTACAAAAGCCATTTTATCTGTGCCTTTTTCTTTTTTTTTTCCCCTTGAAAAACTGCTTCTTTTCCCACATTTTCAGCTCCTTGAAATCTTTTTCTTTGATTAGCAAAGGAAATGGGACTCTAGTGCTTTCAATAATTCATACTCAATTTGGCTAATTTCAGTCTGGCTGCAGCACAGACTACAAAGTGAGTAAAGAATGTGTGAGGTTTCAAACCACTCTTTCTTACTGCCTTCTAATTTTTATTCCCCTGGCTCTTCTGTGTCCAGCAGCCACATGAGTCTCCGTTAATCTTCCCACACTCAGCAGTGGCAAGTGGAACAGGGTGGCCGGTGTGTGGGGAGGCACGGGCTGGGCTGTGTCCCCAGTGCTGCCTCAAGCCCCCGTGAATTGCTGCTCTTGCTCAGCTTACACTCGCCCACCCGGTATCTCACCCGCTTTCTCGTGTTGCTGGCTGCTTTATGAATGAACCTCCATCACCATCGCAGCCGAGGCCTTGAGCTGACCGGTATCTCTGTGAGCTCTCGTGCCTTGGCCAGATCCCAGCCCTGTTAATTCCCCTTGCCTCCTTAGGTCCATATTGCAGCTTCACCCGAAAGCCACTTTCTCCGGTCGGTAAAACGTGCTGCCTGGTTGCATTGCCTTGCGCTGACACACAGCTGCTGTGTCCTATCCCAGAGGTAGTGTCAGGCAGCAGAGATCTTGTGGCTCATGCAGGAACCTGCTGGTAAAAGGTGTTTTGCAACAAAACCTGCTGTAACGGTGTCTTTAAGCGGCTGGCGGAGTAGGAGCTGTGGCTGGTGTTTGCCTGGCGTGCTGCAGAGGGGAGCCTGCGTATGTCGTTTGTAGAGCAGGCAGTGGATTTTCCTCCTCAAGTTGACGCCACGTGGATTTAGCTGGATTTCTTGGGTCTAGTGGATTTCTGCCCTGAAAGAGGGCTGGCACATCTACTCACTGTTCATAAGCTAGAGATGCTCTTTCACAGCTGGGCTTTGCTTGTAGCCTGGCTGTGTAGTTTGCTTATTCCATTATCTTGTCTCGGGCTGTCTTTTTGGGAGAAGTAAAGCACGTTAAAATGGCTCCGCAGCCCCTCTCCAGATTCAGGAGACAAACCTTAACATCTTCCATGACCGACTACCTCTTCCTATCCTTTTTTTTTTTTTTTCCCCCTGCATAGCAGTGGATGTTGGAAGAGAACTGCACGCTCCCAGAGGATGTTGTGTCATCTTGATGGGCTGTAAGTGCATCTTCCGTCTAATATTAGACCACTGTGCTCTCTGTCTTGCAGGGATACTAATTAGCTTAAGTGAACTGGAGGACTGGCTGTGCCTTGGCATCTGTGATTTGTGGGTGATACTCAGCTAAAACACGGGGAACAGGGAAAGGCTGAGGGAGCTTTTGCTGATCCCTGTGCTTCTAAGTGCATTGCCTCTCTTTGGGTATTTAGTCCTCAGTTCTGTGTTTCAGGTGAGCAGGGCCAGACCGGCATGGAGACCAGCTTGCAACTCTCTTCAGACATGCAGGGGTGCTTTGGGTTGGAATTGACCTCATCCAAACTGCTGTCTCCTGGGGAGAGAGGGAAGTGCAGAGGCTCAGAATTTGTTGGAGAACGGTGTGAAGCAGTTATCTTTTCCTTTAAAGGCTTTAAAGCAATTTGCCCGTGTTAACAAGCCGTTTAACTCCCCTAGGTGCTGTCTGCATTTCTGCAGACTGAGACAGGTACAGGAGGTAAGCAGCAATACGGTCCCAGTTGGCAGAGCAAGTCTGTGACAGAGCAGGGGATGGGACCCAGGAGTCCTAACTCGGTGGGCTGCTGTGGTTACCCACCTGCATCTTGGCTCTGCATGGATGGGGCAGACCCTTGATGCTGCAGCCAGAATACCAGGGCTTTACATATAGATAGCCAGGCTGTTGGCACCTGTCAATCAGAGGAAAGTTGATGGCAGAGGAGATCTCCCTTGAGGGGCTGTTCAGGATCCTCACTGCCATAGTGCTGAGTCGCTGTGGACCCCTTCCTGTCATTTGTGGGTTCACTAGAACTCTCCCTGCTGTGGCACTCCCCTGGATGCACTGGCAATGTCAGTGTGCTTTGAGTTTTCTCCTGCCAGCTTTTCCTTCAGCCTTCCAGGCTGCCCACAAGGTCTTGTCAGCCTGGTCCTGACTCCGTCTGCAGCAGCGGGGAGCACAGGGCTGCTGTGCACACCGATCGTGCGTGCGTGGTGCTGAGGTGGCCTGCCAAACGTGCTCTTTGGTGTTATACCTTGGCTTGTTCTCTTCTCTGCAGTGTAAAATCCTAGCATCCTTGCTGGTCTGGAGGGGTAGGCAAATAGAAGAGGCATTGAAATTGCTTTTTAGCTGAGGAGAGCACGGCTGGAGCTAGCTCGTGTCTTCCTTCTAGCATAAATGCCACCAGTGCAATTTATCCATTCCGCTGAAATATAGCTGCAGGCTGGAAGGACAGCTCCTGCTGCACAACCCAAAGGCCAGGAGGGATGCTCAGAGTTGATTTGTAACCGCCTGCCACTGGTGTGTGTGCTCCATGTGGTGTTGAACTCAACTCCCCTATCTGAGGCTAACTTCGTGTTCTGAAAACGAGTCTTTAAACTTCTTCCCAGCCTCTTGTGTTGTGGCAATGTGTTGGTGGAGGATTGTAGCCAAAGCCTTTAGCCTGGCTGGGCATGTGTTAGCTCCTACCCGAACAGAAACTGCCAGGTGCTCGGCTTCGGTAACCGAAGGGTTGAGTAAGTTGTGGTCTTCCAGCACTTGCAGTACTTCTGAACCCCAAAACTGCAGAAGAAAAGTCACTGGAGGGCGGGGGGTGGAAAATCAACCAATGCATTGCTTGCCAGCTCTGATTTGGCTGCCAAATTGTGATTGCCTTGGCTCTGAAGCTGCTCTCCTTGGCCAAGAAGCACCAGATCTCACTCTATTTCTGGGAAAAAAAACAGTGCTCTGGGGCTTAGGTCAGTTCAAGCCTTCAAATGCTTCTGTAAAATGAATATCTGCATTATAAAGGAAGCATCAGCCTCAAAGAAGTCATGGTGGGGGTGTAAAAGTGACCTGGATGAATCATCTGACTGCACCGGGCAGGCTGGATCCTGGCTTCCCACCTCGGACAGGACAGCCCCAAGCAGACTTTCCTGATCTGCGTGGCCTGGGAAGCAGCTGGCAGCGATGGGCACGGACACAGAAGTGCCAGTTGGAGCTGTAAGGTGTGTTTCCAGCTCTGCGTGCTCTCACCGTACACGTTAACATAACGTGGTGAGGTTCCTGGTTCCTGTGGAAGGTAAAAATCATCCCAGCTTGGGAAGAAAGGAGAAACTCGAAAAAGAGGTTAGAGCATGTTCTGGGAGCTGTGCATCAGTACCTGGGGCTCCGTTCATCGGTACTGTGGGCTGGCTGCTCTGTTGCCTTTCCAGCAGTGCTGGGACCCTCACCCCAGTGCCCGCAGCGGTACCCACAGGGCGCTGCCCGGGGGTCTGAAGTCCAGGGCAGGCTGGGGCTCACCCAGTCTCATCCCTTGGGCAATGTTTCCCGCAGGTACCAGCAAAGGCTGAGCGAGAAACCTCCAGGGAGGGAGCAAAGTGACTGTGTGTGGTGTGAGGTGTGCATCTTGCACCCATGAGAGCGGAGGCAGACGGTGGGCAGGGTGGTTTTGGACCTTTTCCTAGAGTTTCAGTGCCCTGGAGGCTGTTTCCCTGTCCCTCCACGCATCCAGCCCTGGAGAGAGGTGGTTCCCTGGGCTCTGCTGAGCACTGCCTGCCAGCAGTACCAGCCCTCCGCCTTGCACCTTTCTGCCGATAAACCTTAATCCATTCTTGCGCTAACGGGCAGCGGCTGGGCGGGCAGCCAGGGCAGCATTCCAGTCATAGCTCAGCCAGGTAGGCTGGCAGGAGAAGCCCTGGATCTGCGGAGCGAGATGTAGGAGGAGCAGCCTGCCCGCAGGAAAGGGCTGGTGTGGGGAGCGGGGTGATCCCAGCTGTGCTGGGGTGATGGCCCAGCAGCAGTGGTGGCACTGACCACCCAGGGGTGCAGGCAGGGGTGGCATCCTTTCCCAGCATGAGTGGGGTGGTCTCTTGTTGCTGGTCATCTCCTGTCTGGGTCCCTGTGACATTAAGCACTGCAGCCGCCTTTCTCTTGGTGGCTGTGCCGGTACGAGAGGACATGTGCTGATTTTTAGATGCTAGTATGCGATTGCTGGGGAAAACCCAGCGCCTGGCGTTATGCAGCAGACCAGAAAGGTCCTTGCTTTAAATTCAGAACCGATCCTGTAACTCCTGGATGGCTGCATTTCAAACAGACACCCAGCAGGAGAGGAGCTGGGGGGGCTGGCTGTGCGCCACCGGGTGCTGCAGACCAGGGCAAGCATCTGGGGAGTCTGCTCTTCCCTGTGGGCCTTCCCAGAGGGAATGGCTCCTTCACTGTTGTGTTTTATGTAATTGGGATCCTCTTCGGTGTTTTCAGTTGCATTTTTATGGTGGTGGTGGAGGAGCTTTTTTCTGCCACAGGAGGTTCAGGATCATACTGTGGCTCCACCTCGTCTGCAGTGATACTTTGCCAGGGAATTCGTTTGGGCTCATCCTTTTTCTTCCACTTCTCATTCTGTTGGTACCCGAAACCTTTACAAACGAACAGATCTATCGGCGATATGGGGTCGGAACCAAGTTATGTTCCTCAGTTATTACCCAAGGAAAATCTTTTGACTGGGCTGTGGGAGCCGTTCCTGTGGATTCGGGTGGTGAGACCTTGGCTGGGATAGTCTGTGGTTTCATTTGGGACAGTTGTGCTCTTGGCGAGTCAGCCTTTGAGAAAACAGGGGTTTTTTTGTCTGTTTTATTTGTCCGTCTCCTGCTTACAGCCAGTTTCTCTCTCGGCTTTCCTTGTTACACTGGGCTGTCTGTTTATGTAGTGATAAAATCCCTGAGCAAATTGTTTTAACTGATGCTGTTTATCTAAGAGATAAACTAGGATCAGTGGAAGCTGCTGGCAGTTGCACGGGGAAACTGTCATGAGGAGCCACTTGAGCTCCTTCTAGGTGAGCAGTTCTGTTTCTTTCAGCATGGTTGCCGCCTTAACAAACTTGTCCCAGACTAAGCACAGAGACCAAAACTTACAAAAAAATCCCCTATTTCTTCCTGCTTTTGTCTTCTGGTTGGAATACCGGTGCAGCAGAGGCAAGCTGATGGATGCAGGGCTTTGGGAGAGAGGTGTTTGCTCCCAGGCTGTGCTGGGATGGACTCTGCCTGGGCTGGCGCCTGGGGGTGCAGTGACCTTGTGCTGTGTCCCTCAAGTGTCCTGCAGCCCCATACCCACCCTGTACCCTGCTGCTGCCTCTCCCTTAACCCAGCCTTGCTTCTCTGCAGAAAACAACCCATTTCCTCAGTTTTAATGGGTCATGAAAGCCTGGGGGCTGTCCTCTTCAGCAGTGCAGAGTAAGCCATATAACAAAGGCCAGGTAGTTCTTATAGGGCATCTCTGCAGCAAGCAGAGCACCAGCTTGGTATTTGGAAGTCTTGGAGGATGTATAACTAAGTGGATTGGGTAAAAGGTAGATTTAGGTATGGGGAAGCTTCAGGCCCAGGATGTGTGCAGCTACAGCTCCTGCATCCTAAGTGTGTGGTGCTTAGTGGTGGACTGGGCAGTGCAGGGTTAATGGTTGGACTTGATGATCTTAAAGGTCTTTTCTAACCTGAATGAGTCAGTGAATCTCTGTGACCTGTGCACACTTTGGGTGACCTGGCGTCCTGGAGCTGGCTGCTGGAGCTGCTGTCATCTGGCAGCCCTCCATTCCAGGGCCGGCTGGTGTTCCCTCAGATAAGTAGCCAGGTCACTTGTGGCTTTGTTTAATAGATGTGCTGAGGAGTGAGCTCTTCTGTGTAGGAAGCATTTCCCACCCTCAGCAGGTCTCCCAGCCCCCACGGGCTGCTGCATTCCTGGGCAGTGAGGTTGCCTGCAAACAATGTTATGGAGATGCGGTGACAGGTCGTAACCCTGGTGAGGGAGAGCCCCCTTCTCCATGGGTTGCCCTTTGTCTCTGGGGCAAGTTTCTCTTGCTGTTGGTTAAGTTTCCGTCTTGAGTGCCAAACTTCTGGATCCCCACAAGCTTGGGAAGGAGGAGGGAAATCTTTGGTCGCTTGGTACGGCTTCTTGCTGCCGTGCTTGGGGACACCAAGTGCATGGTGTCCTGTGCCTGCTGCTATGGGCCAGGAGAGGAGGGAGCCACTGGGCTGGAGTTGGGCCACCGCTCTGCTGTGTTACTGGCAGGCTTCAGGTGCGGTGGCTTTGTGCACAAGGATGCGTGGCAGGGAGAGGAAGGGTCCTAACAGAGGCTGCCCGCTGCAGGGGGGCTTCCAGGCTTGTCTTTGAAGAGGAATGTACCCAACTCTTCAACACCATGCTTCTTCCTGGCTTCTGCGTACTGCCGTCTGCATGTCTCAGCAGGGCCAGGCAGCCCACAGCCCTTCCCGGAGGGGTGCTGGGGCCTCTTGGCTTGGGGCAGGCTTTCCCTTGGGAACAAGGGTCCGTGTAAAGGGGCGCGATGCAGATCCATGTATAGGAGAGGAATTTTCTGTTGTTAAAGACTGGAGGGTTGGAGGGAGCTGGGCAGCAGACTCAAAGGGAGGACACCCTTACACGGAGACAAGTTAAATTAAGGAATTTGTTGCCAATGGATGGTGTAAGAGCCAGAAATATTAAGGGGTTGAAAAAGGATTAGGCAAAATCATGATGGGTGGGTCAATCAGTTATTTGGCAATTGTGTAAGTTAAGCCAATTCTGGCTGAGGAAGTCCCTGAAGAGCTGATTTCCAGATCCGGGGGTGGTACAGCATATAGGCAAGCTCGCCCAGCTCTTGGCTCTGGCACTCTTCTGTTAAACATCTGCTGTCAGCAGCTGGATATGAACCAGAGGGATCGTTGGTCCTGCCGCAGTGGCCTCTCTCGTTCTGCTCTCTCCTCCAGCATCGTCGCCGTAAGGAGGAGGTGAGCTGCAGTGTGGGAGCAGTGGCTGTCACACGCTGCCTGCTTGCTGTCCCCCGGCACGGGGAGGGGGATGCAAAGCCAGGCTCTCATATGGGAGCTGCCAAGGCGTCAGTCCCCACAGTGCTCCCTCCTGGGGTGGCCTGCTGTGCCCCAGCCTGTGAGGAGCAGGGAGGCTGCACGCCTGCCTGTGTGTGCATGCTTGGGCGCTCGCTCTTTGCAGGGCGGGCGCATGTCTTCCTCAGCACAAGGCTGGGCAGGTCCTTGTGCTGCAAGAACTTGCCTAAGAAGCCGCATTTCTCTCCAGTCCCCTCCTGACCTGCTTTCCCATCAGCTGTGCCAGTGTTCCCCTGTGTTCCTGGCCCAGCTTGGCCACGTGGGCTATGGGGAGCGCTCCATCCTCAACCTGCCTCTTCCTGCTCTGCTCCACACAGCAGGTGGGGTGGAAGGCAGGGGGATGCAGCAGCATCCTGGTGAGTGCTGTTTGAGCATGTGTCCCCGCTTGTGGTCACAGAGCCCAGATGAGGGTGGCAATGATGGCAGAACAGCCCTGCTGTGTTCCATTCCCTGGGGGGGACTGGGGCAAGACGAGGAGATGGGGTTGAATCTCTTCTTTCGCCCTCTGCAGTGCACAGAAAGGACAAATCTCTGTCATGCTGACTTGCCAGTGGTGAGCTGGAAGGGTCAGAGTGCTCTGCACCCCAGCTGGAAGGATGTGACTTGAAGACCCTTAAACGTGTAGGGAAGATACAGCTCCTTCTCCAGCCTTTTTCCCCTTTCCCTGCCCGAGACCGCTCTCCCTCGCAGCCTGCGTGTGCTCTGTTTGCATAACCTGTTCTGGCATGTGCCCTGGTCAGGTGGATTATGTGCGGCAGAGCAATGCCAGCCTGGAATGCCAGCTATGCCTCCCCTGAGCGCCCCTGGATGCAGAGGCAGGCACCCCTTTTGACGATGCCAGTAGCTTTCCTGCAGCACTGGTGTCTCTTGGAGAGAATTTAGGCAATGCTGGAGCTTGCCAAAGGATGTGAGGGGGATGCTAGGAAGGCAGCACCTCGGATGGGTTGGGGAAGGCACCCAGCTGAAGAGCAGCACTGGTGCAAAGCTGGGTCTGGTGGTTAGGGTGTGAGGCTGCTGGAAAGCAGCTGGCATCCCTGCCTTGCTGGGGGCTTCTTGTGTGAACTTGCTCGGATGCTGCGAGGCTGGGAGCTATTCCTCTCCCTCCACAGGAGGGTGTGGGGTGGGGAGCTGCAGTGAAGCTGGAGTTAGAGTGCCTGTGGAGCTCCGGAGAGGAAAGGCAGTGCTGCCCTGGAACGGCTGGGGAAACTTGGGGCCATCCCTGCTGCGGTGGAGGTGGGCTCTGCCCTCCCAGGCAGCTGCCGCTGGCTTAGCAGCTCATGCCTGATGAGTAGGAGCATGATGTCCAGCGTGCACGTGCTTCCCACAGAGTTCCCCTTCCCTCCCTCATCGGTTGTTTTTCCTGTAAAAAGGTTTTAATCTCTTTATGGAGAGAACTGCTGGTTATTTTCCACTGACACCCGGGCGGGACTGCGCCAGGCACAGCGCTGCACTGTTCTCCGCAGGAAGTGGAGGGTGAAACTTCTAATCCTGTAGAAAAAGCAGTTTTCCATTTCAGGCAATAATGAACTAGTCTGCAAATGCATGTTCTTTCAGTCCTGCCCCAGAGCAGCGGGTTCCTGGCTCCTGTGTGGTACCAGGGGTGTAGTGGGCAGAAGGGAGCTAATTCCTGTGATGTTCTCATAGGCAGTGCAGTTATTCTTAGAGGGCTGGGCAAATCCTACAATATTATCAGGGTTCCTGCAGCTCTGTTGCCAGGGTTTGTCAGTAACCCCTAGGGACGCAGGCATATATTTAGCTCTCAGAACAAGCCCTGTTTTGCCTGGTGGAATAGTATGGCCGGAGAGCTTCCTTGGAGGATGCTGAAGGATTACCCTGTGCCCCTAGAGGTACTTATGAAAGAGCAGAATTCTGCTCTGCTTGGTCAGGTCTTCTGCTCACGGCTCTGGCTTGTTGGTCGGGGTTGTGCTCCACTGCTTGGACCAAATCTTTGGGGTTAGGTGGCCCGAGGGCTCACCTGTGCCTCTAGACTGTGCTGTCACTCAAGGCAGAAGAACTGCAAGGTCCAAATCAGCCAGCTAGCTTAAGCTGACCCCAGGTGGTCACTTGTTCCCAGGCTTCTCTAGGGACCCCCGTTGGTGTGCAAAAGCTGAATTTAGGAGGTGGTTCGTAAGGTGCTCAGCATGGCATGTGAGCGGAGAGCCGGGCTGAGAGGGGTGCCAGTGGTGGAGGTCCTGCTGCTTCTGGTAGTGCAGGCTTTTGTCTTCATAACACTCGTGAGAACTGTTGCCTTATCCCAGACAGGTGCTGCAGGGCTGAGCCCCCTGGTATGTCTTGCATGGCCAGACACAATACCAGGGGACACAGTGCTCCTTGGAGCAGGACTGCGTAACACTGGTGTCTAGGCTGAGTGCAGCCTTCTCTTGACAGGTGACCTAGAGCAGTGAATAGCAGACACGTGGGGTGGAGGGATCTGCATGCTTCCTGGGAATCTCTGATATTCATGGCGATGTGCTGCACCAGCTGGTCCCTCTCTTGTGTCTCAGTTGAACAGAGCCCTGGGCTCACCACGGCAGGGCTGGCAGTGGTTTGCACAAAGCTCCTCCATCAAGCCTTGCCACATGACAGCCCTTCTTTCAGCTTTGTAAAAACTTCCTTTTCTGCCAGTTTTACATGTTTAAATTATTGCGTAGACGTGGTGGCAGAGGGCTCTGGTTGCGGCTTAAATAGTAGAGGTGGCACTGCCAGACTGCAAATGAGGCTTGTGGCTCATTGTTCCTTTCTTCCCTCCCCGCTGCCTGAAGCTGGGTTTTGCAGCAGCAAAGCCCCATGTGCTGGGCTCATCTGGGTTACTGTTGAGCTTTGGGGCTCTCTTCGGGGGAGAGGGGATGGGGAGAGGAAGTGGGGAGGGGGTGGTCGTGGGCCTGCTGGAGCTGGGAAGAAAAGCAGCTTTGTGAGGCTGCCCGGCCCCGTCAACCCAGAAAATGCCTGGCTGCAGCGTGGTGTTGCTGCAAGCACCTTCCTCTCTTTGCTGTGCTGCCTGCGACAGTGCCATGGTCTGGGCTGCTGGAAGATGGAGCCAGACTTGTTAAGCTTCTCGATGCTCTGACTTACAAAGATCATTAAAGGTGGGGAAATGGCTACAGAAATATGATGGAAGCTTGCTTTCTGGGACAGCCCGTCCGAATTGATGGTAGCAGCTTGCACAGGGCCACCCTGATACAGAGAACAGCCTGCTCCCTCTTCTGCTTAGAAGCTGCTTATGTACTTGAAGCAGTTGATCATCTCAGCCCTCCGATGCTGTTCCTCTAGACTGAGCAGCCGTGGCTCTGTTGGTCTGTGCTAGTCTGTCATGGGTTCTGGTTTCCAGAAGAGAGATCCACATTAGCAATGGATTGCCGTGGTTTTTCAGACTGTGTTTTCCAGCCTGCTCGCTTGTGTCTGCCTGTCGCGCTGACCACGTGAATGATGAGCTGGATAATGTCCAGCTGCAGGTACCTGGGAAAGGCTCTTGCTCTCTGGGCAGGCTGAGATAAGGCTGTGGGGAAGCTGCCTTGCCCAGAACCACTACCTGCTCTGCTGCACGGGGAGCAGCTTTGTCAGGATGGCTTTTTCCTGGAGCCCTCATGCAGGTTTTGGGCAGTCTGTACCACCCAGTCTGTGCTCTGCTGGTGTGGTGTCTGCAAAAGGCAGTGTGTGCTGGGAGTGGAAAACAGCTGCCATTTGGTTATTCCATGGACCACATGCAGTCTGCCTTCCATGGAAATGAAATTCTTTCCCACTTTATCTACCGGATATATCCTGTTGTGAAGTTTGTTTGGTGTTTTTATCTCCTGTAGTCCATCTTTGTTTTGGAGCCGCTCAGTGGAACATCAAAGGCTGGATTTTCCCACCCACTTACTCGGGGAAGTACGCAGCTGGCTGAGCCTAGGAGCAGCGCTGCTTTATGGTAGACGAAGAGCCTCCATCGGAGCAAGTGCCCGCTTCGCTTCTACACGTGCTGAGGGATCTTGAGCAATAACCCAGGCCAGCCTTAAAAAGTACTAACAGAAAGTCCTGGGCAAGCCTTCGCGCCTGGGGATGTGAGAGAGAAGCTTCTGCCTCCAGCAGTGGCTCTGCTAAATAGGAACAAGGATGTCTGAGTTTCGAGCTCATGTCAAAGGGATCTGATGCTTTCACAGGTTTGCAAAAGCCATGCCCTTGGATTTCCCTGAGAAATTCTTGGCCCCCAGACCAAATCGCACATCTTGATGTCAGGCTGCCCAGGCACCCCGGTGGGGCAAAGGGGTGAGAGTTGCAGGTGCCTGGGCATCTCTCAGCATCTGAGGCCACTTCTACCTGCTTGCCTGAGGAATGATAGCAGCAGGTTCCTCACGCCCTGGGCTGGGGGGCTGGCACTGCCAAGCCTGGCAAGGGCCACTCGCCAGCGTGGGGGGAAGCTGGAGGTGGCCTCGGCAGCTGTGCAGCACTGGGCTGGAGAGCCTGTGTGTGGCAGTCCTGCTTCTGAGGTGCCACCTGGATTACGAGGGGTGGCTGGCAAGACCCAAGAGGGTCTTACAGATCCAGGTTGGTCTGTCAGCCAGTCTCACCCCAAGCTGCAGGCAGCAGCTTTTCCATCGCTGGAGAGAAGACTGGATTCTGGGCTGAGCTGCTTGGAGCTGGGAGGCTCTGGGGTGGTGAGTCGTGGCTGGCAGTGCAGGCAGGCTTGGATCCCTGCCTCTCCCCACCTCACCTGCAGGGAGACATTCTTCTTGCATCTGCTCATCAAGCCCTGTGCTGGCTAAGGTTCACCTGCCGCCACCTTGGTCTTTTTCCCAGGCAGAATTGAGATGTGCTCCTGATGGCAGCCCAGGCTCAGGTGATGCAGCTGCACTTGTGATGTCCTGCCTCAGTTTGCTTCCCTGCTGCAAGCTGGCTGCCCATGCCAGGCTGCTGCTGCGGGTGGGGATCGGTGGGGTGGGCTGCACCCCACTTCCAGGGGCTGCACCCCACTTCCAGGGGCTGTCAGCTGCAGTCCTCTGTCAGAGCTCGGGAGCAAACCACAAGGCTAGTTAATGCTGATATTGCTATTGCTATAAGCCTGCAACTCTAGTTAAAAACCAAATACCCTGCTACTAATGGCTTCCTCAGAAGCCTAGAAGGGTGCTCTGCAGGAGCTGGCTGTCTGATGTGGTGCAGGGTAAACATATACTTCCCAATCTTGCACGATGTGGTTTTTCTTTTCAGATGAACTTGATTTTTCTCTTCCCCGAGTGAGCTGAATTCTCATCCCCCTGGGAAAGGAGCCATCTTGCTTCCTCATCCTTCCCTGCAGGGTCCTGCCACAAGTTCTGATCTTGCTGGGGCTTTGACAGCTCCCTGGTTTGCAGGGCATTTCGCTCCTCGGCAGGGCAGTTCCCAGGCCAGCTCATGTTCCAGACTTTATTTGCTAACAAACCGCAGGAGGGATTTCTGAGCTGCCTCCCTAGGATGAAGGGCATAGGCGTACATCTTGAGCTAGCTTGTTACTTTAAGGCTGCCTTGCCTTTTGCTAGTCTCATTGCAAAGGGAGCTTGCCCTGGGCATGCTTGAAGAGGCAGTGTACTCCAGACAGGCACTGGTACCTGCTCTGCCTTCCCCAGGGTAACACCTTGTTTGCTCAGCAAAGCGGGGAGAGGAACGGCAGCTTGCTTGGTGCCTGGTTGTGCCGCGGCACTTGCTGCTGTGCTTGCTGTAGGGGGCTGCATCCGAGCGGTGGGTGTACATATCTCAAGTGCTCTTTGGGGTAAAGCACTAGGAGTCTCTTTTCAGCGGGGTTTCATAGCAGCGTGGGCAAAGTGGTTTGGACAGAACACAACCCTTCCGTTTGCAGGGGAAAGCGAAGCTGATGGTAGATAGAAATAGCTTGGAGGTTTGTTAGTGGGTGAAACTTTGGTTGCCTGGGAGCATCTCTGCTTTGGATTCAAGCTGGGGGGGGCATCTCTGCCAAATTCCTCCTAAATTCTGCCTTCGTCCCGAGCTTCCTACTGACACCAGCTGATCTACTTCATGCTCTTCTGGCTCATGAGAACCCTTGTCTGCTGAGCTCAGAGCTGCTGGCTGGGACCCAGTTCCCAGGCACTGAAGCAGGAGGGAATCTAAAGAAATCCAGGCTGGAATTGTTTTTCTAGACTGGTAATTTCTCCCAGACAGCTCTCAGTTAGACTCCTAGCCAGCTGGACTTGCACTTTCTTTGCCCAAGGGAGTCTTTTCTAGACTCTGCGAAGGCCTTGTGGAAGTGCAGCCTGGCTCCCTTGAGGCTGCGAGTGATGCTTTCAGCAACATCCCGTCTTGCAGCTCTGCTTGTGACATCTGGATTTAAATGCCATGGAGCCAGAAGGGAGTTGGGCAGGACTGGTGGGAGAAGGTGGCTGGGACTTGAGGGTGCATGGATGGTGGTGTATAGCTTTACAAAAGCTGGAAGCATCCTCTGCTCAGGGTACAGATCTGGGAGCAGCCTCGGTGGTGGGAGTACAGGGTGTGCTGTGTCGCTTTCTGCATTAAGCGTAGCTGCTCTGAACTCACCTTGACATCATGCTTACCCATGTGCTCCCGTCGTGCAGAGTCTAGTGCAGGAACTGCAGGTCATCGGGGTTTAGCCTGGCTTCCCAACATGCTCATTTTCCAGGGAGCATTGCCTTTGTGCTTCAGGCTGGGCTTTTACAACCCCACCTACAGTAGAGCAACCAGAAGAGTGGAGGAAACAAAAGGCAAGAGATGCCCCTGAAGGCAGGAGGCTGCGTTTATGCCCTTCTCCTACCCAGAGGGGTGGCAGCCATGCCCAAGTTGGTAGGTGCCACCTTGGCGAGTGTGTCGGCATTCTCTTGCTCCTGCAGAGCGTGGTCCCGCTCTCTGGGAGCATCACCCTTGGTGGGGACGGCTGGTGGGAGCGCTGGGCTCTCATGTGCCCAAGGGGAGCTGCCTGCTCCCTGTCTGCCAGCGTCTGTCTGCTGTGCTATGCAGTCTTTGCAGAAAAAGGAGTGTGTGATAAGTGCTTTCTCCTTCCCAAAGGGCGGATGTTGGATGTCCCACCCGTTCCACCCAGCCGAAGCGTGGGAACCCTTTGATGAAGTGCTGCCCCTGGAAATCGGTCCCGGTGCGGGTTGGTGTCTTTCTGCCGGAGGATGAAGGGAAGCAGCAGTGTGGGCTGGAGCCCCTGCCCTGTGAACCCAGCCAGTGAGCCTCCAGCCTCTAGGGACCTTCTGGCCACTGCAGCTGTCGCGATAAGAGAAAATACTGCTCTGGGACTTCTGTTTCCCTAGTAGAGTCTGGTGGCTGGCTGGCTCCTTCGCACATATTCTGTGCCTTTTGCTCCGCTTTCCAGCAGGGGCTTTTCCTCCTGCACCGCAGAGGTCTGCACTCTGACCCTGTGCATGCAGATTTGCAAGGACTCTGCTGCGGAGGACGGGTGCTTGGTGCACCGCTGTGGGTTAGTCTGTGTGGAGGGCTCCCGGCTGTGTGGCGAGGCGGTGGCTCCTGTTGTGGGGAAGGGGAGTGCACCAAAGGGTTAGGGTGCTGGGGTTTTCATGCAGGAGACCCCACTTGCCTCTCACAGCTCCAGGTGCAGGGAGAGGTTTGGGAGCTCCCTGCGGGGAGCATGCGCTGCAGGAGGAGGAAGGATGCTGCAGCGGCTGTGGAGGGGCACCAGGGGTGTGCGCAGCGTTAGTGGGACCCAGTATTTCTGCCTGAATGGGAGGGGTGCATGGCTTGCCCTTGCTGCAGGAGAGCACCCTGCAGAGGGGCTTCAGGCACAGCCTGGCATGGTCAGAGCTTCACGCAGGGACCGCTGTCTTTGTCAGAGGGAGTTTCTCTTTCTCCTCCCGGCTGCCCTGCCCTGTGGCTTCTGCACCCCATTACATGGGGCATAATGGGACCTAAGCGAGGTGGGGCTCCAGGGCTCTGCTCCCTGCTCTGCCAGACAGGCAGGTCTCTGTGTGGCACATCGCTCGCAGAGTGGTTGTGTTTCACACAAATGTATGGCCCAGAGTCCTTGGCAGAAGCAGCTTCACTGCACCTGGCCTGCGTGCAGCTCATGATGGTGGGTGCCTGCCTCTCCATGCATCCCGGTGCCTATAGCATGGGATGTGAGATAGCGTTACGTCTGAGCGTATGGACATGTACCCTTCTGACTCCAGCCTGCATGATCAGCAGCCCTGCAGCAGTTGGTGGGGCTGGGAATCTGCACTGCCCATGTCTTGTAAGCACAACCCTCGCTGCCACGCTCCTCCCGAGCGACAGCCGGTCCTCTACCAGCGTGGTGACGCGGATACGAGGATAGAGTTGAAAGGAGCTGGCGCTTGCTTGAAGCCTGCCTCGGATTAAAGGCTTTCCCTTCACAGTAGATCTTGCATGTCTTACATCTTAATGTGTTATGTTCTGTGCCCTGGAGCAGGGCTGGAAACCGGCCAGTGTAACGCTGACCTGTTAGAGGAATCACGGCTGTGTACGACGTGGGAGATCTGGGTGTCGTGTGGGGTGCTGCTCCCAGCTGGGGTGGAAACCAGTTGGCCTCACTATGTGGGAGTCTTGGTCAGCGGGACGGGCAAAGTCACAGCTCAGGCTGTGGAAGCTGCGTGGTGAGGCTGTGGGGTCTGTGTGGCACTTAATACCCGTAGGGTACAGATAATTGGCTCTGCCGGTTCATTTCAACCGCATCTTAACTTGTATGTGTGTTTTGGGGGTTTGGTGGTTGTTTCAAACTAATCCTGGTGGTAGCTCTGCATCTGCAGCTAATGGCAGTTTAACACCAGCTAACAGCCTTGCAGTTCAGACAGATGGTCTGACTACGCTATGGGGGTGTCAAAATACAGGAATAATTGTTTACAGGCAGAAAGCTGCCTACGTGGCAATCAACACCCAAAATTTGTTGGAATTTGTTTAGAAGGAGCCCATTGCATCAATCAATAAAGGATGCGTGCAGTGGGCTTCCTCCCCCAGAGAAGGGGCTGTCAGAGCAGCTTAAAGACAGGAGATTTGTGGGGCTGGAGAGGGGAGAGCTGTCACCTGTGTCGCAGGCAGGCAGTGGGACCTAGCCAGGCTGGTGGGCACTGTCCTCTGGCTGCCAAGCACCGTTCTCCTGGGAAACAAGCGCGTAGAGGGCAAGATGCTTGATGGTCGTAGCTTGCTCCTTCTGGCCTGCTGGAGCTCGCTGCCTACAGGCACGGTGGAGCGTGGACCCCCACTGCTGTGTACCGCGGGGATGGTTCCAGGCTGGACTGCAGGTGAAGGGCAGGGAGGTGGCTGCAGGAGCGCAGTGTCTCCTGCCCTGCCTTGGCAGAGAGCAGCGGGGCACATTCCGCTGCCCTGACTTCAAAGGTTGTTGCTGCATATACAGAGCCCAGCAGCCTTGGCAACCCTTGCTGGCTAGAGCATTGGCAGCAGCTGTTTGCTGCTGTTCCCCGGCTCTGCTGGGCTCTTGCTGCCCTTTTGGCCTTACTGCTTTGGGAGAGATGCGCGCTCCCTTGCTACGGGAGCCAGGGTATGCGCTCTGAGTATGTGACTCTGCTTTCTCCTGGCCCGCTGATCCCAAACCCCTTCCAGGCAGCTTGTGTTGGTGTCATTTCTACCTGCTCTATGGGTTTGTACTGTCCGCCATGCTGATCTTAAGGGAATTTTGGAGCACCTCTAACCTGCATTTCAGTCTCGGCACCCTTTTGGAGGGGCATCTCCTTGTTCGCCGAGGAGGGAAGCTGCAAGAATGACACTCCGTGTTAAAATGGAGCGAGGTCGATGCAGTCCCAAGGGCATGCCTGTTGGTAGGATGGGACTCTGCTCCTGATCTAGAACATTTTCATGCCACACCACAGCCCAGAGGGACCGGCTGGGTGAGTGGGGGGGCTGGCCCCTGGGACAGAGCACCAGCCAGCTCCCTGCTGCAGCACCACGTTCAGGCTCCACACCTGGGCGGTTGGAGCTGTAAGGAGAGAACAGCCAGGGCACCCTGGGGCTTGGCCCTTCAGTTAAACGCGGAGGGGCATCTCCTGGTGTCTTGCTTCCTTGGGCTGTTCACGGTCCCAGGTCTTGCCTTTCTCCAGAGGACAGTTAACCCAGGTCTGTCCTGCTTCTGCGGCAAGGGCGAGCTGCCCGTCTCCAGGCATCTTCTGAGCCAAGCAAAGCAGGGACATGCTGCATCTTTATGGGAGGAGTGGACAAATAAGTGGTCAGCTGAAAGAGATAGCAAGGGGACTTACCAGGGTTTGTAACTGCTTTAGCAGGGCTGGGGCAGGATCAGCAAGCCCAGGCTCAAGTCCTCCTCCATGGTCACTTCTCCGCGCAGTTAACACAAGAACTGGGTTTGTTCCTGTTGCTTTATGTGCCAGCACTGGGTGGGAGGGAGTACTGTGTATGGACAGCGAGCCGCTCTCTTGAATCAGGAGCAAACCTTTCCTGTGCCTACCATTTACATCCTCAGGTCGCCTCCGGTGCGTCCCTGTTGTCCCATGGTTTCTCCTGCAGTTTCAGCAGAGCAATATCTCCAGGGGAGGGTGAACGAGAGGGCTGGGTTGTCCTGAGTGCTGGTGGAGGTGTTGGGGCTTTTCTAGCCCTGGCTCCTTGCCCAGCTCTTTCTGAGCCATTCAGGTGACTTCAGCTGCAGAACCCTGTCCCTGTGCTGGGAGCATCACTGCAGCCCAATTAAGAGATTAAAACCTGCCATAAGGAAATGAGACTGGCGCAGTGTGGGCCAGCAGTAGTTTCTTGCTTTCAGCTCTTCCAACTGACTGGGATTCACTGACTCCTTCAGGTCTCCTGAGCTTTGTCCACCTGATCCCAGCCCTCAGAGGGGACTGCAGAATAAAAGTCTTAAGAGTTGTTTGTTCCCCCTACGGAGCAGTTCAGGTAGATCCCTTGCAGCAGAGGAGGAAGAGGGTCTGGCTGTGTTGTACAGAACAGACATTGTGGGGAGGTTGGGGAGGAAGAGGTGATAATGGAATTGCCAGCAGCAGCCTTTGGAGGTCCTGCTAGCCTTTGCTGTATAAGCTGGGAGGTGTCTGGTGCATGTGGTGACACAAGACAGATGGACCTGGGACCTACAAGGCAGGAGAGTCTGCTCGCTTGCTCACCTCTTTCTTTCTTTTTTTTTTTCTTTTTTTTTTTTTTTTTTTACCCGTCCCTCTCCGCCAATATCCCATGTGATACCCTGGCTGCTGCACTGCAGAGTGCATGCCTTTGGCACAGAGAGGTCTGAGGCTTTGTGGAAATCTAGTGTGAGGGGAGCTGCGAGAAGAGAAAAACTTGGTTGCTGCTTGCTTTCTCCCCATCCTCGCCATGTGTGCACCCTTTGAATGCCCCTCCGTCCTGGCAGGGCTCCTGATAGATGCCACTCGGCTGTTTCTTTGGCAGCTGGACCTTTTTCCCTTGAGGTGTGTCACCCATTTCACGCTGCGCTAGCTGATGTTACCGAGCTGTGCTGCTCCTCACCACCCTGCCTCTTCCCTGCCACCAAGTACATTCTTTGTGTGGGTTTTAGTGGGCACCTCCTTCTTTATCTGCTTGGCTCAAGCACTGCTTGGGCATCTCCCCTGCCTGGGGAAAGGCAAGTGCTCTTCTGCTTAATCTGTCTGCTTTCCGCCGTGTTGGGTTAATTTTTGTTGTAGCACACGGAAGAGGAGGTGCGGGTACACTGCTGCCCCCGGGACTTGGGGTGCCTGGTTCTGCGGGGGTCAGGCCAGCTCCCCGAGCTGCTTGTCAGCAGTGTGGCAGGAACCAGGGGCTCCACTGTCCTCTGTGCCACTGATAAGGCTTATCTGCCTTCTGCCGGAGTCCCTGCAGGGGTTGTGGTTTCTCCCTTGCTTTTATCCAGGCTGTTCTTCATGGGGCTTTGACTCACACCGTTTCTGTGGCTTGGAGTCGGGGTGGGTGAGGGTGATGCTGAGCAGCTGGCTGCTCCTGGGGGGCTGCAGGCTCCTGGGGGTGAGCGAGGGTGGGGTGGGGAAGCTCCCACTTCCCGGGGCAGAGCCTGGGGTGGCTGCTCCCTCGCCCCAGCTCCGAGCTGTTGTGCCCGGGGAGACTCTGCTTGGTGAGTCTGTGGGCAGAGTTTACTCTGGTCTGACCAACTGTTTTTGCTCTCTCATTTTTTGCATGTGCTGTCCTCTCCCACGTGGATTCTGGATTATTCATTACTAGGTAAGAACAGCATTTCTCTCCTTTCTTGGACTGAAAGTGGGGCAGGGGAGGCTGGGACGCATTTGGTCTTGACACACAAGGATGCCTTGTGTGATGGGAACTTACGGCTTCGAGGGAGCAGAGTGTGTGTGCGTGGGAGGCTGATTGCTTGGATCAGCCTGTTCCCGGGCAGTCGCTGGCCCAGCCAGCAGTGAGTGTGCGTGGCTGCCCGGAGGGCTTCTCGGCGTGGAGGGAGCTCTCCTGTGCGGGTGGCAGGGGTGAGCAGAGCACACGGGGAAAGGGGGCAGAAAGAGCTTGTCCCGCTTGCCCACTACCACAAAAGAAACCATCTCTGCCCCTTTCTCCTTCTTGTTAGAGGAGCGGGAATAAAACTTCCATTTTGCAGGAGTGGGATGGGCTGTGCCTGTGTATCAACTGCTTGATTAAGTGTCAGTGGCTGGGCAGGAATCATGAAGATGGAGATAAGGATATCTGGAATGCTTTAAACTGGGGGCTGTCTTTCTCCTGCATCTCTGTACCAGCAGCCAGAGTTGGTGGTGATGCTTTCCATACCAGGAAGGGTGACAGGGCTGGCTTCTCTTGATGCTCCTGCATTCCGACTGGGACCCGCACCAGACGTCTCTTGTAGATGGATTGAACCTTTCTTCGCTGTTCAGTATTAAATCTCCTTTTAAAAAATAATAACAAAAAAATCTTGACCTTCTCTGCTTCCTGCTAGGACCATTAAAGCTCTGTGATCACAGAAAAGACCCCAGCTTGTCTTCCTGGCCCTTCTGCAGGCAGATATGATGCAGAGCCTTTCAAGTTCTGCACAAGTTCTGCAGGAGAACGTGTTAGAGGCAGGCAAGAGGAAATGCTGAGAGCTGCAAGACTGAAGCAGAAACGACTTAGTGCCATTGGATGCTGTCAGGCTTTTGCTTTGGACCACCAACAGCATGTTGGCTTAGAAAAGTAGGGGGGAGGCCATTTTTCATGAGGTTTATTTTGGTTTTTTTCTTGTTTTACCCCTAAGGCTCTGGAGTGGGCAGCTACAAGCCCTTCACTGAACCACGCTGCCAGCTTTGCTGGCGTCTATTGCTGGCCCAAAACTTGTTTGCTTGGAGTGACTGGCTGCTGCGTCTAATCCTGCTTCACCTGGCTGTGGGCTTTTGTGCCGTGCTGTCTCCCAGCCTGTTTCCTCTTGTGCTAATGATCCCTTATAATAGCCCTGTTTTCTCACAGCGCTTTGCAGCTAGAAACTGTTCTGCATCCTGGCATCTATCTCTTGGATTTTGCTGTACCTTTAAGTACATAATGTCCTGGAAAGGACTATAAATCTCTCGTGCTTTGCCATTCCTGGTCCAGAAGATCTTGTGGTAGTGGGAGACGTCCTGCTGGTGCTCTCCTCCCAGCTGCTCGTGTGCTGGACCTGGCCTGTCTTGGTGGGTCAGGGAGGAAATGCCTTGGGAACCAGAGCGCTGCATCCTTGCCTTGTGTTCTGTCTTTTGCCTGCTCTCCTGCGCATGAACTCATGCTGTAGTCCTTGGTCTTGGCACTAACTACTGGGCATGATGGCTGTAGCTTGGTCCTCGTTATATCCTTTTGGAAGAGCGTATGTATGAGCCCTGCTGTGAGGAGGGAGCCCTGAGAGTTGAAGGCAGCCTCTGCCCTGGCTCTCCTTGCAGCTGGAGGGGCAGTGGTTTTCCCTCCAGTCATAGAATCACAGAATCATTTAGGCTGGAAAAGACCTTTTGAGATCATCAGGTCCAACTGTTAACCCAGCACTGCCAAGTCCATCACTAAACCACATCCCTAAGCACCACATCTACACCTTTGTTAAACGCCTCCAGGGATGGTGATTCCACCACCTCCCTGGGCAGCCTGTTCCCATGCTTGAAAGGTTTACATAGGAATGAGCGTGTGGAGAAGTGAACACTCAGTGCTAGAATTGCTGCCGGGAGCCTTTTGGAGCATATATCTTCTGAAGTGCCAGCTTGTTCCTTTACCAAGAGGAGAAAAGGGTCAGCTTGTGCTTGAAAGTGTGAGGTTAATGGTCAGTGCAAGTACCACATTCTCGCTCCCTGATAACTTCCCTTCTGGAAACAAAACCCACATGGGTTTGACTTCGGGAAAGATCAATAGGATTTATAGAGGCTGTTCAAAATCTTCAGGGTCAGTTGGTCAAGTGGGGTAAATTGGGAGAGCTTCGCTGAAGGTTATAACACTTAATTGGTAACAGTGCCTCCAGTCTGGTGCTGTGATTTAATAGGAAACCTGACCCTCTCGGTGCAGTCTCTGGAGCCCGGCCGTGCCGGGAGAGCAGCAGCCTGGGAACAGCCGGCAGCGCCGAGGGTGCCGCAGAGCAGCGCTCACAGAAAAGCCCGGTAGGGTTTGATAGCCTCAGCATCATTTTAAGAGCACCAGCTCTAGCCTTTAACATATTTTTTTTCCTGGTCTCCTCTGGTTTCTTTGTGTGCGTTAAGGTTTATGATGGCCCAGCCGAGGGCCACCCTTCCTGTATTGCAGATGCTCCAGGGAAACACATCTTGGCCTTTTAAAGGCAACTTGGAGTCTTGCAATTTAAAAATACGTATTTCTAAAAACGTTGACATTTGTCTGAAGTTTCCTAGGCTAGGGCTGCTCTCTTCATGAGAAACCTAATTGGATGTGGCGGTTCGCTGTTAGGAAGGAGCTGGGCAGCTGCCTGCTGAGGCTAGCAGCGGGAACAGGACAAACCCCTCCATGCTGCTCCAGGAATGGGGTGCTTGCTGGGTGCAGGACCCCTTTGCCGTGCCCCACGAATCCCCCTCTCCCCTGTGGCCGTGCCAGGCTGCGCTCCCCTGCCTGCAGCTCCGGGGGCCAGCTTCGCTCGGGTGCTCCTGCAGTGCTGCAGTCACGTTTCCCCACCAGAGCCAGGGCCTCCCGCAGTGCAGCGTGCCGAGAAGGACCATGGCCACCAGCACTGGGCATCCTGGAAGGGACCGTGATGGTAGTGCTGCCCTTGCACAAGTGTCTGCCTACTGCCCTCTGCTAGAGGCTGACTTATGCTGGAGGGTTTATTCGGCGCCCTGCTGCTGAGAGATGCAAGACTTCATTCATCTGTGAAGTGCCATGCCCACCAGTGAATACGAGATGCTGGGGAGGGAAGACAGCACCTAACTAGTGCGAGGAAGGGGTCAAGGGGGCTGCCTCCTCGCTGGCTCAGTGCAGGAGCTTGTTCTCGTGCTGTGCTCCTGCTGTGGGCTGCTGGGGCAGGAGGAGCGGTGGGGGAATGGTGCAGCTTAAATGGGTTGAAGGAGGTAGGGTAACTGCAGGATTTGTGCTGGAGTCAGGTGGGAGTGGGATTAGTAAGCTGATGATGGGGAGCAGTGAAGGATGTTATTTCAGGGTCTCCATTAAACAATTAAGAGGGAATTTTCTTTAGCCAGAGAGAATGAAGTTAAATGCTGTGAACGGAGGCAGCTGCTTGTGTTGTCTGCCCTACATGGGACTCTGGCAATGACAATTCTCCAAAGGGAAAGAGAATGAATTTTAATGAAATCTTGAAAGACTTTAAATTTTCATGTTAACGTCAATTATTCAGGACAGTCGAAAAGCAACTTTAAAGCTTCATAAAAAGAAAGGAAAAGAAGAGGCCAGTTTGATATTTTTTTTCAGGTTTGTTTTTTTTTTTTTATTTTAGATTAATTGATTTGCATTTTGTTCCACTGCAGTGAAACATGGACATTTTAAAGATAGTGGTGTTGGTTATTGCATCTGACAGCAGTGCTGAGAGGAAGGCTAGCAGGAAATGAGTTATGTACTGCCTGGGGCATGGTAGAAGTGGCAAAAGGCTGTGTCGTCAAGGACATAGGGGCAGTATCCATACTGGGCAGCTAATGGGGTTGCAGGCTGGCTGCTGCACTTGCTGCTCAACCTGGAAAATTCCCTGTGTGGGAGGACGCTGTGTGCTTTTAGCCTCACCAGCTCGGTGCGATGCCTCTGTCAGCAGCAGGCGGGATGGCTGGTCTCGGTGCTGGACCCGTGTCCCTGGCTGGAGGCAGGGGACGCAGCCCTGGCCTGAGGAATGCATTCCCGCTTTCTGACCTAGACAGGGCAGGCACGAGCCAACCGTGGCTTGTACTGAGCGTGATGCCTGCCTGTGGCGTGGTCCCTGCTGACCCTGAGCCCTTTGTGGCAAAGGGCAGCAGCCAAGTTGGGGGTCCTGTGTTGCGGTGGGCTTCCCACCCTGCTGCACTCGAAGCGGCTGTGATGGCAATGAGGACAAGCGTGTGATTTCATCGCCTCCCGGCCAGCTACACACAGGGTGCGAAAGCCCTGGGGCCGTGTTCAGGCTTTCGGGTGGGTCTGGTCTGCCGCTGCTTGGGCTCGAGTGCCGCTGGGACATCCATGGCCCCTGCAGCGTGGAACCCTCTCGTCACCAGGGACTTCCAGAGGGAGCGAAGGGCACCTCCTGTTATCCCTCCTGCAGCACAGGCGTCCAGTGCCACGCTGCGGAGGAGGAGACAGATCCCCCGGGACTGCGCGCTCAGGCTTGGCAGCAGCAAGCACGAAGAAACGGCTGGCAAAACACAAGGCTGCCTGCCTGCGCCCGCTCCCTGCTGCGGGGTGGGGGGAGCTCCGCTGCAGCCGAGCCCTGTTGTTCGTGCTCAGATGGACCCTGCTGACACGCAGCTTGCTCTTGGTGGGGATGGTGCCCGTGCTCTGCCGTGACCCTGCCTCCTGCTTCCAGTGGCCCCAGTATTCGGAGCATCCTCAGTTCCCACTGATTCCATCAGCCTGATGCGCTGCAGCTTCAGCTCAGCTCTCGGTGGGGGGATGCTGTGCATCTGACTGTGCCCAGGGGCCTTGCTCGCTGCCAGTTGTACAGCTTGCTTCCTTGAACAAGGCGCTTGCTTCTATCGCGGTCCTGTGGTCTTTCTCACTCCCCTCTCGCTAAGCCCAGGGCATCTGTCTGCGTTTCTGTTTCGGATCCCCAGCAGGCTGATGGCTTGCCTCCCTTTGAGGGTGCCCCACTGGTGCAGAGGGGCTCCGTAGCACAAACACGTCTTTTATTCCCTGCTGCTGAGAGCTGCCAGGCCTGGCTCTCTTCCCAGAAAGCAGCGCTAGTTTAGAACATAAGCAGCTATTGTCTTAGCCCTGGAGACTGCGATCTGAGCTCTGCTGGTGTTGGGGAGGGGGAGCGAAGAGGGGATACAGCATGCTAAAGGGACTTGAGAAAGGAGCCCAAGGAATACAGGAGATTTGCAGGCTCACAATTATGCTTGTCTCACCAAAAATAATGCGGGTGCCTACTCCTCCTTTGACATTCGAATCGCTCTTCCACCCTGTCCTGGAGGGCGGCTGTTACCCAGTCTAGCAAAGACTGGGTCCTTTGTCTTGTGCAGGCTGGAGAAGGAAATAGGGGGGAAGAGTGGTCCTACAGCGAGGGTCTCCTCCTGGGAGCGTGCCCCAGCTGGGACTGGGGTCCCTGGCACTACCCCGGTTGTAGGGGCTGGCACTTGGGGCAGGGAGATGGCTTGGGGCAGGGAGATGGCTTGGGGCATGGACTCACCCATCTCTAGCGAGGCGACAAAATGCCACGCTGCTGTGAGCGTAGCGTGGTGAGTGGCAGGTAACACCCTCTCCCGTTCAGTTTTGTATCCTCATAGCTCCTTCCCCTCGCTGAGGGATGCCTGTGGGGTGATTCCGGTGGGGGCTGACAGCACGAGGTGCTGCTTCCCAGGGTTTTCTGTCTCGGGGATAAGAAAGCAGGGTCCCTGCAGCAGGGGCTGCGTGCCAGCTCAGCCCCCCCAGGAGGGGACGAGAGCGGCTGTGGAGGGCAGCAGTACAGCCCAGCGGGGTGTGCTGGCTGCTTAACCACCGCTTCCCTCTGCATTTCTGAGGTGTGAGCAAAGCTAGTGCTGCGTGGGGTGCGGGCAGGCAGAGAGCTCTGAAGATAGTCTGCTATAAATCTGAGATTCTGCCTGCGCTTGTATTTGAAGACGTTTAAATTCAACACAAGAATAAAGGGATGATTGAGGTGGGAAGTTGTCACCTGATATGGGGAACTTGTGCAGCACGGAGAAAACAACAGCTCTCGATGCCACAGGGATGCAGAGGGGCCAAGGGCTGAGCAGAAGGGATCGGGGGTCTCGGGTCTCATCCAGTCCCCGAGGCAGCTCATGGCTCTCCTGCCTTGCTTTGGGTCTCCCTGTTCTGGGGAACAGAGACAGCTCTGCACTTCTGTGCACGGGCCTGATTGACCTGTTCTGATTTTGTGCCTTTGGCTTTGATTTGTTCTGGGTTCAGCCCTGTAATCCAAGGAAAATCACTCTGCAGGTAAAATTACACGCGGGGATGGTTGGGTAAGGGAAGCCCTGAGTCCCTGCCAGATCCTCTAATCAGCCTTGAGTTACAGGGAAGGAGACAAGTTCCTGGAGTGTCTTGTGCCTGTTTTCCCCCTTATGAAGGCAGGGAGGGTGCAAGGGAGCTAATCACAAGGCTATTTCATGAATCATTTGGCCGTGATGAGCCACGCTCGAGAAAGAGGGTTGGAGATGCTGAGTTTTTTCAGCTTAATCTGCTGGAGTGGTGATCCTCTGCCACTCGGCAGGCAGATGCCTGCAGCCAGCCCAGTCTTGAGTAAACTTTCCCTGGCTTCAATAAAAATGTTAGTGTAGTAGAGACTCTGCCCTGTGGGTTTTTTCCTTCCCGGCCCCACCAGTGCGTCCTGGTACCCAACCCACGACAGCTTCTTAAAAGTGTGTTTGGTGGTGGCACAGAGGGGAAACCTCAAATCCTTGCAAAGCAATTACTGCTAATGAGACACTTCCTACACATCTGGTTTCAATTCTGGTTGTGTTTTGAGGACTGTTCTTTGGAGCTTGGGAATGGAGGAAGGTGGGAAAATCCCTGCTGCCTCTTCTGCCTTCTGCAGCACCCTCCTCCCAAGGTGGCAGTTGGGCTGCTCGTTAACTCCCATCTCGCTTGCCAAACCTAAACAATTAACACACAAAAATTGCACCTCTCCGGGGAGGCTGAATTTCAGCAGCAGCAATTATTAGATGCTGATCGCATGCCAATTGATTGATATGTTTTTGAGAGCGAGTGTAACGTGTTTAATTAGTGTGTAATTGACAAGAGCAGGGACGCCTGGGTGCCCCAGACTTAAGAAAATTTTGGAATCAAGTGCCAACTGCAAAGAAAATGGAGAAATTTTCTTTTTTAGTGTGAGATTGCTTGCGTTTCATTGCTTTGTGTGGGAATTGAATGTTTAAATGGATGGAAACGCTGGCTATTCTTTCTCCAGCCCCTTGTCTCAATCACTGGATGCGGAAGGCGCAGCAGAGGTGCTGGCTGCTGCGGTGCTGAGCTGCTGCCCACCCGGCTGCCTGCTGCGGCTGGAGATGGGTGCTGGAGTGCCCCTGGCTTTCGGTGGGACCTTGGCACCCAGGTCCCGAGCTCTTCCAGAGATCCCGCTCTAGCCTTAGGTGGATTCGGTAAGCCTGGGCCACAGGGCTTCATCCCCAGTTTCTGACATTCAGATCAGGTCTTTGTTTGAATGCAGATCTGCGTGGGTCCTGGGCCCCTCTGGCTGCTGGTTTTGGCAGCAAGTGCCTTGTTATCTCAGTACAGAGTGTGGCCTTGGAGCAGGATGCAGAGAAACAGTAGGGAGGGTCATGGAGAGAGGGATTTCAGGAAGTCTGTGTTGCTTTTGTGCACTAAGCAGCGGGAAGGTGGCGTGGGAACCCTTGGCTTGTTTCCTTGGGAATGAGACAGTCCAACCTGGATCTCACTGGCAGGCTTATCGCGGACATTAGTGTGAAGGCAAAGAAAACGTCACAGTGTCGGATTCCTGGGATCCGTCAGGGATCCCTCCTGGCCCCTCCGAGCCTGCCCTTCTGGCTCTGCAGGCAGTCCCGGGAGGCTGTGGAATCTCCTCCTCTGGAGACATTCAAAACCTACCTGGATGTGACTCTGCGCAGCCTGGTCTAGCAGAGCCTGCTTTAGCAGAGGGTGGGATGAGATGATCTCCAGAGGTCCCTTCCAGCCCTCACCATGCTGTGATTCTGTGAATATCCACCCCAATGCCCTTCGCTGGCACGCAACGGGCTCTTGCTTGGCAAGAAGATTTGCAGAGGAGACCCCCTGCCCTCCCGAGAGCCCCGGGGCTGAGCCTGTGTTTGGTTAGCAGTCATCTTTCTGCAAGGACAGCTCCCAGGGCTGCCTCTTCAGGTTGGGACCTCCAGGCAGGGCTTTCCCAAAGGACAGCTTGCCTCGGTGAGTTCTGAGCCGAGCGGCGGGGAAACGGTCTGGGATACGCGTTGGTCGAGTGGCTGGAGAGATAGTTCTGGCCTCGCGACAGCTGTGTTGGGTGACTTGTCCAAGTCATGTGTTTTCTCAGAAGTAGGGCTTTTCACCGCATAGCGGCTCAGCCCCTGGCAGCCGTAAGCCGACAGGCACGTACTGGGTGCTCCAGAGGGGCAGGTCCGCTTTGCTGCAGCCGGGGCTGCACTGGCCTGCGCCCCCCAGGCAGGGCACCAGCACCAGCTTCCAGCACTGCATTGCATCTCTGCAAAGCTCAGCCACATTCCCCGCTCCGAGTGTCCAGGGAAGCTTGTCTGCAGTCAAG
>JAVJGI010000040.1:103727866-103801423 GCA_035590275.1 Ibycter americanus
CCGGTGCCTGGCGGCGAGCAGCTGCCTCAGAGGGGTCGGCAGCCGGTGGGTGTGGGAGTGCCCGCCCCGGAGCAGCCGCCGGAGGAGACGCCTGGACCGCCGAGGAAGCTCGGTGTTGCTGGAGCACGGTGGTACGGAGCCTGAGCAGGGAGCTGAGCAGCTGCTGGGGTGCCGAGACCTCCTCTCCCATCCCCACGGAGAGGGCACGGACCTTGCCGAGGCTGCGAGCCGGAGAGGGGTCCCATGCCCGCACCCCTCGCGCCATCTCTGTCCCAGCCCCGCTCTCGGGAGCCAGCGCGTGTTGGTGCTGCGGCAGCGCCCACCGTGCCCACGCCGGTAGCAGCTTGTCCCCGTACCGGTGGGCTTGGCCGCGGAACTTGAGCTCTCAGCACTTTTTGCCTGGGGTTGGTTAGGTTGCTTTTCTGCGGGCAGGTGTGGATCGACACCTCCTGTGCTGGAATAGGGATTACTGAGCACCAGACTGTGCGTGTGTCCCCCTGGAGCGGGCTTGGACCAGACCCTTAGGCTGTGCCTCTGAGATGGCAGATGTGGGGACAAACTCTTGCTCCTGAAGGTGCCCCCGGCCCACCCTGCCCTCCTGTGAGCAGAGGATGGGAACTTCTGGAAAAACTTAAGTCTTACAGCTGCCAAAGACGACCGGGGAGGGAAGGACGAGGGATCCATGTGAGCCTTGTGGCTACTCTGCCTTGGATGGGTCGGCGGCGGGTTGAGCTTTGGCCCGCAGTGTGACGGCTGAGCATGACGGCTTGCCAGTACCCCATGGCGCCGGGGGCCTTGGAGCGGGACCGTATGTACCAGCACAAGGTCTCCTTGGTGGTGCGGTATTTCATGATCCCATGCAACATCTGCCTCATCCTCCTGGCCACCTCGACGCTGGGATTTGCCGTGCTGCTCTTCCTCAACAACTGTAGGTGTCCCTGGGCGCGTGGGAGGAGCAGGGGAGGGGTAGACAAGGGTTAGGTCAGCTGGCATGCCGGGGCTCTGGTGTGGGGACAGCCCTCCCAACGCTGCCAGCCGCCGGCTGGGCTTTGCCCTACGCTCGGGTGCTCATCGTTTGCCCGCTGCTGCCTGGGGAGAAGCTGGGGAAGCAACAGCCTGTTCTGCAGCTCTGCCCCCACTTCTCCCTGAGATGGTGTCGGTCCAGAGCTGCAGAGCGGAGCTGTGAAGGCGGGTGTGCATGGGCCAGCCCCAGGTCCCCACCATGCACGATGCACTTGTGCTCTCAGCCACACCAGCACCCTCCGTGTCCCATGTCACATTCCCCACCTCCCAAAATACTGTGTCCTGATCTGCTGCTTGAGGTCTGAGGGTGGGTGATGCTCCTGGGGGGGCGCAGTGAGTCTGTTTGCAAGGTGGGGATCTCAGCAGGGCTGTGTGGGAGGTGAGGGGCAAATGATGGGCTCCTGTGAGTCCTGCCCTGGCCAGGGGCTTCTACTGCTGCCTTGTTACAAGCAAACTGCTGAACCTTGGGACCCTGTCGCTATATGGGATGGGTGGGAGGTGTGTCTCCTAGGCTGCTGCAGGATCCCCACTCTATATGCTCTCTTGCTCTGAAGAATCATCAGAGGGTTGGAGCAAGGCAGAGGAGTTTTCCCTGCGGTTAAGCTGTTGATTTGATCCCTGGTGTGGCTGAGTAGATTGCACGCTTGGGTGTGGGTACATCCAGGTATTACTGGCTGCTGTAGAGGAAGACTTCATCGTGCAGCAGTGTCTTTGACCTCCTTGATGCTGGGAAGTGCCGAACACCTGCTGTGAGAAAAACCTTTAGAGGGCAGGCAAATCCTCCAGCCTAGCTTTGGGATGCACTGCTTCCCCTGGTGTGTGCATGGTTAGACAAAAAGCTGTGTAAACCTGTAAAACACGAATGCATTTGGAAATCACTGGCGGGAGCAGGGCCCCGGCGATGGTAGGGGGAGAGCCTGGCCCATAAGGAGTGATGTGTCCTCTGCCACAGCCTGGCTTTGTGGCCCTGGGCACATCGCTTACTAGAGAGCAGAGCCTAGTTTGACACTGGCTTTGGGGTGTTTCCCACTCAGGATGGCAGGGTCTGTGGAGCCTGTGTAGAACTCATCCCCCTGCTTTATCAGAGGTTACCCAAATGTAGAGGGCTGGATGGTGGCGAGGCTGTGCCACCTTGCTCTGAGACCTGCGGTCATGTCCCTGGGAGCTTTCACCTTCTGCTGCCCCAGGCTCCCCCTTTCTCCCACCTTTGCCTTCTTGCCTTGGAGGCTGCAGCGTTCCCCGCTGCTGTCCTCCTGCTCAACCCAAATGACTTGGTGGGTCCGTGCCTGGGTGGGCGCATGTGTGAGAGGTGATAGGCAGCACGATTTGCATCGCAGCCCCGGTGAAATGGTACACGACGAGCTGAGGCAAGCCCCAGCCCTGCCAGGCAGAAGAGGGCTGCTGCCAGATCCTAAGCCAGAGATGCTCCATCGATACAAGTGGGAGAGCTGGGGCTCATGGCTCCTGTTCCTGCTGCTCCCTTCTTGCTGCAGGACCTCCCTGGAATTCCCTGGGAGTTGGTGCCTGCTTGTGCAGGGCATGTTTGCCAAAGGGATGAAATGCTGGCCAAAATGCTGCTGGGGAGCTGTGGACAGAGGTGTAGGGGGAGGAGGAGAGAGTGGGGGAGCACGAGAGTATGCAAAAGGGAACTGCTGATAGCCCTGTGTTTTTTGTTTCTTTGCAGACAAGCCCAATAGTTATTTTACTCAGACGCCACCGACGCCACGAGATGGTAAGTACACCGTCACTTGCCGGAGCTCGGTTTCTGTGCTCAGGATGCACTTAAGAGCAAATCACTTGAGCCTCTCATGCTTCCCGCAGCTGGTGGTGGAGCGGTGCCTCCTGACCCAGTGATCTATTTTGCAGCTGACTGGCGGCTCTCTGCGCCTGGAGCAGCACTGCATCGCTCCCTTGCCCCTGCCCTGGGGATGCAGGAGTGTGGCCGTTCCCTGGGAGGCACAGCAGCCCTTTCTCTGCAGAGGGTTGCCTCGGCGGCTGCGGTGAAGGGCTGGAAAAGGAGATGGGATCTTCCATGTGCTCCAGCAGTTTGCAGAGCTTTGCTGGCTCATCCGCTGAGGCTGTGGAAGGGAGGGACTGGAGAAAGGGATCTTAAAAGCAGCAGTGTTGAATCTGGTGGCTATTCTGTGTTTGTCCCTGAAGGGCGGTCTTGGATGTTGGCAAAAGGAGGGGGGAAGCAGAAGGAGGTGCAGAGAGGCGTGCTGCTCTGCAAGCACAGAGGGAAAAAAGAAAAGAAAAATAAAAAGCAAATAGCGTGTGGCTTATGGTATGTGGCAGAGTTGCAGGTGAGGGAAAGATGGTGAGAAGGTGATGGGCTGTTAGCATGAGGACACAGCCAGAAACAGTGTTGTGCCTCCCTCGGTCCCTCCAAGGGTTGTTTTTTCTTGGTGTAGTGTCGGAGCAAGCCAGGGGAAGACAGTGTGGGAGTTGACTAGTTTCAGTTTGTGGGGCCTGGAGCTTGAGGCTGTGTCTTGCTGTGGTCTGGGCAGCCCCCTGCCCTGCCCTGAGAGCAGGTGTAGCCAGGCAGGGAGGGATGTGGACACGGTGTCTCCCTGGGACTCTCCGCTGCTTTAGCAAGTCTTGTTCTTGCTGGGAAAGGAGTGGAGTGGGTTGTACTGGCTCACGGCAGCAGGAGGTTAAATAGGCACAAAGCAGGAAGGAATCTCTCCAGCACAGGTACATGGGACATGGGCTGAGCAGCTCAGGGAGAGGTGATTTTTGAGACTAGCAGAGGTTGCTGAGATGATGTTGGCTGTTTATTAAATTACTGCTTCTGCTGTGTAGCCAAAGTTGAATCATCCCAGCCCATCCAGCCTTGCATCAGTCAGCTACTAACACTGTATAAATGCTACCAGAAAATCTGTTGGGCTTCTGCTCCAGCTGGCAAAAGGTTTCAGCTTTATCAGCATCAAAAGCAAACTGGAAGCCGGTGTTCAGTTGGACATCAGGTATGTCCACTGCCCTGGCCAGAAAGGGTGTGGGCATGTAAATTGTGGGGGGCTGTAATGCAGCCCTCCTTCCCTTCCCGTCCTTGCTTGGGTCCCGCAGGTTTCTGCTTCTGAGCTCTCCTAACAATTCCCTCCGCACCTCCAAATGTTCACCGTGCCAGTCATGAGGCAGTATGGTGCTTTCCTCGTCCTCTTCCAGAGTCCTTGGTCCTTCCCTGGCAGAGCAGGTAGGACAGCACGTGAGTTTCCTATGGACTTGCGTTTTCCCTGGACCTGTGGCACTCACCTGTGGATTGACTCTCTCACCTATGGATTCCCTGTTGTCTGATGAGCAGTGTACTCGCCAGCACCTCACACCTTTTCTCTAGGCTTACTAAAACCTTCTGGTTTCACAGACCTGTAGAAACTTTGGGGTTTGAGACCGTGCTGTGATCAGTCAACAGCTTTAAAAGCTGTTGGATGCAGGCAGGCAAGCACTTGCTCAGATAATGTCATAGAATCATAGAATGGTTTAGGTTGGAAGTGACCTTAAAGATCATCTAGTTCCAACCCTCCTGCCACGGGCAGGGGCACCTTCCACCAGCCCAGGTTGCTCCAAGCCCCGTCCAACCTGGCCTTGAGCACTGCCAGGGATGGAGCATCCACAGCTGCTCTGGGCAGCCTGTGCCAGTGCTTCACCACACCAACCTCATAGTGAAGAATTTCTTCCCAATATCTAATCTAATTCTGTCATCATGGGAGCTTTATTTTCTCTGAAAATCAGGCTTAAAATGCCCTGCTTTCTGCTGGCAGGCTGTGCAGTCACCTTCCCCAGCCTCCCTAGTTTCATGTGCTCAGAGAAGAACCCAACAGAAAACAGCAGCCAATTAATAACACGTTTGTTTCTTTCTTTCTTTCCTTCTCTGATGGGGGTGGGGAAGGAGGCGGGGGAGAAACGGATGCTAGATAAAATGTGATTAATCTATAATTGGACCAGAGAAGACATCTAAAGCAAAAATAAAAACGAACGTAGGTGTAACTCCTAGCTTACGGCTCCAAAATATTAGCAGCCCGGCCCATCCAGATGACATACTCCAAAAGATCTCTGGTCCCCACAGGAGATGGAAAACTACCACCCTTGGTGGGTTGCCAAATGAGGTGCCTCCTTTTGCAAGTCTAATACGGTGCAAATGCCTCAGGTCATCCTTGGGAAGCGTTCCTGGGCAGAGGGAAGCGGGGGGCATGGGGAAGAGGTCCCCTCTGGGGTGAAGGGGCTGGTCCCTGCTGTTTCTGCTGTGCCAGAGGGACGGGCCAGTGTTCATCGCCTGGGCTGGCTTGGAGACACGGCTCTAGTCCTGTGCATAAATCCACTGACTTAGACGGGGCTGTGCTGTGCTTGTAAACTGCTGGGGTTTGGCTGGGGTTTGCTGAGCGAGGGCTGTGGCTCCCCTGTCCTAGGCTGGCTGTCAGGGTGGCTTTGGTGGGACAAGGTGCTGGACTCGTCGGAACGTGCCCGACTGGCCTGTTTGGGGAGGGCTGGTTGGGGAGCTGCTGAACCCTTCTCCCTTCCCCTAACCAGCCGCATCCGAGAGGGATGGGCAGAGGAGGCTCCGTGCCTTGCCACGTTCCCCTCCGCAGGCAGTATCTGGTGGCACGACAGAGGCGGCAGGCACGCATTCGGTGGGTCTCGGCAGGCAGTGAGTGCTCTGGGGCTGTGTCCCAGCACGAGCATGTGACGGTGCCAGCATCAAGCACAGCAGGGCCCCTTGATCGCTTCTTCTCCATCTGGGCTCCTTGAGGATTGTTGCCTTTTTATCTTCTGGGCTAGATCCTCATCTTCAGCAAGTCCACGCAGCTCTGCGGTGAGCGGTGGGTTGCCACCAGCTGGCAGCCTGTGCCGTGAGCCAACAGATCTCTGCCCACCGGTACCAGCTGAGGATCTGCATCTTGGTGTTTCTAGCTGGAAATGCTGCTGCTGCAAGGTTTGCTGTGGTCCTGTCCCTTTCCGAACAGCAGGGCAAAGCTGGACAGAAATCATCGTCTGCCCTGGCAATGTCAGACCCCAGTTTTTGTATAAAGGAATTGGTTTCCCGCACCTCAGGCATCTCTTCTGCAAAGACCCTGCCTACACAAAAGGTGCCAGAGCCATGACCACTCCTCTGGTGCTCCGGCGATGCTGGAGGTGAGGGATTTGCCAGCCAGCAGGGAGATGGCTCTAATTAGCACTGTGTGTGCTGTTTATCTCTTCCTTTCCTCCCAATACCAATTTCTACCCTAGAAAACTCTTCAGCCACACATTGATTTATAGAGTGGTCTCTGCTTCATTTTGAAGCAAGGCCGTTAATGCTGTTAACTCGCTGCTTTCTCCCAAATCTCCCATGCCACTGGCATTCCCCCAGCTGGGCAGTGGATTGTTAAGATCTATAGAGTCTTAAGGCCTGGTTGACTTAAATGCAGTGCTCCATGAAGGCTGTTGCCTCTTCCCCAGCTGAGGACTGGCCCGGGGCATCCAAGCTGGCTAATTCTTCTTTCTTGGTAGGCAGGAGCTGGGGAGTGTCTGTGCAGGGAGCCGGAGAGGGGGTGGATGTTGGCTCAGCTGCGGCCCCCCAGGGCAGGAGTGCTCTGGAGGAGGGGATGGCAGGTGCGATGCAGGGGGCAGGCAGGGTGGGCTGTGCTTTCCTGCATCCCCTGAGGGCAAATAAATGGTGGGGGAGGATTTGGAGGGTACCTCCTCCCCTCTCCTTGTTCTTGCCGCATCTGTGATGAGAGGTTTGATTTCTGTTTGTTTGCGGCATCCCTTGGTGGAGTCGTGTGCGGGAGGCAAGATTGCTTTTGTTGTTTGCTCTGCGGAGGGCAGGGAGAACAATAAGCCCTCACAGAGCCCTGAAGCCAGGCTGGCCGAGAGCTGGGCTGCCTGCTCAGGTGGATTGATAGGATGAGGCACCTGGCTGCCTGTTGTCCCTCTCTTCCTGCCACCCTCCTCCCCTGGGTGCTCCGCAGGGGTGTGGAAAACCCCCTTGGCTGGGGTACTTGGGAGCAAGGTCCACGTGGTGCGTGGTGGCACGGCCAACAGCAGACAGCTCAGAGAGCAGCAAGAGGGACACAAAGCTGTGTGGAGCTTGCGTGGGAGGAGAGCAGGGCTCTGCCTTCCTGGTGGCGGTGCTGGCTCTGGCCGTGCCTGCTCACACCTCCGCTCCTGTTCCTGGTGCAGGCAAGCCTCCTCCAGTTCCCAGCGTGAGCAGCAGCAAGGGGCTGAGAGCGGAGCTGTGCAGGGTAAGCGGCAGCCGTGCCCTCCACTGGTGCTGCTCTCCCAGCCCTGCTAGGGAGAAAAGAAGCCCTCTTGGAGCAGCACAGGCTTGGGCAGCCTCTTTGGTGTCTCTTGCTATCACCAGCTCTTTGGCGCGTTGGTGTTCCTTGCTGGTGCCAGCAGCTTCCTGGATCAAGCACAGGAGTGCATCCTAATCTCAGAGCTACGTCTTGCTTCAGCCTGGCTTCAGCACTGAGCGAGCATCCCTCATGGACAGGGAGAGTCGTGGTAGCTTGCCAGGGTGGTGGGAGCCAGCCCTTTTGCTGTTACCTGTGCGCCTTTGTAGATGTGTTAATGGCACCAGCCAGCTGTGGGTCCTGTCTGCGGGGTTTGGAAGCATCCAGGAGGGCTGAGAGGGCTGGACACCCGTTTCCTTTTGGCAAGCATGGATAGAGTGATGCTGGCCCGACCCATCACACCAGGCCAAGGGAGCAGCTCTAAATGCTTATTTGTGGATGCATAAAATCAGCAGTGACACATGAGATGAGGACATCTGAGAAACTGAATAATGGAAAAATGCTTTCTTGTGCCTGGCAGCCGCATATATACAAGGGTTTGCAGAACAGGTCCAGGCATGGGGTTAAGCAAAGAAAATGCTGGTGCAGGTGGCTTTTTAGGTCTGCATATGAAATCAGTTAGCGGATTATTCCTACAGCGCTCTCAGTCCTGGGCATTGTCTTTCACCTGGCTGCTGGACACCCTCTCTTTGGCACCCTGTTACAGCTTTGCCTCATCAGGTCCAGCTCCCTTTCCCCTCCAGTGGCTCCCTCTTCAGCTAGCGTCCCCTCTGCCATGGAGAGACAGCCACCAGCAGCGCTGTGAGGACTGGTTCCCCACGTCCCTGCTGGTGGGCTGTCCCTGCCTTCATGGGATGTGAACGGTGCCATGTGTTACGGAGCATCTGATCCGTGCCGGGGGTGTGTTAGGAAATGCTCCTCGCCTGTAGACAGAATCACAGGATCATTTAGGTTGGAAAAGACCTTTAGGATCATCAAGTCCAACAGTGAACCCAGGACTGCCAAAGATAACTCTATGAGTTTGGGCACAGTGTTACCATGGCTGTGCTGAGGCAGCAGGAGAAACCTGGAGGGGGTGTGTGCCTTGCCGCCCTGCAAAAGCGACCATTCTGCTAGGGACAGCCAACTGGTGTTGGGAAGTGGAGTTTCACAAGCTCCCTGCTCTCTTCCAGCCCTGTGGCTGCATGTGCTGGCAGCTGAGGAGGTGATGCCCAGGCATGGGGAGGGCAGTGCATGGGGAAGAGGCTTTACCTGGCTGCGCAGGGCAGCGGTGCTTGTGGGCACAGCGCTGCAGCCACGTATCGGAGGTCTTGGTCTTGCTTCTCCTGTTTGATACTTCATCAGGAAAAGACACTCCTTCTTTTTATTCGATCATTTTTAATTAGCATCCCATAATTCTGGTGAACAGCTTCCTCTGGCCAGTAACCTATTGGCACAGATGTACTAAGGGGGAAATTATTGCGGTGCTTATCTCCCCTCGCCTGCTCTGCCTGGTTCTGCGTGCTGCCTGCAGCCTACCTGCAGCCCTGAAGGTAAACCCTGCGGTGCGATGGCGAGAGGGCTGGTGCCGGTTCATGCCTTGAGATGTACGTGCTGTCCGTAACCTCCTCCCGCTACCCAATTCATGCTGAGCCCTTCCTGCTCCAGTCCCTGTTAGAGAAAATACTGGGAGGCAGCCCTGGGCTTTTAGTTTCTCAAAGGAGCCAGGTGGCTCTCTGGGCAGCTCTGCGCCTGCTCAGGGGGACAGGGAGGGGACACCTGGCCACCCTGGGAAGAAAGCCATGAAAATATAACTTAAAATAAAACACAAGCTCTTCAGTTTTGTTCCTTTTGTGCGTGGCAGTACTGGAACACCCTGCTGGCTTTGGCTGCTAATCCCAGCCTATTTCTCTTTTGACACAAGCCAATGTAAGACTTGGATGCTGCAAAATGAATTCATAGCACAGGCTTCGTGGCTGGGCTGAATCTCACTAGAACAGGAAGGTGCTGCAGATCTGTCTTTTTTTGTCTGCCCACAGATGCATTTCGCAGCCCCCAGTCTTTTCTGACCACCCCACGCTCTCTTCTTTTCGCACCCGTGCTTTTCCCGTCCCCAGCCCTCTCCCACACATGCGGTTTGAAATGCTGGGAGCTGAGCTGCAGCAGCCAGAGCAGGGAGAATGATCCTCTCCAGCAATAATCCATCTCGCTACAGCCTTGGGCCGTGGTGTCCACCCGTGTCAGCTCCCCACCTGACAAACGCTGGGGCTGACGTTAAGCCTTGCTGGTGCTCCTCTGTGTCAAGAAGTGGAACAGGCGTGTGTGGGGAAGGGGCGCGCTGTGTGTTTGGGGCACGGGCTGCCTCAGGGCCACGGTGGCTCAATGCAGATGCTCCGGCAGCGGGAGCGGTGGGCAGTTGTTGCTGCACCTCTGGCTGTGTCAGCCGGCGGCTGGGCTGAGGCTGGCGTTGCTGAGCGAGAAGGGACTCGGAGCTTGGCGGGGAGTCTTGTCACACATCACGGAATGGAAAAAAATCACTCTCGCTGCGCAAGGTGAAATTTTTGTACCAGGCTTCTCAGCAGCTGCTCACTTTTAATTACACAGTGCCTACTCCTTCTCTAAGACTTTGCTGCAGCACAGGCTGAAGCGCTGACCTCCTGCACTGCCGCTATGGCACTTGTACCCACTGCCTTGGGCGCGGGGGTGACCCGGGGTGCTCTTCTGTTTGCCCCAGGATCCTGGGCAGTTCATGCCTCCAGGGTGAAGCTCTCCATCCCCTGCCTGGCCCAGGGGGTCCCACAGTGAAGCCACAGTGGTTACGTCTTTGGCTTCCCCTTCCTTTTTTCTTGCTCATGGTCACACCCTGTGGCAGTGAGGCAGCACTTGGGGAGCCGGGACTGGGCTCTGCTTGTGGAGCTTCACCCCCTCGCCCCAGTACCCAGCCTGGCTTTCTTGCCTGCTGCTGCGGGGGGAGTGACTGTTTCCCTGCCTGGGTTTTGCACCCTGAGCACCACAGCAAAGTGTGCTTCAGCCGAACCAGCTCAGACTGCTTCGGGGTTGCTCTGGAGAGAGGAGAGATGCTAAACATAGCTCTTCAAAAGCTGAGCGGTAGATAAGGTAGCAGCAGTTATTAGACACCACTTTTGATCTCTTGAGAGCATTTTCTTCCCCATTTACAGTGAGGTTTAAGTGTTCTCTTGGGGATCAATTTATGCACTTTCATGATACGTGGCTTAAGCGTTAGAGGAAGAGTAGATGGGAGATCTGCTAAGGTGTTCCTGATTTGACCAGTGTCGGGTCCTTGCTAAGGTTGCAGACCCCCAAGCTCGCCTCTCTCTCCCCACATCCCTGCCTCATGTCTCCCAGGACTATCCTTCCAGCGTTTAGTCTCAGAGCAGTGTGACAAAGAAACAGCGTTTGTCTTGCTTTGTCTTCTCTTCCCCTTGGTCGTGTCATGCTGAAGGCAGTGGGTGATACCTTTCAGAGAGAGCTAGTGCATCACTACCAGCTCCTGAGTTAACCCACTGCTAATACTGCCTGGCGCTGTGCTGCAGCAAAGGGTTTCTGGCCAAGTGAATGTGGTTTTTGTAGGAACGTGCCCTGAGGTCGCAGTGACACAAGCAGTCTTGCTGTTTCGGTGGCAGGCGAGTGTTTGCTGAGGACAGGAGCGGCTGTAGCCGTGTGGCCACACGTGCTGCAGGCATCCCAAGCATCTTCTGCCAGAAGCAGGGATCCATCTCCTCTGGGATGAGGCTGCGGGGCCAGGGCAGCACAGTAGTCTGTCTGTGCTGCATAAATGGGTGCTCTGCCTGCCAGGGTGACCAAGGATGAGTGCCTCCTCCTTTGGATGGGGCACTTGGTGCAGAGCTGCTGCCAAAGCCGGGGGGGTGGGCAGCCCTGTGCCCTGCAGCAAAGGGACAGCCTGGGGCGGGCTCATGCGTGGTGGGAGACAGTGTGCAGCCGAGGGGAGACCAGGCTCAGTGCGGATCCCGTGGCTTAGGGATGCAATCGCTGCGCTGAGTACTTCGTATGAAGTGCAGAGGGAGAGCAACGGACAGCAGGAGGTGTGAAGCTGGCTGAGACCCCACGGCAGGAGCAAGCTCCTGGCAAAGAGCACGAGTGGAGCTTGTGGAGTTCCCGGCAGCCTGGGGCCTGGGAAAGGCTGGCGAAGGGCGGTGTGCGGGCTCTGCCAGCCCTGCAGCCGAGGGCTGGCGTTGGACCTGCTGCGGCTGGGGAGGAACCGTCTTTCCTTCAGGCATCCAGAGGCTGCTGCCGCCCTCCTTGCCTTGCTGAGCTCCCTGATCTCCCTGATTTGTAAACATTCTGTTTTGCGGAGCCTGGCTTCTGCAGGCAGGTGGGAGCAGGTTAAAACAATCCAAGTATTTTTTTGCCTTTCCCTTGCCGCCCTCCTTCACGTGGGCTATGTAGGGGCTGCCATCCCATCTGGGTGCGCTCTGGGTGTGTGCTGAGCTTTGGGTGTTCTGCTGCGGCGTGGCTCCGCGGGGCAGGTTCCTGCTCTTGGCAGCTTGCTCTGTGGTGAGGCTGGGGGGGTCTGTGTGCGCTGGGGTGTGCAGGCAGGGCAGCGGGAGCCTGCTGCTGAGGCTGGCTTCTTCCTCGCATCCCTTGTGGAGCACGTTTCCAAACTGCTCGTCTCTCTGATGGAGGCTGATGAATTCTTCCAGTGATTAGGAGCCGTGACAGTCTGCTCAGAGCTGCTCTCGCAGGGGGTTTGTGACAGATTAATGAGTCTTTTAAGATGATGTTTGATTTGCAAGAGTGACTTTGATGTTTTAGACCCAAGAACAAGATGCTTTCAACTCCTCCCTGCTCCACCCTGCCCTGCCCACCCCAGGTACTGCCTTCGCCTTGCTCACTGCCATCTCTCTGCCTCCGGCACATGATTTTGCTTTTAGATCTTCCAAATGATCAACTTTTTTTCCTTGCTGCCCACCCCCCCTGACCCCCAGTTACAGACTGTATACTCAGCTCTCCTCCTGCTCCTCCTTTGACCACTGTGGCCAGTGCTGCCCACATCGGCGGTGTCAGCCCTGCGAGGTGCCAGGCTGCCCTTTCCCGGGGGCACAGGGGCTGCGGTGCTGACTGCTCTGCCGCTGCTGCTCACATGTTAGATTTCATTTGTGGTGGCTTTTAAAAAGTGAAGAGTTTTTTCAGGCAGCTGGGCCATAAAAGATTGTGGCTGGTGATGACCATGTTTCTAGGCTTCCCCTCGCTGTCTCCCCAGGGGACACAGGGGCACAGATTGTGTTTGGGGGTGCTGAACTACCACACTGCGGTCTCAGGAGGAGATATCTGGTTTCCCAGAGATCTCTGTTACATGTAGAGCTGTGCAAGCAAGATCCTTGGAGAGCTTGAGAGCATCACAGAGGCTCCCAAAGTGGTTAGTGGATGCCTACCATTCTGTCAGCTTCGTGAGGACCTTCCATCCTTAGAACGTGTTGGCTTGAAAACTTTTAAGTCATTTGGGGGCTTGTTCTGGAGAAGTTCTTGTGGCTTTGTGGACCACAGATTTGCAGCTGCAGTGTGGCTCATCTCCGCGGCTAAACTGTGGAAATGCAGATGTGCCCAATCCTGATGAGTGAGGAGGGGTGCTGCCTTCCCCATCCCCTTCGGTCCTGGAGGGCTGTCCGCAGGGGTGCTGGCAGTGCCTTTAGCCCTTGACCTGCTGCTGCTGGGTGAGGCTGACTGCAGCTTTCCAGACCCGCGTCGGTGGCATTGCGTGAAGTCCCACGCTGTCAGCAGGGATGGGGTATGAACTGGTGATGATGGGCAGAACTGGGGCTGGAGGACTTGGGGCTGGCGTGTCCCTGCAGCTGCCCTGGCTGTGCCGGGGGGTAGGGGCTCTAAGCAAAAGTGCCTGGATTAAGCGGTGTGGTGTTAGTGACACACGATCCGTGTTTCTTTCGCAGGAGAGCCGGTGCCCATCTCAGGGTGGCTTGGGGGTGCCGAGCGGCGTTTAGGCAGGGCTGTGGGCTGGGCAGCCTGGCTCTGCTGCCGGTGCCTGCCTGCGGCTCTCCCGCTGCAGCGGAGGCCTCCGAGCAGGGCAGGCGGCTCCTTCTCCCTCACCGAGCAAGCCCTGGCTGATGCAATTAATATTGATGGCAGGGAGGGTGGGCCCGGCGAGAGGAGTAAATGTGCACAGGCGAGAGTCTGGGCTGGAGCGCCAGCCTCGCCGATCTCCATGGCAACGGGCACCTCGCGCTCATGCAGAATTAATGCTGGCCTTCGCCATCCTGACACGCGCACGGCTCCGTCCCCGGGGCCTCGCGCTTCCCTCGGCCCTTTTGGCACAAGGAGGCCCCGAAAGCGGCTCTGCCCTGCTCGCGGTGCTCAGGGCTGCCCTCCCCTCCCTCTTGCACCAGCGCCGTCCTGCCGTACGGCATGGCAGCAGGGCCGGCTGGCTCAGGCTGTCCTGCTGCAGCCCTGGCCCTTCTCCGGCAGGGATGCTCAGCCTCGGTACCCGGGATTTACCGTGAGGTGCCCTCCCCCGTTGCTGTCAGGCGTGCCTGCTGGCTGCGGCCGTGCTTGCGCTTCTTGTCTGTGGATGGCAGCTCCCCCGGTAGCCCGCTGGGCTCCCAGGGTGCTGTCTGCCACTTCCAGTCCTTCTTACTGGCTCCGTGAGGGTGGCTTTGCCTCTCTAATGTAGGTATTTAACAAGATTTGAGACAGGGCAAGTCACTAGTGTGACCCACTAGTGACCACCCCCTCCTCGGGGGCTGAGTGGGGAATGGTGGTAGGTGGGATGCAGAGATGCACGTCAGCTCAGTGCCCGTCAGTGTGCGTGAGGGGTTGGAATGATGTATTTGAGCATCACAGGTTGTTCCCTCCGCTGCTCAGCCTAGCCAGTGGGGGCTGCTCTCCACTCTCTTCTCCAGTCCTGTCTGCTTTAAATGGCTTTCGCAGGGGAGCACCCCCCCGACTTTCCAGAGAGAGTTTTTAATCCAGTAGCATTGGATTAAAAGGCAGCCACCTTGCACGTTTGGCACGGACATCCTCATTCTTCAGTTTCAGGCTCTTCCTGCGAACAAGAACGCCCAGTGCCAGCAGCTCAGCTCCCAGCGGGTCCCCAGAGGTGCCGGTTGCCCTGACCTTCCTGGGTGTTCTGCGGGGAAGTGTCTCCGTCTCCTGCTTGCAGCCCGTGCTGCGGGGACTCATGGCTGTGCCTGCCCGGAGCACACGGCGTGGCTGTCGTGCGTTGTTAGCCTTCCCTCTCTCCTACCCCTTCCCTGTCACTGGAGACACTTTAAGCCATGAAACCAGGTACATCCATCCCCCCCTCCCATCTCCCACCCGCGAGCTGTTAATCAAGTTTCTGGCTGTGCTTTTCTGATTGTTTTTCTCGGCCCGTTCGGAGAAGGGACGGACTCCCCTGGGATCTGGAGCGGGTCCAGGCTGGCAGACGCATGTTCTGCCTCCGGCAGGCAGGCTTGGCTGGGGAGGGGGGAGCTGCCAGCAATCGCCTGCACGTTTTCCCGGCATCCCCCTCTTCTGTGGGTGCTCAGGGCCCCCCAACCCCTCCTCCTCCTCCTCCTCCTCCTCCTCCTCCTTCTTCTTCTCCCTTGGCAAGATTCTTGCTGAGGAGGAAGCTTCGGTCCTGGCGGGGAGGAGCCGTGAGCCCACCCAAGCCCCTCTGGGTGCTGCTCTCGGTGGCCGGCAGCGTGGCCGGGGAGCGCGGGCGGGCGGGCGCTGCAGGGGCCCGGCAGGGTGCAATAAGCAGTCGACAAGCTGCTCCAGCAGCATTTTTTTCTTTTCTGTACAGTGGAAAAGAGCAATTTTGACATTACATTTACGATTATTGTTATTAAGCTGGAGAAACATTTTCATGTGAATGCTTGGGGCTTATTAGGTAGAGCTCTTCACCTCAAGATCTCAAAGCGCTTGACGAAGCCAGCTTGTTATTAATCCCTACTACTTACATTGAGCTACTTAACTACTGACACTGGGGGTTTGGTGATTATTGTTATCTGTATTTTTTGTAAACGGGAGAACCAAGGTGCAGAAGTGGGTGGGGAGTTGAAGCTGGAAGCTCTGAAGCTGGAAGCAGAAGCTGCTCCCCGTCCTCCCTGCCTGCAGCCGGCTGCTGTCTCCCTGCTGCTTGTCCTCACTGCTCTGGTCCAGGAGGCTTGGAAGAAGGCTGGGATGGATTGGGAGGCTGGCCTAAGAGAGCTACGTGGAGCACTTGGTGCAAGTGGTGGCGTGGCCAGAACTGGCAGCTGGGAGAGAAGAGGAGGGTGCTAGCTCCAGGCTGGGGTGTGCAACTTGAAGCGTTGGCTGCTGCCATTTTTAGGGTGCAGGGGACTGAAGGAGGGCACACTGCAAGGCTCTGGTGTGTGGGGGGGTGTGCAGACAAGGGGTTGCTGAGGCACAGGGCAAGCCTTTTGCATACATGTATTGTCACGGGCTCTCACTTGGCTGAATAGTCTCGCCAGCTCCCGCCCGGGAGCGCTCTGGGACGGGCCGGTACGTGTGTGTGTGCTGTGCAGCATCTTCGTTTTTCCCAGTCTCTTGAGCCCAGCTCAAGTGGAGCCTTAATTTCAACAGCAGTCTTTTCCCAGTCTTCTCCCGAGCTTCCTGCAGCCTTGCACCAACTCCTGCATCTCTCTGCAGAGCAGAGCCACATGCGGCTCGTAGCCGTTCTCATGGTGGCTCTGGCCCTCCCTGTTGGGCACAGTGGAGCTGCCCTATTCTCAGCTGTCCTTCCAGCCGTTTTGGGCATCTGTAGGCGCTGTTGGATGTGAGGAGGTGGAGCTGGTGCCATCTGCCCTGGCAGCTAGTCATGGAGTACCAGCCACCTGTGCCCGCACAGCCTGCCCAAGGAGATGCTGAGCTGAACCTTGGCAGGGGTTTCCCTGGTAATGAAGCATCCCGCTCCCTCCCTGGTGCTAATTAGGGGGCTGCCTGAGAGAGTGTCATGGATGGGGTGGGAGGTTTGGATCTGAACTGGTGTCGTTACACCTGGTGCAATGGGTAGTCATTCTTTCTGCAGGAGCAGCTTGGTTCTGATGAATGCCAGCAGCTCTTGGCCCGGACCACAGTAAGAAGCGCTCTGCAACCCTGACTCTTGCTCTTCCCACCCCAGTTTCAGCTGCCAGCATGGATAGGTTTCCAGAAGCTCCTCTCAGCTTGTTATCTCTCTCCTTTCCCCTTTTCTTCGCTCGTGGTTTATTGATGCCTGCCTTTCCATGTGTTGGTCTGGAGAAGCACTGGCAGGCTGGGGAAGGTGTTTCCATAGGTGACTTTGTCACTTGGTGGCTGTGCATGGCTGGTGCCCCTGCCTTTGCTGCCTTTTGGGAGGAGCCATCCCCCTTGCCCCAGTGTTTTCTGTGAACACCCCACACTGTGAGCCCCCCCGGGCCAGCTACGTCTGCCCTGCAGGCAGTTGTGTAGTAAAGGGACACCACAGTGGCAGCCAAGTTCACTGCACCATCTGCCCATCTCTGGAGGGGCAGGAGGCAGCTGGCAGGCAGGCAGAGGCCACCCCGGCTCCAGCTGTTGGGTGGGAGCTGCCCAGCACGTTCCTGTTGCCTGTTGGAGAATGCAGCTGCGTGTTCTCCAGGCTGTGGCACTGCCCTGACCTTCCTCCTCTCTGGGCTGTTCAGAGGAGAGGCCAGAGCGCTTTGCTGTGCCCTCACCTTCCCCAATTAGCTAGAGGACAGGAAACCCTCATTAGCATCCCTTTGCGCTCTTTACCCTGAACCAGGCAGTCACTGCAGGAGTGTCACGGTCAGACCATGGCGTATGTGAGCTGGAGCCGAGGCTCTGAACCCAGTCAGGTCTTTCCCCTAGCCTTGATCTCTTCTGAAAACCTTTCTTGCTTTTGCAGGCTCAGCCCGGGGCTGCTGAGGGAGCGGCGATGGCTCTGTCCTCCCATGGAGTCATGCTGACTCAGTTGTGGCGGGAAGCACGGTGCCATGAATTATTTGTAGCAACACCTTTTGCTTTTCTCCTCCTCTACAGGAGGTGCACTTTTTTATTATTATTGTTGTTGTTGTTATTGTTATTTATTATCCTGGTTTTGCTCCAGTGCTGCTAAGAGACATGGAGAGGCTTGGCTGGTATTCAGCATGGTTACAATAAGCCCAAGCCCTCCCTTTTGTTCTGTACAGCTTGCTCAAGTGTTGTATGGATACCTCACTTTAGCTGTTTCTCTCCCTCATCTTCGGCGGCTCAGGAGGTTTGGGAAAGGTCAGCTCCTAGCTATAGCTTTTTTCTGCTCCAGATAAGTGCTGCTCTCATTGTTTGCCAAATGCCTTGCTGTGCCTCATCTCTGCAGCACTAGGATGATTTAACCGGAGCCATGCTTTGCTTTAGATCTAGCCTGCTCTCTGACCTTGCTGCACAGCCTTGCCGTGTACTTTGTAGGCAGTTTTGAAGCACAGTCTTGAACAGGCTCTGAGAGATCCCACCTCCCCTCTGCGAGCAGGGAACAGGCACAAAAGGCTGCAGCCCCCACCATCCCGAGCAGGGGCTCCATCTGTTGCAAGCTCACGCTGACTCTGGTTCGCCGCTGCCTTCCAGCGTCCGCCCTGCGGAGATGTCCATCCTAGCTGGCTCAGGAGCCTCCAGCTGCAGTGTTGCTGTGGGTAAAGCAGATTTCAGGCTTGGTTTTGACAGAGCCCTGCCCTGGTATGTCTGTTGGGTGATGCAGAAGGCACACTGATAGGAAAATGTGTGGTCGCTGTGCTGGTGATGTTGTGCGGGTGGTACTGGAGGGGCAGCAGACAGGCAGAGCCCTGGTCCCTCCGTGCACCCCTGGTCTGTGGGGCTTGTTCCAGTCAGGTGGGCAGACAGACACCAGCTCTGCGCTCCTGGCTGCCCCGTCTCATCTCAAGCTTGGGAGCGTGAAGGCAAGGCTCGTCTCTTTGTTGTATCGTGGCCTGAAGCCCAGCAGAGCAGGGCTCAGCCCCTGGGCACCTGAAATAGCAGCAGTGCTGGGAACAGTGGTCTGCAGCCCCTCGCTTGTGGGGTGCTTTGGATAGCACGGTCTTCACCAGTGCTGTCGGGAATCAAATTTAAGAGGGCTTTCCACTTCGGTATGCTTTATCTGCTGCACGGAGTTTATTCGGGCTGTCACATGGAAGTGTTAGGACAAGCTTTGTGCCTCACTCATTGCTGCCTTCTGTCCATACCCAGCAAAGCGGCTCTGCACAGGAATTGGGGTGTGGAGGGCTGGTCAGTGCTGAGTACCCTGGAACTGGGCTGGTTGCCTCTTCTTTTTGCTTCTAATTTCTCAGCTTTTATTCCTTCTGCATCAGTGATGGTTACCCTTCGTCAGTCCTCCCAGGTAAAATTAGAGAAAGAGAGAGAGAGATGTTGGGGAAGAAGGAAGCTCCCATTGAATTTCGTCTTTTGCAGAGCTTGCTGGGTTGCATCATCTTAGCAGGCATTATAAACTTGTTTCATCTCCTGGGTCTGGCAGGGGAATTAAGACATTTTATTTTATTCTTGTTGGTGTTCTGAGCTTGCATCATCGAACTGCATCCCAGCATTGGATGGGTGAGTTTTCAAAATCATCTGCTGTGAACAAATAGGCTTCTTCTCCAGTAGCAGCAGTGATGATTAGAAGTGAAAAAAACATAAACAACCAATTTGCTTGTCACAGTTTCTTTCTGGTTTGAAGCATTTTTCTTTCTTGCTTTGTCTGCTTCTTGGCCCGATCACCAAAACTCAATGAAGCTGGGTCCTCATCCACAGGAAGGACCGAAACGTGGTGTTTGGGGGTTGCACGCTGCCATACCATCGCTCTCCATCCTGCCCACGCATCCGCGGGGCAGCTGGACCATCCCTTTGAGTCAGGATGAGCTCTGAGGCACCATGGTGTGCAGGCTTCTCTCCCAGGGATGGAGCTTGTTGGAAGGGAGTGGGAAGGTGTCTGTCGAACAGCGGTGCTGTCAAAGCTCACTTTTACAACAATCAGTTGATGTGGAACAGGAGGTAAATAAATACCCTTTATGTCATCTCTTTTGCTCACATATTGGCCTATTGTGTCCCTAATGTGTTTATGAAATACAGTTCTGGGCGTAAGGATAGACTGAAACTTCAGTTCTGATAAAATAGCAGTTTTCTTTATGTGGTTCAACCCAAGTAACTTTATAATACTTTGTGGCTTTTTTGTCATTGCTTTTATCACTTCAGATTAAGAGATTTTTAAGTATATGTGGGCAAAACAATTATAGAGAGAATCACTTAAGAGGTGCCAAGACCCAGTTTGGCTCCAAATCTGAATGAATAATTTTAAAAGTTTCTTTGAAGAACAGTCAAAACCATGAACAATGTGATCATTTCTCCAGAAGGGCTGTCCAGCGCTGAAAGCATTTTCCTGTCGGGTCTGCAGGCTGGCTGCTGCGGCGCCCGGGAGGAGGAGCGGACGGCAGGGCACCAAAGGCAAAAGTGCTGCTGGTGCCTGAGCTGGGTGGGAGGGAAATGCACCCGAAAATAGCAACAAGGGTCTTAGGATGGGCTTTTTGAAGCGCTCGGTGCTGCCCTGAGTTGGGTCCCACTGGAGACTTTCTCAGTTTGGGTGGAAGCAGGCTTGGGCTGGCCATTCACTTCAGAAGCCGCCGCCTGGGATGTGTGAGGCTCCGTTGCCTTGGATGTGTGAGGCTCCTTTCCCATACTCTGGGGCAAAGGACAAGAACAGAAGACCTCAAGAAAGGCGAGCGCTGTCCCTGTCACCTGCTTGGGAACCCTGGACATGCTTCCCACCTTGGTTTGCCTATCCACAAGTGTGCTGCTGGACCTGGGCTGGTGTGTCCTGAAGACAAGTGCCTTCAGATGGGCACCTCTGCCCCCTCGCCTTTGAGCAGGCACCTGACTGAACTCCGCTCCATGCTGCCTCTGCATCCTGCAACTGCTGCATGCATCAGCTGCCTCCCCTCAGCTCCCTTCATCTCCCCTCGCCTCCCCTTCTGTCGGTCTGATCTCTAAGGCAGCTCCACTTCTGCCTCCCCTGCAGCTGATTATGCACTACACAGTTACGCTTCGCTCCACAGACCTGTGCCTCAGGGTGGGGGATGAATCCCCACTTGTCCTGCATTTCACATTCCTCACTTGCACACCTCCCCTGCACCCTCTAATCTCAGAGCTCAACACACTTATCTGCATTTTTAGGGGGAGGAGGAGAGAGAGAGGAAGAGCAGCAACAGAAAGAGCAGGAGAGAGTATCCAGAGCGCTTCATAAAAATGACGAATTGCTTTTAGATATTGGGCGGGAGAGAAAGAGAGTTCTTTTTTATTTGATGATATTAGTCTCTTAGTGCGCGTCGTTGCTGTGCATATGAGCTCAAAATCTCAAGGCAGTCAAAGGCAAACGCCTGGGAATTGAAGTGTAAATGAGCCACTGTCGAGCATTTTATTTTGCCTTTTATGATTTCTCTTTCATTATGTAGGTCAGTCTCCACTTCCAACGTATGCTGTGTGCGTAGGAGAGCGCGGGGCGGTCAGGTGTGCCCGGGGGTGGCAGGGGTGCCGCTGCACCTGGCGGGGCGGTGGGTGCCGGTGCAGGGACCGCGCTTGGCACAGCATGCGTGCAGGGCGGTGCGGCGGCCGTGCGGTGCGTGCCTGCCCACCTGCGCATACGTACCTGCCCAGCGGCGCCGGCTGGGATGCCCATGGCTTTACCCGCTGGGCAGAAAGCTCTGGCATCTCTTGCTGTCGCTGTCTCACCTGCAGACACCGAGTCCGGAGACACTTGTCCTCTCCCTTCCTCCCTCCAAGGGAAGAATTACACTTCCTACTGCATTAGCAATTCAGATGCTGAACTGGTCTGTGCTGGCTGCTCTGATTAGTGGATGTGATAAAGAGATTTGTGCATCTCCTTCAGAGAGACACAGCCACGTGATTCGGCTGCTTTGCATAAACAGCAATGAATAAAGCAGCGTGTTGTGTGGGATGATCTGTCCCACACTGGGACAGGTGATAATGTTTTCTTCCCCGTTCCTTGACTGTCCTTTCTCTTGCTGGTTAGCCAAAAACACGTTGTGTTGTGAAGGACTGACAAGGGCTTGAGCGGAGGAACCTTGCACAGAGCAAGTGCTTTCTGTAGCCCTGGGGATGTTCTTCCATGTCTGTATAGTGGAGGGTGGAGGGGCTGGAGGCACCTCCCTGGCCATGGGCTGCGCTTTGACCTCCCTGCTGTGGTGCAGAGCTGGTGACAGACCTTTCTTTCTCCGGTTCATGCTGGCAATAAGCAGAACGGGCAGCCTGGAGTGAGAAGAGGCACAGAGGAGGCAAGAGGGCTGACCATGGGTTTGTTAGCTCCTTTTGGACCATGCTGTAGCCCAGCCTCCTTCCTCCCTGTCCTCGCGTGCCTAGCGCTTATCCTGCCCCACCAGGCTGCTCTCCAAGGGCAGCAGTGCTCAGTCACTCATCCACCTGGGATGGGAGTGTGGTGCCTGAGGGCAGAGAGGGTGCTGCCTTCCAGGACAGCCTCCCTTCAGAGGAAGCTTTCTCTGGGTCACAGGCTTTACTGACCCCACTGTCCATGCTGGCCTTCCCCATGGCCTCTGCGCTGCCTGCTCCGCACCGTAGAGGCACGATGGAGCAGGTGCTGAGGTTACCGGTGCCTTTGCTTCATACCCATGCTCTGGGCACAGGCAGGAGACAGGGGCTCAGGACGCAGCAGCCCTGACAGGGCAGACCCTTCTTGTTGGGCACATGGCTTTGGAGTGGGTGGCTCTGGCAAGGTTGGCTTGGCCCCCTACACCTCAAATGCTGTAGGAGGACCCGACTTAACTGCCTGGTTCCTGGCAGGCAGCGAGAGGCAGTGTGCTGATATGATGACATCCTTGCCCTAAGCCAGGAAAGGACCTTGCTGTGCCTAGAGCATCCTTCTCTCGCTGGCACTACCCTTGCAGTCCTGGTCCCCAGAGGGCTGCAGCCCCTCGCTGAGCCTGAGTGGTGTGAGCAGCTCTGCCAGGGGAGAGGGGGGAGGCTTGGGTGGGTGCCTGCACCCGGGTGCTGGTCTGCACCCCTCCTGTTCGCAGAGGAGCAGCCGCAGCTCACCTGTCTCTCCATGTGTGTGCCCACAGCGTGCCGAGGGATGCTGTGTGGGTTCGGGGCGGTGTGCGAGAGGAACCCCACCGACCCCTCCCAGGCCTCCTGCATCTGCAAAAAGACAGCTTGCCCCGTTGTGGTGGCTCCTGTCTGCGGCTCTGATTATTCCACCTACAGCAACGAGTGTGAGCTGGAGAAGGCTCAGTGCAACCAACAGAGGCGGATCAAAGTCATCAGCAAGGGACCATGTGGTGAGTGCAAGGGCAGGCTTCCCCTGCTTTCAGGAGGCAACTGTGTGAGACCAGGGACACTTGTCCCAAGCTTGTGTCATCACTGTGGTGCTGGTGTCATCCTGTGGGATGGGGACAGACCTGATGGGAAGGGACACTGAGAGCATCACCAGCTCTGCCTTTGTCATCAGCAGAGTTTAATAAGCAGGGAAACCAGTGATCGAAGGCCATTCCAGAGGTGTGTGACAGCCCAGTGGGGAACAGCCCTCTGCCTCGGGCAGCTCTGCCTACTGCCCCACGCTGCTTCCCAGGGTGGGTCACATCTGCCATGGCTAGAATTTGGAGTTGGAGGGACCAGGCATACGCACAGGCTGGGTGGTCTGATGAAAGCCCTTCCCCAGCCTGACATTCACCAGCTGTGAGCAAGGAGCTGTGTAAATGAGACCCCAGTCTCCTCATCTCAGAGTAAATTAACTTGACCTTTCTCTCATGCGGTGCTCTGGCTTGCAATAAATCTGCACCCGGCACTCCTGCTGGGGCTCTTGTCAGAGGGGAGAGAGTGCTGAGTGATCTATTTAAAATAATAATCATAAAAAAGTGACAAATAAAGCCGGGGGGGAGGGGAAAGGCAAAAAAAGCTGGCAAATAAGTTTGGGCCCTTCCCTGTCAGTGAGGAAATTGCTCCTTGAGCTCTTCCTCTAATTACGGTTTGCAGGAGATGCCTTAAGGACCCTTGTTTTGCTTGTTTGCTGAAGCAAGAGGCTCTCGGAGAGCATGTGCAGGGAAGGGAGCTCACAGCAGTGAGGCTGAGAGGTTTAGAAAGGAGGGGCTCTGCCCGAAGTGCCAGGTGGGGCGTGAGCTCCCTTCCTCGCATGCTGTGGGTTGGGGGCTGATCCTACAGCCTCACGATCCTGCCTGCCGCCGTGGACATTGGGGTGGATGAGCTCGCTGCTCAGGACCAGGTACGTGGCACTGGCTCCAGCATCTGCTAAAGCTGATGGAAGGTCATCCATCGCCATCATGTATGTTCCTGGGCACCTGGAGGGGCTGGGGCTGTCTGGGTAGATATCGTGGTGTGTTAGGCTTATTTGTCCTGTGAGAGGAGCGAGCGGGAGAGGGCAGCCCAGGAGCACGGGTTGCTGTGCTGACGGCTGTGCTGTGCCCCCTCCTCTCTCCTGCAGGCTCCAAGGACCCCTGCACAGAAGTGACCTGCAGCTTTGGCAGCACATGCGTCCGCTCCACTGATGGCCAGTCGGCCAAGTGCGTCTGCCCATCATCCTGCAGCGGCGTGCCCGAGAGCACAGTGTGCGGCAGTGATGGCAAAGACTACCGCAGCGAGTGCGACCTCAACAAGCACGCCTGCGACAAGCAGGAGAATGTTTTCAAGAAGTTCGATGGCGCTTGTGGTGAGTCCCCTGCCCCCCCGAGGGTATTGCTTTTGAAAAACGTTTCCCTCTGCACCAGGAGTACCGAGGGCAGACCAGTGGGAAATGGCAAGGACTGGGGAGAAAAGCTTGCCCGCACGCCTGCTGTCATCAGCTGAAAAACGTGGGCTGGGCAGAAAAAGGTCAGTCTGTGGGTGACGGCTTCTGAAACTCAGACTGAGCCAGCGCTTTCCCCGCAGCATTTGGCTGTGGGTGTTTCTGCTCGGGACCTACTGACCTAGAGAGCAGTTGCAACATCTGTGCCACCTCCTTTCCCTCCTGCTGCTTCCCCTGGCTGGAGTCCCCCGGCTGCCGCTTTTGGCAAGAAGCCTGCTGCTAGCCGGCATCCCAGGGCTGGCGGGCAGGCAGCTCCCTCTAATTAAAGGAGCCCGCCAGGCACAGATCCCAGGGCGCAAACACAGTCCTGCCACTCCGAGGATGGCGTCCTCTTTGGCTAATGGTGGCTGTGGATACTGGTAATTAAAAGCAACTGTATTCATTAGGAAAACTGTGAGATCAGCCAGGACACGTGCCAGACCAGTGTTTGTCCCTGGGGGAAGGAGTGTGGGAGTGTGTTTGGGCAGGCTGGAAGAGCTTTAATTGTGCTTTCAGTGCTCAGGTCCAAGTAGGGCGAGATGGGTGCAAGTGGGAGGTGCAAAAGAGGTGATGGACCCTGATGCTGGGTGCTCCAGGTTTCTAGGGCAGAGAATAGGCTTCGAGCCTCACTGCTTCTTTGAGGTTCTCCTGATTTTAGCTGGGCATCAGCAGAAACTCAGGCAGTCTGGGTTGAGCGGCTGGGCTACAGAACCCCAAAGTACTTGAAGGTATTTGGGCTCTAAGGCATATGCCCTAAGGCTTGAGGATGTACTGCAAGGTAGGAGAGAGGGTGGGAAATGATCGGTACAGGCAGAGCACATCTCAAATAGCCTCATCATGCAGTCCCAGAGGTACGTCTGTGCATCTGCCTCGTCCCCAACCCCTCTGATGTGGTCCTCATCTCCTCAACTGTGCTGCATCCCTGCCCCGCTACAGCAGCCTTATTTACCCACAGCTCCCTGAGCCCACGCGAGACGTTCTTGTGATTTTGTTGCCATTTGTAGAGGCCTCCAAGGAGGTAACACGTCCCTGGCTGCCTGCTGGTGTGACTGCAGGGCAGCAGCGAGCACGGGCAGCTCTTGCCAGAGGGGGAATGGGGGATGGATTGGGCAGGTCCTGCAGGAGCTCCTTGGTCTGCTTTGTTTCCGTGATTACTGTGTGTGCTGAAGTGGACAAAGCAAAAGACTTCAGCTGTGATCCTGTCCGAGGCCAGCCTTCTCCAAGGGATGTGAGGGTGGTGGGAAGGGATTTTCCTTGGGGTATCGTATGTGTCCTCCTCTCGCCAGCCTGGGACTGTGGTCAATGCAGGGATTTCATACTAGTAGGATTAAAGGGTGTAAACACTGGGTCGTGTTTCTGCAATTGCAGACAATGAATCAGCACTCTCCAGGTACCCTGCTTGGCAAGGAGGAGAAAAACCTAGGGCGAGAGTAGGGATTAGAGAACAGTCAGCACCTGTTTTGCGCATGCCTTTGGTATGCTAATGTGGGCTCAGCTCATCAGAGAGGGTGATCCGGATAAGCCTAGATTAGAGCAGTGGGAAAAGGCAGCATGTGGCCCTGGCTGCCTTCGGGGCTCTTCCAGCACTTCGGGAAGACAGGGAGGAAGAGTGGGAGGAGTGGGATGGGATGGGAGTACCAGGCATCTTGCAGTGCCCAGCGAGCACTCGGCAAGTTGGACTCGGGAGGTTCACCTGGGCTGGGGAAGAAAGCCCTGTCCCCTTGGCAGAGGTGATGTAGGCAGCTCAGGATGGGAAAAAAGGCAGAGCTCTTCCCGTCCGGCAAGGGCGCGTGTCCTCAGTGTGTGCAGCTCAGTAAAGAATGAGTCCCTAAGTATGCAGAGCCCTACAGATGTCCAGTCTCGAGGAAGAGATCGGCACACACTGAGTGCCGGTGGGGAAGGTCCGGAGGATCCCGGGGCCAACAGTGGGGAGGAGGGCAGGCTGGGAAGCACCTCCCTGGGCAAGATGTGAGCGTACCTAACGGTCTGCTCTGCCTCTGTGCGCAGACCCTTGTAAAGGCATCCTCAACGACATGAATCGTGTTTGCCGGGTGAACCCCCGCACCCGAAGGGCGGACCTGCTCTCCCGCCCTGAGAACTGTCCCCCAAAGAGGGAGCTCGTGTGTGGTGACAACGGGGTGACTTACGACAACGAGTGCATGATGGGGCGCTCAGGGGCCATCCGGGGACTGGAGATCCAGAAGGTGCGTTCAGGGCAGTGCCAGCATCAGGGTAAGTACCTCTCTGCTTCCTGGGGAGCAGGAGCATTCGGGTTCCTGACCTTCCCCGCTGCTCCGTGCCGTGCTCTTGGCAATGCGAGTATACCCCCTTCCCCATCCCTGGGGTGGGTGCAAGCGGTGCTGCCCTCTTTCCTCCCAGACAAATGCAAGGACGAGTGCAAGTTCAATGCTGTCTGCCTGAACCGCCGCGGCACCACGCGCTGCTCCTGTGACCGCATCACCTGCGATGGTGCCTACCGGCCTGTCTGCGCCCAGGACAGCCGGACCTACAGCAACGACTGCGAGCGCCAGAAAGCTGAGTGCCACCAGAAGGCTGCCATCCCAGTAAAACACAGTGGACCCTGTGGTAAGCACTGGTGCCACCGGGCTGGTTGCCCACAGGAACACTGGTACCCCCGCACCTCTCACTTCCCAGCCCCAGCAGCCACTTTAAGCCCAGCCTGTATCAGTCCCTTCTGTGCAGGCTGCGGTGCTCGTGTTGATGCTGGAAAGCTGCAGGTAAGTTGTGAGCGGTGCCCACCGTCTGAGCAAGCCACGGGCTGTCTTCAGTCTTGTGGCCAACAAGCCCTGAAGATCAGTTCCTCCCTGTTCTTTTTCCTTCCAGCAGTCAGCAGCCCTCGTGTGTGTGTGTGTGTGCCCGTGTTCCTCCTTGGTCTTGTCTCTGTCTGCTGTGCTCAGTAACACGGGGAAGAATCATTTGTGTTGAAACAGTACCAAAATGTCTGTGATGTCCAGCTGGTTTCTCTCATTTCACCGCCACGGCCAGGTGCACATTCGCCACCACGCAGTTCCTGTGCAGCCCACGCCATTCATGCCTCCTCCCAGGGTAGTGCCAGCCCCCCAGCTCCTTCCATGCCTCCCCCTCCATGCCTGCCCGCTTCTCTCAGCTCCAGGTACTCTCCGTAAGGAACTCTTCCCAGCGTGCCCGCTCTCTGGAGGTCTCGCCGTGTCTTTGTCTCGTCTCTGGGAGAAGCTTTTGACCTTCCCAATGGATGCTTTTTGAGGTGTATGTGATAGGATGGGGCTTTGGGTCCCTAGGGTGTTGGGAACGTCCTGTTTAAAAATTATTGCACAGAAAATGAAGGAGGTGAAACACGTTCACTGGATTGACTTTGTATGAGTTAGAAGGACTGTTCATTTCAGCTCGAATTGGTTTTTACTGGATCTAGAACTGTGTCCTGTTATTTTAAGCTGATGTTTTATAAGGTATCAGCTGTATCAAACCTTCTGAAGTACTTGGAATTTAGGCCCCATGTTGCGGATCTGTTTTGTTGGCTTTGTGCTCCTGCGGTAGGTTTTTAATGCTGCCAGGCCCAGCTGCTTGAAAACTCCTTGTCAGGCTCCCCAAAATCACACTCATTATAATCACAACTGTTATTTTTAATCATCCCTTTCACTGTGTTTCTGCTGGTTGAATGACGAGGAGTCAGTTGCCCAAGTTCTTCCTACAGGGAGGGCAACATTGGCACCTCTGAGCCCTCCGTCTGCCCAGGCTGCGGGGAGCTGGTGCCGGATGGCAACCAGAAGCCTTGCCGGGAAGCCCTGCTCGCCGCCGCGCCTGGCGCTGCTTTTCCTGCCCTGCCGTGCCACTGTGGAGCTGTGCTGGAGCTGTGACCGGCATCGGGGGCTGCTGCTGGCCAGGCGGGCTGCCCTGGGGCAGGGGACGGGGGGCAAAGCGAGGTGCCTCTGGCTGGGCTCCCGAGGCAGCTCGGGGCCAGCAGGTGGTTGTTTGCAGCTGGGGCTCTCTACAGACCTTTCCCTCTGCCTCCTCTAGAGTCAGGCGCTTGCTAAGGCTTCCCAAATTTCTGGGGCGAGCAGAGAACTCGTGCCGCTGGTTACCCTGCTGTCAGACACGTGCCAGCTCCACCACGTTCAGTGGAGTGAGGCCAGTGGACAGCAGGATACGGTCCCTGTGCATCTGCCATTCCTCTCTCCATCTTCCTCTCTTTTATTTTAGCTTCCCTCCAACTTCTTATCCCCCAGGCGAGGACAGCAGATGCACACGTCTGCTTTCAGGACCTGCATCCTTGTGGGGTAGGAGCAAACAAAGCTCGTAATCTGGGGGAAGTAAATCAAAGCTGGGGCTCGATCTGCCAAAGCCTCAGATTTCAAAGTCCACATAACAGCGCCAGGCAGCCCTGTAGCAAACCACCGTGAGGTGTGGACAAGCCTCTGGCCTCCCCATCAGCTTAGGAAAGCATCTTCTCCCTGCGCTCGGTGCTGCCCTTTGGAAAGGAAGCACGTCCTCCGCTGTGTCACCGGTTCAGGCTCAGTGCGAGGTGGGAAACAGATTTAGAAACGGGGATGGGGTGGTGATGTTGCTTGCCAGACTGTGTGTCAAGACAGGTCTTCTCAGCGTGAGCACTGCTGGTGGTGCTGACTTCTCTCCTGGCTCGCTGCCTGGCCGAGGCTTCCTCGGGATGCGGGATGCAGTCCCTGGTGCCGGCTGGGGCAGGACCCTGGCAGTGGGTGAGAGCAGGGGCTGAGGGAGCTACGGGCTCTGCTGCATCCAGCACCTGGAGCCGGGGAGCTGTTCATCCATGCCTCCATGCTGTGGGGATGCAGGAGATGCACGCAGCTGGGGAAAGGAAGGGAATGAAAGACAGGCCATTAGTATGGTCACAGTGTTTTAATGTTTCACAGGTACCTGTCTAATGAACTCTGAGCTCTGCTGCTGTCTTTTCCAGCAGGAAGGCAAAGGAGGCAAAGCCAAACAAAACAGTCCAGGCCTTGTTTTCAGTCCTTCTCTACTTTGACACCATGATGGTGCAGCTGAGAAAGAAGGGATGGGATGAGACCAATGTGGACAGGAGGTGGAGGGAAGGTGTCTGTAGTTGCATCTGTCTTTTCCTCCCTGCCTCTCTCTGCTCTCTCCCCTCCTGCTGTCTTTCTCCCTCCACTCTCTCTCTCTCTTCCCTTTTTCGTCTGTGTCTTGTGTTTTACAGTGTTGCCTGTTTGGAGGAAGGAATTGTGTCCTCGCAGCACCCTTCTGCTCCCTACCCGGACATCTCTGCTAGGAGGTCGGCTTTCTCCCCTTCTCCGTAGCCAGTGACAGTCCTGGCCTCTTCTCACTGCTCCCCACCTCTCTAGTTTTGCTTGAGAGCCCCCGGGATGGAGAGATTGCCCTGGGTTTGCTCCCATCCCTCGCCCCATACACTTCCTGCTGGAATGGAAATGCCTTGCAGTGCAGTGGGGGTCTTGTCCGATGCTTGCTGTGGCTTGACCCTTCGAGGCAAATGAGAGTGGGAGCAGAGGTGGGTGCTGTGAGCCCCCCACTCCTTAGCAAGCCCCTCGTCGTCTGATACGTCAGTCTGGACTGCTCCTGGTTGATCTTACCTCTCCTTTTGCCCCCAACTAACCCCCCTTTCTTCCCCACCTCCTCCTTCCCAGAGACTTTTGCCTGCCTGGGACTGTGATGCTTGTCCCTTTGCTCTCCGTAGTGTGTGTCACGCTTGTCTGTGCCGATCCGGTGGGCAGGGGCTCTGCAGGGATTGCAGCTCCCCTCCCCAGTGCCCAGGAAAGTGCCCCTTGTCTTTTGCAAGCACTGAGGAGCTGTCTGTGCTCAGATGTGGTTTTTCCCTAGGAATACTACCCTGTGTCCCTACGGAGCTGGTGCCAGAGCCCACTGGGTGTCATGGGCACAGGTCTATTGGGCGTGATGGGTCACAAAGCAGCTTCAGGGCCTCTTCTCTGTAGCCATCCACAGGTGGGGCTTGCAGGAGAGCTCAGTGTCCGCCGGTCCCAGGGCTTGGTTAGGTTTCTGCAAAGCTCGGCAGCAGGTGAGGGATTGTGCCCTTGAATCAGTCAGAATACAGAATGAGCATTTTGCTTGCTCTGTGCCTCGGTTTCTCTGCCTACAAGATGGAGAAGGGCCAGGAATCAAAGCAGGTCTTGATTATAGCACAGCCTAAGGTCCTTGCTCGGTAGGTCCTCATTATATCCACCCACGTGAAAACTGGTGCCAAAATCCCAGTTGACGTCTGCAGGTGCCCAAGGCTGTGTGCAAAATTTCACAGGCTGAGATTCAGGCTGTGAAGGAACTTCATGTGCTGCATCTCTGCAGGTTTCCCTGCTTAAGAAGGGCAAGGAATGTCAGGGCAGTGTTCTCCATCATGCCTGGCACCTCCCTGCACTCTCACTACTCCCTTGTTCCCCAAGACAGGAATGTGAATTTAGATTTTACATGAGCAAATGTATTTGCTTCAAGCCTAGCTCAATGCATCCTTACTGCCTAATTGTGTCCAGCAGAGGTGTTTCTCCATGCAGGCGTAGGTCTCTGTGTGTTTGGGGGACATGGTTATGGTACAGATGTTGCTTTAAAAAGGTGAAACAGAAGCAGGAGATGTGAGCAGCATCACAGGGCTGAGCACAGCAGGGACCGGTTCCTGGTCCCTGGGAGCTGCTCACAAACTTCAGCTGCAGTGAAGCTGGGGATACAGTTGAAGTAGTGGCCGTGTCCCTGAACCTGTCCCCCTCTTTCCTGTTCCTTTGCAGACCCTGTGCTCTTAAGGTTTGACTTGGTAGGTGCTTCCCAAAGAGCCAAATTCAAAATCCAGGCTTGCCTGTGCCCGTGCTGTGGGCCATTTCCTTGCTGGCTGGCAGCACGCAGCCAGAGTCCTGAGGGCTCAAGCCCTGCAATTGCTCTGCAGATGTGCCACCTTGGTCCGAGCAGGGGAGGAAAAACAAACCTGTTGCCCCGTGCCCTGTGCCACGCCAGCAGGCTCTGCAGGGCTTTGTCTTTCCCACCGCACTCCGGCTCTGTGCCTGCCTCGCTGTTTGCTGTTGGTGGGGCTGCACTGTGTCTGCCTGTTGCTTCCATCTCGTCTTGGCCGCATTGTCTGTTCCCCCCATCCGTTTTGTCATGTGTCCTTGTCAGTGTTCAGCACGGATTAAATCTGTGTCCTTTCCTTGCCCCAAGTCCTCAGGGCTTTTGTCTTGAGGCACAAGAAGGGGTCGCTGGGCAGTGTTGGGTCTCTCCCCAGCAGCACGGCCAAGTCCTGCCTTTTAGCTGCCTGGCTTGGCTTCTGGATGGTGGGGGGGTGTTCCTGGAGAGGCATGCCTGCCTTCAGCGAGCAGGCTGGGAGCCGGGTGGAACCGCAGGGCTTCCCCTGCGAGCAGTTGCAGAGCTGTACCAGGGAGTCGGACGCAGCCTTTTCTCTTGGCTGTCGCCACCAGGGTTGGGTGCTCACCTCGTCGCTGCCAGGCATCTTGCAGGGAAGGTGCCTCCTGCTTGGCTGACTTTGATTAAGCAGCTCCCGTTTGTGAGCAGAGACACTGCTGCCTCTCAGCCTGCAGCCCATGCTGTGGGGCATTGCCCGTCCCCAAGCAAGGACACCAGGTCTCTTCATCCTGCCGCACAGCAGCTCCCTGGCCTTTCCAACACCAGCTTGCAAGAGGAGGGGAAGGGAGCCGAGCTGCTGAGGAGACGGACAGGCTGTGTGGTGAAGCCAAATGCAGGTGTCCTCTCCAGCCAGGTCTTCCTGGGCAGGGCCACAGCGGGTATCAGGATGAGCTGTTCAGGGGACAGCGTGATTCTGAGGATGTGCGCCTCAGTGATGGGAGCTACCCCTGTGTGAGCTGTTTCGCTACTGAGGGTTCAGCAGCCGGTGCCAGGTCCTCGTGATGATGTAGCGAGTGTCCTGGAGGCATCAAGACCTGTGCTGAGGAGGGCTGACTTTCTGCTGCCTCCTGCCCTGCTCTCTGCCACAGAGCTGGTCATTCCGATCCAGCTTCACAGGCAGGCTCATGGCACCACTGCTGCCCAGGAAAAGAAGTGCCGGCTCCCCTCCTGGCAACAAGGGACCTCAGTCTGTGTTGCCCTCCCTCAACACATGATGCTCGTTCTTGTTGCTGGCTGTGAGCTGCTGGGGAGACCCAGACATTGGGGTTTGGCACAGAAACCCACGGGGCTGATCCTACTTCTGGCCAGCCCCTTGGGACAGAATGTAGCTGGGGTGTGGGTGGGACAGGGGGGACAAGGCAGGGGTCCTCTTCATGGTGTGCAGGGAGAAGATGTTGTGCCTGCTTCCCATCCCTAACCTCTGCCGAGCATGGGGAAGATGCTGAGCCGGGCATGTTGGGGTGGCATGGAGGGTGCAGGGGCTGGGCTGGTGCCAAGGCCAGGAGCTCTGTGCGTTTGCCACAGCTTGGGGGAGGCAGGCGTGGACCTGAGGCTGGGGATGCTGGCATGCCTTGCTGTGCACAGTGCCCTGTGGGAGCTGGGGAAGCAGCAAACTCAGACCGGTGCCTTTCTCTCCTGTCCCCTCTGCAGACCTGGGCACTCCCAGCCCATGCCTGAGTGTGGAGTGCACCTTTGGGGCCACATGCGTGGTGAAGAACCAGGAGGCTGTGTGTGAGTGTCAGCAGGTGTGCCAGGGCCGCTACGACCCCGTGTGCGGCACCGACAACCGCACCTATGGCAACCCCTGCGAGCTTGACTCCATGGCCTGTGTCCTCAAGAGAGACATCAAAGTGAAACACAAGGGGCCTTGCGGTAAGAGCCGATCTCGGGGGGTTCCTCCTTCTCGTGCTGTTGGCCTCAGCCTGTGTTTGCTTGGTGGGAGCAGAGGATATCTGAAGCATGAGCATGGCCCTGGCCATGGGGAGAGAGGGCTTTTGGGTTGCATTTGTGCTTTGGCTGCTGCCACGGATCGGGAGAACAGGAGGGAGCCCGCTGGGCTCACACGATGCCTGTTTGATGTGTCAGGAAACCCAGCGGCTCCTCATGCGGGTTGGGGGGCTGAGGGGCTCCTTTTCCCACTGTCTGGTGGGTCAGAATCAAAGCAGATCAGCGGGAGGATGTGAGGAGGGAATCCAGTGAGCAGCCTGACCACTGCCTTCCCCACCAAGGGATGCAGGGCAGTGGAAAAAGCCTTAGGGTAAGGCAGGTGTGAGTTGCCTCCCCGTGCAAGCCAGCCCTGGCACTGCTGCCTGCACGGTCCCCTGACCCAGCAGACCTTACCCTGTGAGCTGCCCTGGTGAGGAGGCAGCTGGGTCGGAGGTGCAGGATGAAGTAAGCTCCCCCATGGAGCAGGCTTCATCCTCTTCCCTAGCAAGAGCCCGACTCGGACCCACATGCAGCGGTTCCATCTGCAAACGCTCTCTTTGTGCCAGCACAACTTTGCCGGTCAGAAAGTGTTTGCACACAGGCACAGCCTGGGCTAGCTGGGTTCTCCCAGGGCAAAATCTGCTGGGATGTTCAGGTAGGGAAGCTCATTGTGGTTTTGTCAAAATACAGTCTTTCTGCTCCTAACCCTGTTGCCTGTCTCTCCAGCTAAGGCTGCTGTGTGTGGCGTAGCAGTGCCCCTGCCAAAGCTAGGCTTGATCCCTGGAAGTGTTTAAAAAATGTGTAGATGTGGTGCTTGGGGATGTGGTTTAGTGGTGGGCTTGGCAGTGCTGGGTTAACGGTTGGACTTGATGATCTTAAAGGTCTTTTCCAACTAAATGCTTCTATGATTTCCCCACTGAGCTGCACTGTGCAGTCCTGCTTGCAGTCCTACATGCTCCTGAGCTGTAAGGGCTTTGAGACAGCAGAGGAAAGGATGACCCTTCCTTCAGAAGAGGAAGACGCGGTCCAACCTGAGCTCGCTGTTGCAGCATAGCAGAGGGCCCAGTGGGATTCAGGTCAGAAGAAAATGCCGGTACCAACTCCACGCAGTTACAGGAGAAAGGATGCAAATACTTCAGCTACTGGGCACATGCCCTTGAGTGCCCTGTAGGAAAGAGGTGCTGTCGTCTGCACGCAGGCTGCCTCGAGCAGCCCCTCTCCCGACCTGCAGAGCCCAGGCATGGCTGCAAGCCTTGTGCTGTAGATAGAAACCTCCTGGCCAACAGTCTGCACAAACCAAGCAGGGGGTTGTTGCATCTTCCCTCCCCCATGCAAAGGCAGCAGCTGCTGTGTGAAAGGAAAATAAGAAAAACTGTCTTTGAGCCAATTCCTCATGAACTGGATGGCAGGGAGGGAAGAGGGGTATTTGAAGGAGAAAATGAAGCCGTGAATCACTAAATACCCAGGAGTCAGGAGATGTGCTGGCTGGAGTCCGGTCTCTCCTGCAACGAGTGATAGCTCCTTTGCAAGTGAGTTATTACGAAGATAAATGTCTTCTCTGACCCGAGCCTGCGTGCGTGTGCTGTGCGTGTGTTTGCAGCAGGCAGGCTGAGGGTCCCGCTGGGGGAGGCAGCAGGACACTGTGAATTGGTGCTACGTTATACGTGCGTCCAGCACTGCTGGCACGCTGATAAACCAAGAGAAGACAGTATCCCCCTTCCCGGCCAGCTGCCTCCTCCTGCCCTGCTGACTGGCCATGTGTGCATCCTGCCGCCTCTCTCCCCTGGGGGACCGGCCACTTGCTGCCTGGGATGCTGCGCTCCTCCTCCCAAGGCTGGGGCTGATTTATCACTCCTCGTAATTGCACTCAGCCCCATGCGCTCTCCCGCCTCCTATTTAGCTGTAATGGCTCACAGCCCCGGTGACATTTCACCACAGTTACTCCTGGCCCTGTCGGCTTTTACGAGTAGTTGCTGCCTTTCTGCCTCCCAGCCTGACTCTCCCTCCTCCTGCAGCCCTTGTCTCCGCTCCTTCCTTTGCTCCGTGCCCTGGGGAGCACGGCTGTCCTGCTCCGAGGCTGCCGGCATCTGCAGGGGCTTCGCCTGGGGGAGGAGGTTGCAGTGAGGTTTTATTTCTGTTGTGGCACTTTATTAGCCAGCGACGCCTGCCTGACCTGACCTGTTGTTTTAACCTACCAGTTTTGTTCTTTATCCGCACAGATCGTTGCGGCAAGTGCCAGTTTGGGGCCATCTGCGAGGCGGAGACGGGACGGTGCGTGTGCCCCACGGAGTGCGTTCCCTCCTCGCAGCCCGTGTGCGGGACAGATGGCAACACGTACGGCAGCGAGTGCGAGCTCCACGTCCGGGCGTGCACGCAGCAGACGAACATTTTGGTGGCTGCCCAAGGAGACTGCAGTGAGTCTGGCGAGGTCCCCTTCTTCCCTCGTCTCACTCCTGCTGGTGGCATTTCAGAGAGCAGATGCTCAGCCCCACTGGCCGCCTGGGTCCCACTGAGGTGCCCTGGCCGTGGCTGTGCAAGGCTTACTGGTCATTTGTAGCACTTGCAGCCCATGGGTTTGCCAGCCTTGGGAGGCACCAGAGAAGCCCCAGGGTCGGGAGGTGTGGAGGCTCTCCTTAGCACTCCTCCTGGTGCCTTTATTGGTTGTGTTCAGGACTTCCCAGGAGGATATTGGCTCCAGATATTCAGATACTGGCTTGCCCAGGGACACCCAGGAGCCTGGCCCCGGGCTGCAGCTCCTGGCTGGTCGCTCAGACACCCTGCCTGAGGCTTTTCACCTTGTCTGGCACGGTCATCCCTTTCAGATTCATGAGAATTGGGCATCTTGAGTCTCTCAAGCAGCTTCTCCTTTTTAGCCCCAGCTGTTTTAGTAGGTGGTATCTGCCCTCTCTGTTACTTGTCTGAGCCAAGCAAAGAAATTGGGCTACAGACACGTTAATAGCTACCACCAGAACTGAAAGCGTCGAAGGTCTATTTGATCATGCAGTTCATCTCCATAGCTTTCCCTTCCCTCCGTCCCTTGGGGTCAATTCCTCTTTGCTCCTGTGTTTTCTCCCCACTCACTAGCCCAGGGAGCTGTTTGTGCTAATTTCTTAATGAATTAAAAGCCCTGCCTAGGTTCTTCATTAGGACAAATGGTACTTCAGTAAAAGCAATGCTTTGAGCCTCATAAAACCTGTCCAGCTGGGTCTGGTGTTCCAGGGCTGAACATGGAGATCTATGCTAAATTTGGGAGAGAAGAACGACTGAGTGTGACAGATGACGCTCAATGCTCTGTGGGCAATGTGAGCAGGAGGAAGCTGAAATCAGGATACACCATGAGAGTAAATGGGATTTCTTACTGGTGTCTGAGAAAAAGCTGTGGGTGCTGCTGGGGATCAGAAGTGCTCAGGACTGGCACCTGTCCGTTGCAGACTCTTTGCACAGTTTAAATAAGCAATACCAAAGCACTCTGGGGAAGGAGGACTTCTGTCCTTGCCTCTGAGGGCATGGCACTGCTGGTCCCCAGCTCTGTGACACTGGGCAGCTGGCTGCAAAGGTCCCTACAATGTCTCACTGTGGTTCCTCCCTCTCGCCCGCAGAGTCCTGCGGCAGCACGGTGTGCTCCTTCGGCAGCAAGTGCGTGGGTGGGCAGTGTGTGTGCCCGCGCTGCGAGAGGCAACCCTTCGCTCCGGTGTGCGGGAGCGATGGCCTCACCTACGACAACCAGTGCGAACTGCAGGTGGCCTCCTGCCAGCAGAAGAAGAGCATCGAGGTTGCCAGGATGGGGCCATGTGAGGATGGTAGGTTGCCACCGTTTCTCCGGCCGCGCAGGTGTGAAGGGTGGGGGAAAGGGTGACAAAAAGGCTGCACACAGCGAGTTCTCCTCTCGCTGCTGTGCTGTGCCCGGCTGCCACGTGAGCCCTGCTGCACAGAGCTCCGCCACAGTGCCCTGTGACACCCCGAGCATCCCCAGCACAGCAGGTCCCGTGCCTCTCCTGCTGCTGCCACCCAGCACCCCGGCTGCCACCTCCTTTCCCCTTCGTCTTTCTGTATTCAGCAGTAATGAGAGATGACGCCAACTAATCGGCTGGGCGAGGAGTTTACCACTGCTTTAATTTCACACTTCAGTGGCCCTCGGCCGGGGGAAACGGAGCTGTTCCCGGGGCAGGGAGCCTGGCTGCCGCTTTGGTCCCCTCTGCCCCAGGGGATGCTCGGGGGGCCTGGCCTGTGGCCACTATTGACTCGGTACCAAGTGCCAGGGGAGGTCGTGGGGTTGGCTGTACCTTGCTCAGTCAAGCTAAGAGCTAAGAAGCTGCTGAGTTTTCCCACTGTAGGGGAAAACGCTGGCTGAATCCGAGTACAGGAGGCACGCAAACCTCAGCGCTCTGAGGTGCTGACCCGGTGAGCTGAGATTCTCTGGCTCATTGCACACATAGTCTAGCTGGAAAGGACTTCAGTGCTGTGGCAGAGCTTAGGGAGAGGGAAAGACATAACATGGTGTTTGATCACAGCCCTCCTTGGGGCATTTCAGGTTGATGTCCCTCTGGGAAAAGATCTTAAATAATTCTCTGTGTAATGCCAAATCCCAGCCTTTGATCACTCAAGGAAAAGGGCCAGGTTTTCCTTCCCCCCCCGCTCCTTTCCCCTTTAAGAAGCCTTTGAAATCAGCAACATCTCTTCTCTTGCTGCTGGAGCGCTGAGCATCTTACAGAGAGGCAGCCAGGCTAGGGACAGAGTTTATATATTGTTAAGAATATCTGCCTAACTGAACGTCAGGCTAAACCCAAACTCCCTCCCTTCCTTTGCTCTGGTTTCTGTATTTCTATTAGCAGTATCAGTCTCCCTGCTGCACTGTGTGTTTGGGAGGGCAGAAGGGGAAAGAGTCGGATCAAAGGATGGAGTCAAGCTGTCGCTGAGTCAAGTGGCAGCCCTTCCTCCTGCACATGGCTGGCTGATCTCCAGGTAGCCTACAGGGCACTGGTAGCCGCAGGATCCTTGCTTTTGCTCCTGCTGCAGAGAAGAAGACCTCAGGGCACCTGCTAGAGCATCCCTTTGCAGCTGTCATTATGTAGGCTTTGCACAATCTTGTGACAGTGATGGGAGAATCTGCTTTCTCCGAGGGAGAGGGATCTTCTCTGAGGTCCAGGCATAAGCATCCTAATGATATGTAATAATAAGCACACATCCTAATATGTGTGGGCCCAGGATTCTGGGCTTGCCTGTGCTGAAGAGGTTAAATCTGCTGTGATTTGGATGGGCCTGTGCAGCTGTGGGCTGGTTCTCCCATCTGGGGCACAGCCTCCTGTCAGGGAGGGGGGGGCTTTGGCCCCATCCCCTCTGCTTGCCCCTAACTCTGCCCTCCTGGGTGAGCCCTTTCTCACCATGGTCCTCCTTCGCTCCAGAGTGCGGCTCAGGGGGCTCGGGCTCTGGCGATGGCAGTGAGTGTGAACAGGACCGGTGCCGGCAGTACGGGGGCTGGTGGGATGAGGATGCAGAGGATGACCGCTGTGTGTGTGACTTCACCTGCCTGGCAGTGCCGCGCAACCCGGTAAGCACGCCGAGCGGTTCTGGGCTGCCTATGTGGTCTTCGCTCCCCTCCTCTCTTCTCCCTGGTGGCCTTCCCGCATGCTTCCTGGGCAGGAGAGGGCATCCCATGGATAGGGAACCTGCCTTCCTGTGCCAGGGACTGCCCTGAGCGGCTTCCCTCCCTGTTCTGGCAGGTGTGTGGCTCTGATGGTGTGACCTACACCAACGAGTGTGAACTGAAGAAGACACGGTGTGAAAAACGCCAGGATCTCTATGTCACTAGCCAAGGAGCCTGCCGTGGTGAGTCCCCCGAAGGCAGCCAGCCCCCCAGCTGGTCCCCAGCCTGGTGCCCAGATAACACACGCCCTTTCCCTGGGGCTAAGCAAGGAAGTGCTCACTAAGGACACAGCAGTGTCTGTGTTGATTTGCTGATCCCTGCTACATCATTCCTGTATTGTGCCCTGTGCTTCCCCTGGCCAAGGGTAGGACCTCACCTCATCACCTGTTCCCAGCATGTCTGCAAGGACCGTGTGGTTTTGCAGGAATGCTGCTAGCTGCTCGATCATACATTGGCAGGACTTCTCTGCGGCAGCCTGTGTGCCAGGGATAACCTGTACCTCTCTGCCTTCCTCTGCAGCCCTTGGCACAACCCCGCCGCCTCTCCTGGTTGTGCACTGCAGCCAGACCATCTACGGGTGCTGCCCAGACAACATGACCTTGGCACTTGGAGTGGGTGCAGCTGGATGCCCAAGTGAGTGAATCTTGTGTTCCCACCTGGGTGGGCATGAAGGACCTTCAAGGGTGCCTGCAAGGCAGGAGAGATCAGGTGGAGGGGGCACTTGGTATCCCATCCCAGGGAAAACAAAGGAAAGTGGACCCCCCCCCATTTTGTAGCTACCTAGTGACCTCCCAGGCTCAAAAAGCCTCCGTTTATCCCCAGCTCCCGGCTCACAGCATGCACATATGGAGGTGTGCACGCATGCTTCACCTTCTATATCTGCTAGTGATGCTCTTGTCCTTTCAAAAGCCCTGAATCAACTTCCAGGTCTAAGTCCTTCTGAAATGCATTAGGACAGGATGGGGCTCAGAACTTGTCTGGTGCTGAGTCCACGCTGGATGCCCCAGAAAGTGCCCTTAGGGCCAGACCATGCCCTCTGTGCCTTCAGACCATTGCTAGAGGCTTTTCACTGGCCTGAGTGGTTAAAAATACTGCTTGGATCCTTGCACTACAAGGTGGAACAGAGCTTTCAGGTTCACCTAGGGACCTTCTGCAGGCCACCCCAGGGCCGGTGACTAGTGGGTGACCGCGCTGTGCAGGAAGCTGAGCTGGCAAATGTTTCATTAATATTTATTAAATAATTATCGGAGCCAGCACTTTAGCAGAAGGCACATTTTGAAAGGCATTAGCAAACTCTTAACAGCTGAGGCTGTGACTGCCTGTTAGGGAAACACATTACCCCATGGAGACACGACTCATGCCGTGCTTGGGCCTGGCTAATGCCTGCTTGATGAGGATGTAGTGCTGTTTAATGTGCTGTATAATTTAAAAAGCAGCATCATTCAGAGAATGTCCAGACATCTCCTGGCAGGGGGTGCGCGGGGCGGGCTGGAGGCTGAGGTGGGTGCGGGAAGAGCAGAGGTGGGGGGGTGGGAGGGTGGGCGAGAGGGGCTAGCAGAGCCGGGAGGAGCTGGTCAGGGGAGGCTAGGGAGGGCATGAGCACTTGGCTATGAGCATCACCCTGCCAGTGGCGGTTGGTAGCGATGTTCCTCTGTGTCTCTGATGGGAGTCTTCTCCTCTGCCCTCCAATCCATGGACACAGCTTCGCAACTGACTGGGATTCAGTATCCCACCAGTTTCTGTCCCACCTGTGGCCTTGTGTTGGCAGCAAGCATACATCAGGAGGTAATTACCACTTAACCAGCAGCCTGAAGCCCCTAGGGCAGATTTATCCATTGTTGCCTGTTCTGGACATGCCATTTCCCTGCCGCTGTCAGGCTGGGGATGTGCTCATGCACCCTACTTGCTGCTCCCGAGGTCTCCCTTTCCCTCCAGCTCTGCCCCATGTCCCTTTTCTGCTGCTCCCTGTGGATAAAGGGAGCGTCTCTCTGTCTATCTTTGGATCATTTCCCTCCATCAGGTTCCTAATTAATGAATTAATAATAAACTTCTAATAGCTTCCTTCCTCTTTGATGTTAATGAGAGAGGAGTTCTTGATGACAGCAAAGCAAGAGGTCTAATCCCTGAAGGTTTAGTTCCCCCTTGCAGCTGGGGCAGAGGAGAAGCGTTGAGAGCAGCTGGTGAAACCTCCTGCCCAGCGTGGGACCACGTTCCTGCCCTGGCTGAGCAGCTCGGTTGGCTCAGCAGTCGGTGCCTCCAGCCTGATGCAGCCCCTCAGCATCCCCTGGCCAGGACTCAGCCTCATGCATTGTCCCTCTGCCCACAGGCACCTGCCAGTGCAACGCCTATGGCTCCTACGGCGGAGCCTGCGACCCCGCGACGGGGCAGTGCTCCTGCAAGCCAGGCGTGGGGGGCCTGAAGTGTGACCGCTGTGAGCCCGGCTTCTGGAATTTCCGCGGCATCGTCACCGACAGCAAGAGCGGCTGCACGCGTGAGTGCGGGCAGGGCTGGGCTCTCACCCCTCACCCCATGCAGCTCCGCTGGCATGGCTCCCTGCCCTGCTCTGCGGGGCTCGAGGCACGGCGGGGTGCCGTGCTGTGTAAAACAACGAGCCGGAACGCTGGTCCTGTTGCAAGTCACCTGCAGCGGCTGCTTTTGCAGAGCTTGATGACTCGCTCCATGCAGGAGAGACAGCGCTCAAAGCACTGCACGGGTGCTGTGCCCCCCCTCCTTGGTGCAGGAGACGGTGTCTCCTTCCATGTGGCCAGATGTTCCGTAGGGCTGCTGGAGCCCAGCGTGAATGAGCCCTGCTGTCCCTGCGTGCAGCTGGAGAGGTGTGAGGGATGGGTCTGAAGTGGAAGGAACGAGGCAGTATTTTTGCCCGTTGATGCTGACCCCGCCAGGGATAGCCATGTGAAAACAGCTGTAAATTAAGAGAAAAAAAAAAAAAGTCTTTATTTCAAGCTGCATTGGAGACCCACCCAAGAAATCCGGTGCCAACTAGACAGAGGCCAGAACAGTCAGGGGGAAGAGGAGTTATTGGGAGGGGTTTGCAAACAATGGAGAATATGATTGTACCCATCTCTCGCCGAAATCACAGACAGCTCTTTGCTGAGCGGTAGGTATGTCTCAGGCTCCCACCTGGCCTAAGCCCCTGGCCAAAGGACTGAGGCCAAGTGCCCTGCTCAGAGGGAGCAAGCTCCAGCTGGAGACACCATTGTGCCGCTGAAGGGTAGGAAGGATGCTGTGTGCTTTGAAGAGAGAACAGGCGGGCAACCTCCTGGGTTGTGCTTGTCCAAATGCTGGCATGTCAGGATTTCAGTAGGTGCACGTCAGAGCCAGAAAGCTTAAACTGGAAATAGGATGTCAGCTTTGTAACAGCAAAGGCATCACACTGCTGAGATGTCTTCCCAATTTTGTGCTTAATTTGCTCTCACCTGTAGTCTTTAAATAAGAGTGGAGTCTTGCTCTCAAACCAGAATCACAAACGTCAGTAGGTAACATCCTCTGACCTCAAACTAGACACGAGTGGCCACTACCCTCCTACTCCTTTATACTCCCTCTCCTTTATCCTGCCCCAGAGAGAGGAGAAGGACTCCTGGGATGAGTGAACGTTCCTACTGGAGCCACATAAATCTTTAGTGCTGATGGGAATGCGAGTCTCAGGGGGTGGATGTGGGATCACAAGCTGCAGGACCATGATCAGAGGGTAGCGGGTGGAGGAGGCAGGTCCCTGGAGCCGGTCTGGGGGTCAGGAGGTAGCGAGCAGCAGTGAGCGTTATGGTCCTTCCCTGAACCTTTCCCCTCGCTCTTCTCTTGCATTGCTGCGGGACCCGAGTGACTCTGCTGCTGGCTCCACAAATCCACCTGCAAAACAATGTCTTTTTCCGTGTCTTGCCCAGCCTGTAACTGTGACCCGGTGGGTTCGGTGCGTGATGACTGTGAGCAGATGACTGGACTGTGCTCCTGCAAGACTGGTATCACTGGCATGAAGTGCAACCAGTGCCCCAATGGCAGCAAGCTGGGCATGACTGGCTGTGAGAAAGGTGAGGAAGCCACCTCACCTGGCAATCCCTTCCTGAAGAGGGATTGCGTGGGGCACCGAGAAGTGGGTGCTTGGGTGCTGCGGCAGGGCAACACATAGGCTCGTGAAAGAAAAGCATCCCTCCCACCCTGCGTGCTTGTGCTTTGGGGGAAAGGGGCCCTGGCCTCCGTTCCTGGCTGGGTTCCTATTAGCTGAACTCCCACAGGGCACAAGGGACTGTTTGTCTGGTGAAAGTCTGTCTTGTCCACTGGTCTGGACCGCTCTAGTGAGTCCCTGGGAGAGCCAAGACCCCCTGGGAGGAGAGAGGGATTTTGATTCAGCATAGCCTGTTTCTGTGTGATTGGTATGTGCTTTGTTGGTCATCTCTTCCCCCTTCTCTCCCTACCCCAGACCCATCAGCCCCAAAATCCTGCGAGGAAATGAGCTGTGAGTTTGGGGCCTCATGCGTGGAAGTCAACGGCTTTGCCCACTGCGAGTGCCCATCCCCGCTCTGCTCGGAGGCCAACATGACCAAGGTTTGCGGGAGAGGCAGCCGTGGGGGCTGAGCGGCGTGTGCGGGGACGCGTGGCTAGCTCAGCTGCGTGGGAGTCTGATGTCTCTTCCCCCACCCCCAAGGAGCACCCCCAAGTTCGATCGCAGTCTTCAGTGCATGGGGAAGGGTGACGTGTGAGTCGTAGATGTCTCCCAGCAGAGCTGGATGCTCTGTGCCCCATCTGGCACCTCTGAGCTGCTCTGCTTCTGGGCTTCCACAGCCCACCCTGTGTCCCTCTGTGCAGACCATCGCCTCTGCCTTAGGGAGACCCCTGCAAAGCCTCTGCTTCCAGCTTTTAGAGACTGCTTTATTTTGGCCAGCACTTGGAGGAGGACAGAGGTGCAGCTCACATTTCCCCTCTGCCTCCCAGGTGTGTGGCTCTGATGGTGTCACTTACGGGGACCAGTGCCAGCTGAAGACCATCGCTTGCCGGCAGGGACAGGTCATCACAGTGAAGCATGTGGGGCAGTGCCACGGTGAGTGTCTGCTGCTGTCGGTGCTGGGGCAGTGCCAGCTCTCTGGCCTGATGCTGGACCCGACTCCGGCTGCTTCCCTCTGCAGTTCCTCGCTGTGCCGTGACTTCATGGCACAGCAGATGTGCTGCCCAGGGCAAGTGCCTGAGGGTTTGCAGCATGCTTCCCAGTGTCACAGCCAGCTTTTTCCAGACCTGCCTCTCCTTACCTGCCCTGTCCTGCTGCTCGTTTCAGAGTCCATCACTCACACAAGCCACACGTCACCACCCACACCGCTGCCCACACTGCCCTTGGACAAGTTAATCCTTCCTCCGCCACTGCAGCTCACCACCCGGGCTCCAGAGCCCACCGAGGTGGCTACCAGCTCCCTGCTGTTGGAAGCCAGGCCTACTGAAAGAGGTCACCCCACAACAAGGCGCATCACGACTGCCAGACCAGCCACTACACCATGGGTGACCCACGGGGTGTATAAGACCACCGTCCGCCCTCTCTCCACTGCACCAGTGGTCCTGGCCACCACCCAGCCTGCCTACGCTGAATCAGGCAGTGCAGAAGGCAGTGGAGACCAAGAGATGGGCATCAGCGGAGACCAGGAATCTAGTGGGGCAGGCTCTGCTGGTGAGTGTGAGCTTCTTCGGCTCGGCAGGTCGGTCGTGGGCTAAACCATACCCTGTCTCTCATGACAAAATGAAGCTGTCTCTCAGCCTTGTTCTCTGACACAGAGGCGAGGTCTTACCTCCTGCTGGCAAATGCTCCTCTTAATGCCCTGCAGGGGAAGAGGAGGTGGAGGAAAGCCAGGTAACTTCCACCCCAGCCATCGAGAGGGCAACATGTTACAACACCCCGCTGGGATGCTGCTCTGATGGCAAGACTGCAGCTGCTGATGCAGAAGGCAGCAACTGTCCAGGTGAGTTTGTCCTCGGGGCTGAGCTCTGGGCTCCCTTTCGGCGGTCAGGAGCCAAGCTGAGCTCTTGCAGGGTGCAGGCGAGGGAGGGATGCCACTGAGAGCTGCTCAGCAGGAGAGCAGCGTGATGCTGCGCTTGCCCAGCTGGCAGCGAGCACGGGTCCTGTGTCCAGTCGGGGGGCTGCTGTGTCCCTGAGGGGACGTTCGAGGGGACATGCTGAGCCGTGGGAGCTGGCAGACGTTGTGCCCACCTGCCACAGCCCCCAGCAGCCAGCCCTAGTGCTTGGGTGGGTGGGTGGGTGCTGCTGTTCATGTGGGGAGCCAGGGCACTCCGCAGTTTTCTTCGTTTAGGTGACCACTTTCTTCATTGACTGCTACAGCCTTGAAAATTTGACCAGTGTTTTGCCCAGGCTTCTGCAAAGCTCACGACTGGCACTAGGGGGAATGAGGGAATTTCTTGGATTCCCCTTTTATCTACGCTGATGGCTGTAAAGGGAACTGGGCTGACCAGGACCAGTTTGGTGCCAGGGTAGGCAAGGAGAGCCGCTGTAGCCCCTGTGTCCATGCTGGGCTTCCTGGGGAGTCTGAGCTTCTGGGCTCACACCGTGGTTCTTAGGGGTGCACAGTGCTCTCATGACCTAGGCGGGATCTGTCCTGCCTACTCACAGTCCCTTCCACACCGTCCATATTGAGGAAACACAGAGCCACCTGTGCTCGATCAGAGTATTGGTTGCCCTATACATGCATCCTCGTTACCCCTAAAAATTGTTGTTCTGGGGCCGTCTCCCAGCCGTTTCCTCACTGTGGTCCTTCTTAACTGTTCCTGTTCCTTGGGGTTTCCAACAGACATCCCCTTTTCCTCTGGACACCTCCTTCCCCTTTTAGCCCACGGAAGGACAGCTGCTGGGAACCTCCTGCATGGTTACCCACAGCGGGGACCTTTCTATAGCTGCCTCTGCACCCCCACAGCTCCCCTAGAAGGAGCCACACCGTGGGTTCCTGTTGCAGTTTTGGTTTGGTTTTGCAAGGCTGGCCACAGCCTGATAGCCGGCAGGGTCTCTACTTCCCTTTCCCAGCACAGGTCTTCTCCTTGTCCGGAGTCCACATGCCACCCTCCTCTGCCCCCTTTTGCATGCCCGTGTCTGATCCTGCCGTATTGACTATGTGCTGCTCTGGCTAACGTCTTGCTCTGGCTAACGTCTTTCTCTTGTTACTCAGCCGGTGCAGGGGGGCTGCTATCCGGGCCGGAGCTCAGAGGAAACCGTATGGTAAAAGCTGCCATCTCCAGCCTGGTCTTTGCCATCTGCTCCAGCACCCGCTGATACTAATCCTCCATGGCGCTCTCCCAGACCCATCCAGACTAACCCCAACACTGGCACTACCCGCACACTGCCATCACCCTTTCCCCCCAGGGACTCGAACGCTCTTTGCGGCTGTCAGCCACACGCCTGTCCCCTGCCCACAAGCCGACTAAAGGCGTTTGTCTTGTTTACCCTCCCTCCCATAGCTACCAAAGTCTTCCAAGGAGTCCTCATCTTGGAGGAGGTGGAAGGCCAGGAGCTGTTCTACACACCGGAGATGGCTGACCCCAAGTCGGAGCTCTTTGGGGAGACGGCCAGGAGCATTGAGAGCGCGGTGAGTTCTTTGCACTTGACCTAGGGTCTGGCTAGGGCTTTTCTGGCCTCGGCAAAAGAAGAGAGGACCCTGGCCACCTCTGCGCTGTGGTGGGCAGGCGGCTAAAGCCCAAATGTTCACTTCCAGAAGCAACTGGCTCAAGCGAGCAGGCTTTCTCCGAGCTGCTGCTAATCGGCAGGCTTGTCTGTTCCAGCGGCTGGGTTCCCACGGGGAGCCAGCCCGTGGCATGCTCACTTGCTTGCATCTGCCTGGCCTCCAAGGTGCCAGCGCTCTGCAGGCAGGCTGCCTGCCTGCTGTGCTTTGTTCCAGCCACCCCGCCGGAGCGGGGACCGAGCGGTGCCTGCTTGCTGAGCACTGCTCCCCGGGTGCGTGGTCTCTAGTACCCTGTGCCAACGCCACCCTCCGCAGCTGCAGACGCTCTGTCATCCCAACCAGGGGAACCGCCATGGGTTTCCTCCTGCTTCGCCTTCTCATTCGCGATGGCTGCTGGGGAGGCAGTGGCCTGTCATTGCTGTCTGTCAAACAGGAGCACAGAGACCTGTCTGCAAAATGTGTTGAGTACCTTGGAGGAGCATTGCACCATGTTGGGTCTGGTGGGTTCTTTGAGATGGGCTTAACCTACAAAAACTGGAAATGAACATGGGTTATCGTCAGGGCCAGCGCCTTTATGGGGTGGGCACTTAAGAGTGTAAGGAAATGATGCACCAGTTCTAAGAGGTACCCTCTGTGAATTTGTCCAGTCGCTTTTTAATCTACATGTGTTATTAGCCTCTACCACATGCTGTGTCTCAGTGGGTTCCATCCTTTGTTATGTTCTGGACCAAAAATTAGCCTTTCTCAGCCTGATCTTGGTGATGGAGCTGTTTAGATGAGAGGTTCTGCCTTAACGCCCTGGATTTCCTAAAGTGTCCTTGTCTCCATGAAGAGCCCTTAGACAAAAATGTGTCCAAAACCCCTTTGCCCCCGCAGTTCAGCTACACAATTTGGGAAGCTGCTTGTGTAAATCCAGTCTCCCACCTTTAGGGAGAACTCCCCTGCATTGCCAGCTCTTGGAGTAGGCGGACTTTGTGCGGCAATGTGTGTACATATGGGTATGCCAAGGAAGCACTGGATGGGGTAGCAACATTATACTGCAGCCTGCAGTGTGGCACAGAAAATACAAAGCATCTTTGCAAGGAGATTAACGTATTCAGAGCTGGTTCCAAGCTGCACTTAGAAGTTGGCAAGCCCTCAGTACAGTCATATAAGCAGATGTGTGCCTGGCATATGGACCATATGGTTCGTGCAGTTCTGTATCACAATAGCAATATTTCCCAATACAACAGTGACTTCTATCTGAGGATGCAAACATGCACACAAAAGCTTCATTCACAAGTTCATCCATTCTCCCCTCCCCAACAAGGCAAGAGACGCTGCTGGCTTCTCTGTTCCCAGGCGGGGGGAGATGAAGGCATGGCACAGACACATGGCTGGGCTGAGGGTTCCTGCCCCAGCCCCGTGCTGCAGAGACCTGTTGTCCCTGTGCAACCCGCCTGCAGATGCCCATGGATGTGATGTGCTCCTTTACCCCTCTGAGATCACTGTGCCCGAATTCATAGGGGGAGGCTGTACCATGAGACCATATAGTTAATTACTTTCTTTTCTGCCTTTGCTGTGAAGCCGAGGGAGGGAAGCGGTGGCCTCTAGCTGTGACGGCTGCTGGTCCAGTGCGAGTCTGGACAGGTAGCTAGCAGGGGTGTTACAGCCCCGACTTGCTGTAAGCCTTGGACTGTCACTGTCTCCTTCGTGTGACTTCAGACAAATCCTGCAATGTCTGAGAGCCAAGTTTTAAAAGGCAGTCAGGTACTTAAAGATGCAGAATGGTGCTTTATGGGATTTTCCAAAGTGCCTAAGCAGGTTTACAGAGCATTAGAAGAGATCACTAAGACTTAGATGCCACACAGTAAAAAATCCCTCTATGAACTGCAAGGTGTCTCTGGTCTGGCTCTGTTCCGTTCTTCTTCACAGCTACGGTGGGGATAGCTCACCTTCCCCACACTATTTCTGGATCCTGTTCTTACCTTTTGACTGCGGGCCATAAAGAATAGGGACCGCCTGAAATGATTGCCCTGCACAGTGTTCTCTGCATGGTCAGTGGGATGTCTTGCAAAGGTTTGGATGCAAACCCCTGTGGGTTGAAACCAAGGAGACTTGGTGAGGCTCAAGATCTTTTACTGAAAGGACCTATGTCCTAGGATCTCCCCATTAATCGGTTTGTTTATCTTTTCTCCTTCACCTCCGACCAACCAGCTGGATGAGCTTTTCCGCAATTCTGACGTTAAGAAGGATTTCAAGAGCATCCGTGTCCGAGACCTGGGGCAGAGCAGCACTGTCCGTGTCATTGTGGAGTCCCACTTTGACCCAGGTAGGAGCCTTCCCGGTGCTGATGCGCTGTGGCATGTGCCTGAGGAGAGGGCAGGTGCTCCCAGTGGGGCTGCCGGCCTGAGGAACACACGTGCTGCAAGGAGCGTGAAAGAACCTTATTAAAATTTGCTGGGGCTATGTCTTCTGTCCAGCAAAATCACCAGATGCTGTGAGAAGAGCTGGGGGGGGGTACACCCTAAGCTGGTGCCTGGAGGGCTGGGAGCATTTTCCTAGGGAAAGGGATGACTCAGATATAATGCAGGGATGTTGTGAGAGGGAAACGGCTAGGTGAGCCTGCATCTTCACCCTCGCCTTTCTCCTTTCTCCTCCTGGCTACCATCAGCCACTTCCTACACGGCAGCTGACGTCCAAGGGGCCCTGCTGAAGCAGATCAAAGCTTCCAAGAAGAAGACCATCCTGGTGAAGAAGCCCCAGCAGGAGCACGTCAAATTCATGGACTTTGGTGAGCCTTCTCTGTCTGCAGTCAGTCTCCCTCTCTTGGTTTAGGCTTTCAAACGGGCAGGCTGGCTCTTCTGGTCTTGCTAGGGCCTTTTGTCTGTAGCAGTAACCCATCAAATGCTTCCCCAGACAGTGCCAGGGCTTGGAGGTTAGTCCATGTACCTGGACTTGTCTCAGCTCATCCGTCCGAGCCTCTGGCTGGCATCTCCCTCCGAAAGCCCGAGTGGCTTTCTCTGCCCACAGGGAGAGTTGCACAGCACCAGACTCCACCTGCCCTTTGCTGTGTTCCAGACTGGATCCCCAGGCTCTTCACCACCACTGTGACCACAACCACGGCCACCACCATGGCACCCGCCACCACCCGGCGATACACCACGGCCGCTGCCGCCACCACAGTCCACGTCCTGCGCCCAGACGCCGCGGGCCGACCCAGCACCAAGACGGCAGGAGCTGTGAGCACCAAGAGACCCACCTCCACCCTCCCGGCCACCACCCGGCGGAAACCCACGCGCCAGCCCCCTGCCACGAAGAAACCCGTGCGGCCCTGCGACTCTCACCCCTGCCTGCACGGCGGCACCTGCGAGGATGACGGGAAGGAATTCACCTGCAGCTGCCCAGCCGGCAAAGGGGGAGCTGTCTGCGAGAAACGTACGTGCCTCTGACCCCTGTCTGTCCATAGTCCAGCAAACTGCATTGACTGCACGGTGATGGAGAGACGTGGGGGCACGTATGAACCCAGCTCCATCACCAGCACTGGCACGGCACGTGCACCAGGCAGAAGGCACCGCAGGGGTCAATGTAACCGGCTCCCTTAGCTCTGCCACGAACAGATTGTACACACACCGTGCATTGTAAGAGGCGAGCACGGCAAGGCTGCAGGATAAGAAGTGCCAGGAGCAGTTTCTTCTTGGCTGTACTTCTGCTATACTAGTGCCCTGAAGCATGGAAATTGTGAGCTGCTGCTTTTTTATCTTGGCTCATGGCATTATCACTAGCTCCTGCAGCTAGTGACTGCTGCCTAGTGTCACTGAGAGACAGGTACAAACTGTCCTCTTGAACACCAGGAGATGTGCGCTGATAATTCAGGCTCGATTTCCCAGTGCTCGGAGCTTCTTAGCAAACAGCTGCAGGCTGGTGGCATGCTTAACCAGAGCTGCTGTTATTTACTGTGAGCTCCCACTGGCAGTCTGGTGTCACGCCAGGGGCTCTGGGCATTGGGAGTCCTTATTCCTGAAAAGCTTTTTCCCTAAAGCTTGAGCTGGAGTGCTCAAAGCTGCTACTGGATGTGGGTGTCCAGCCTTATTAATTTTAATAGGGCTTGACCTTCCAGATCGCTTGGAAAATCTCAGCTACAATAAATAAAAGCCTGGAGGGATGACTGTAAATCTGTCATGTGGGATTCTGGGAGGACAGGTAAAAATTATCAAAGGAGCAGGGAAGTTGAGTTACGAGGAACTGTGTGCGCAGCGGAGCTCAGCTGACGGCACAGGGGATGTGCTAGCTGGGCATGGAAAGCACCGACAGCGCTGGTCCTTGCCTGGGAGGGGCTGATGGGGACAGCACCGAAGCCCAGCGCTGGGGGAGCAATACTACAGATCTCTAAAGCCTGGGAGCAATCTTTGGGGGGCATGCCACCATGAGAGGGGTTGGCTGCTACCGGTATGAGTGTCTGGGAGGTGGTGACAGGGGATAGTTGCACAGGAGCATGGACCCAGAGGGGAGAGCAAGCTTCTTTCTGCCGTTTCACAAAAGCTCTCTTTGTACGAGTAGGAAAATGTTCACGGGCTCATGTCTGGCCTTTATCTGCTCTCTGCCCTTCTATTTCCTCCTCTACTTCATCCCCTCTTCCTTTCTCTACCCTCCCTGGCTCTTGCAGCTATCAGGTACTTCATCCCCAGCTTTGGTGGCAAGTCCTACCTGGCCTTCAAGATGATGAAGGCGTACCACACCGTGCGCATCGCCATGGAGTTCAGGACTGTGGAGCTCGGCGGGCTGCTGCTCTACAACGGGCAGAACCGCGGCAAAGACTTCATTTCCCTGGCGCTGGTTGGCGGCTTTGTGGAGCTCAGGTGGGTGCCCTTCCCCTCAGCCCTGCGTGATGTGAAAGAAGCAGAGGAGCCACTCTTGCCAGAATGGTCCTTGCAGAACACCAGGAGGGTGCTGGGCTCAAACTTGGAGGCTAAGAAACAGTAGCATCAAGTGAACAAGAATAGGAGGAGTGTTTTTTCCAATGCAATAGGAATACTAAGGCACTCATTCCCCTCGGCACTTTTCAAGGAAGTTAATTCACTTTTTTCAGTCTGAATTTTGAAAAGCTAAAAGGTGTGGGAGATTGATTTTTTTGAGGAAGTGAGAGGTCTTTTTTCGGTGCTGTTTTTGTACTGGAAAAAGAAATGCAGGGGGAAAAAAGAAAGGGAAAACAGCCCCAGAAATGTGAGCTGAAATGAGTTTTCCAGTTCCACAAGCCAAAGGTGCAGATCTGGAATGAGGCGAGGTGGAGGGCAGATCTCTGGAGGCTGCAAAGCCCAGAGGAGCTCTTGGGCGGTCAGTCGTGATGCTCAGCCGGGGATGGCGAGTGCAGCCTGGTCCAGAGCTGGGGAGGGAGGGGGGCTTCCGAGTGCTCCCAGCTCCTCCCTGGTTTGCAGCAGCCCCTGTGCCATGGCACAGATGCCACCTTTGTGCACAGTGGCACAGACACAGACCTTCCCTCTTCTGCTCCAGGTTTAACACTGGCTCCGGCACGGGCATCATCACCAGCAAAGTCCGTGTTGAGCCTGGCAAGTGGCACCAGTTAGTGGTGAACCGCAACCGCCGCAGCGGCATGCTGTCTGTCGATGGGGAGCCCCACGTCAGCGGGGAGAGCCCAACGGGCACCGACGGGCTCAACCTCGACACTGACCTGTTCATCGGGGGAGCGCCGGAGGACCAAATGGCTGTGTGAGTGAGGGCGCTGGACACTGCCCTGCGTGTCGCAGCATCCACTGCTGCTGCGGGCAGAGCATCCGTGCTGGCTGCAGCTCCCTGCCTGCCAGCAGGCTTCAGGCGGTGGCTGGAGCGTTGTTGTAGAGGGGGCTTCTCTGGGCCTGGGGGGCCTCTGAATGCCCTGCTGGGGAGCGCAGCCTGACCCAGATGCTTGGAGGGCTTCTGCGTTTTTGTCCCTGGGGGACAAAACCCCCACCCACTTTGTCCTCTGTCCCTTCAGGGTGGCAGATCGTACCACAGCTACAACCGGCCTGAAGGGCTGCATCCGCCTCCTGGACGTGAACAACCAGATGTACGACCTGCGGGAGAAAGGCAGTGATGTGCTGTATGGCAGCGGGGTGGGCGAGTGCGGCAACGACCCCTGTCACCCCAACCCCTGTCACCATGGTGGCATCTGCCACGTCAAGGAGGCAGAGATGTTCCACTGCGAGTGTCTCTACACCTACACCGGTACGGGGAGGGGGCTGCAGAGCAAGCATTGCTGGGGCTCCTGGTCCCACTGCCTGGCCCTGAAGGATCCCACAGTCCCTGGGGCTTGTGTTATGAGCTGCAGTGGGGAGGGATGTGGTGTGGAGTGTCAGCAGTGCATTAGAGGGGGAAGCGTAGGATGAAGCCGCATCCAGTCAAGTCAGTAAATTGAGAACGTAGACCTGTTCGTATGCGCATAAGGCAAGGGCCAGGATCTGTTTGTTCTCATGCACGAAAAAGTTTCCTCTTGCATTTTGGGGGCATAGTCTGGCAAGGGTATCATCTGCTGTTCCTGGGGTCCACTGCGGCGGGCTTCTTGAGTCATGGGAACCCAACTGATGCTGGCAGGGCTTCGGGAGATGTCAGAGACATTTGTCTCTGGCTAAATCGTGCCTGATGGCTGTTGGTTTGAGATGCTGAGCTGACAGACTGCCTTTTCTGCTGCAGGCCCAACGTGTGCCGACGAGAGGAATCCCTGTGACCCTACACCCTGCCACGTCTCTGCCACCTGCCTGGTGCTGCCAGAGGGAGGTGCTTTGTGTGCCTGTCCCATGGGCCGGGAAGGAGACTTCTGCGAGCTAGGTGGGACGGGAGCTGGCAGAGGAGCGGGTCTGGGGAAGGGGGTGGAACTGAAGGTGCTGATTTCCCCAGCCTGGGTGGCCAGGAGGCCTTGCCGGCTGTGCCTCTGGGGCACTGGCTGAAGCTGCTCTGCCTCCTCTTCCTCACCATTCCCTCGTTTGTGCCCAGTGACAGAGCAGGACCACACCATGCCCTTCCTCCCGGAGTTCAATGGCTTCTCCTACCTGGAGCTGAATGGGCTGCAGACCTTCGTTCCTGACCTGCAGTAAGTGCCAGGGAACGGGAGAGGGGCAGGCGAGTGCATCGCCTGCGTGGCTGGTTCGGGGGAGAGCGCTCGGGCTCTGAGCCTCGCCTGTTGCATGCTGGCTCTCCCCAGGGGTCTTCCCTTTCGCCTGCTGGAGCTCTTTTCCAGAGGAGCTGGCATCGCCAGAGTCCTTGCAGCCAGGCTGAGCCAGCACCGCACCCCGGATGCTTGGCATTGAAACCGGCTGGGTAAATGGGCACCACGGAGCAGCACCCTGAACGTGGCAGGCGTGCCTCTTACCTGGCAAGGGTGCCTTACAGGGGCGGCATCTCTCTGCCATACCTGTAGTCCCAGGCAGGCAGAGGTGTTCCAAGGGCTCGGCACATGGGGGCGAGGGAAGAGAGCGCATGGGCAGCTGGATTGGAGGTATCCGTAATCCTTCTCTCCTCAGGGACAGAATGTCCATGGAAGTTGTGTTCCTGGCCAAGAACCCCAGTGGCATGATCTTCTACAACGGCCAGAAGACGGATGGCAAAGGGGACTTTGTCTCTCTGGGCTTACACGATGGCTACCTGGAGTACAGATATGACCTGGGCAAAGGGGCGGCTGTGCTCAGGTAGGGTGGGCTGCGGGCTGCAGAGCTGCTCGTCACAGGGGCGTGACAGCGGAGGCCTGAGGGACAGCTTAAGTGTCCAGCACTGGCTTTGAGCTCCCCTCCCAGAAAATGAGAGAATCAGCTTAGATTGGTTGAATAGGTTGGAAAAGACCTTTAAAAGCTTCAAGTCCAACCATTAACCCAGCACTGCCAAGCCCACCACTAAACCATGTCCCCAAGCACTACATCTATGCATTTTTAAACACTTCCAGGGCTGTTGATGCCACCATCTCCCTGGGCAGCCTGTTCCAATGCTTGACCACCCTTTCAGTGAAGAAATTTTTCCTAATATCCAATGTAAACCTGCCCTGGCATAGCTTGAGGGCATTTCATCTTGTCCTGTCACTTGTTACCTGGTAGAAGAGACTGACCCCACCTTGCTACAGCCGCCTTTCAGGTAGCTGTAGGGAGAAATGAGGTGCCCCCTGAGTCTCCTCCAGACTAAACACCCCCAGTTCATAAGGAAGCCGGGGGGCCAGCGAGGGGAGCAGGCTTCATACTGGCCTTGGCTGTTTGCAGTAATGGCTCTTGGTCGACTGTCCCTCTGTGGGACAGAGCAAAGCTGCCCCTGTCCCTGGCTTATGCCTCTTTCCCAGCTAATGCCGGGCTGGCTGTGAGCAGGGGCAGCCCAAGCTGGCCGAGCTGCGGTGGCCTGGGCAGCCCAGGGTGGTCAGGGGAGGTTTAGAGCGCTGTGTTTGCAGGTGGTGGTGGCAGAGCTCTCACCCATGTGTCTTCTCCTCCGTTCTCACCACCAGGAGCAAAGAGCCAGTTCCCCTCAACACCTGGATAAGTGTCCTGTTGGAGAGGAATGGGCGCAAAGGGGTAATGAGGATCAACAACGGCGAGAGGGTGATGGGAGAGTCACCGGTAAGTTGATGGGCCAGGGAGAGCCCTCTGGGCTTCCAGCCCCGCTCCTGTCATGTGCGACACGAGCTGAGAAGTTCCCAGGCTCAAGGGCACCCTGTGGTGCATGGCTTTAAGGGTAGAGGAGGAGAGGGCAAGACCTGGGGAGAAAAGGATGCTGCGGGCCAGAGCTTGCCTGCCTCTCTTAGCTGCTCTGCAGCCTGGCACTGGTGCTGTAGGAGCTCAGCTGCACACCTCTCCCAGCTCTTCTCCCTCCTTGTCCCCTGCCACACAGAGCTGCAGCGCCTTTGCCAGCGACACGCGTGCCCTGACTCTTGGGGGCCTTGGTTTCAGGGATGTGTTTGACGGAGCCCCCCTCACACACATGCACACACCCCTCGGCCCTTTTTTGCAGGTCCTCGACTGTCCCTGTCGGGGTTGGTACCCAAGGCACCCTCGCAGCCCGAACTGCCGCCGTGTTGGCCCGTGGGGGTTTCAGCCCATGCCGTTGATGCTGGGCGCAGAGCTTGACGGGAGGAGGTCACGGGGCAGTAGAAGCCCCGTTGCACTGTTGCTGTGGAATCCATCAGTGCCTTCTCTCCTCTGTTTCCCAGCTGGCAGCCTACCTCTCTGCCTTCTCCCTGTGCCCTGTCCCCTCTGCGCTTCTGTCTCTGCACAAACAGCAGTTCCCTGGGGTGTCATGGCAGGGCTGGCCCTCCTTTCATCCGCCTTTCCAGCAGGGAAACTGGTAATGCAGGAAAAGCCCCAACTGCTGCTGAACTCATCCCTAAGATCCACCTAGAAGTGCAGTATCGAGATTACACAGCATTCCTGCAAAAGAAGGGATTTCTTCCTTCCCTCACTCTCGTCTTTTCAAGCTTCTCTCCAGGCGAAGGTTACCCCTGGCCGGCAGCCTGGCAGCGGCTCTTCCTGTTGCCTTCTCCAGCTCCCCTTCCCCTTCCCTGGCTACCCTGGGCACTGGCTGCAGCGGTGGTCTTGCATCCCTGCATGTTACGATGTTACCCACTGATCTTCCTTTTTTTTTCTCTCTCTTTCTTTCTCTCCCTTTGATTTTCATTCGTATTTTTCCCTCCCCTGCTGTCTGGATCCCAGAAATCCCGTAAGGTAAAGATAAGTATGACCCACTGCACCTCCATCTCATTTGCCATTGGCACATTGTTCTTTTTTGTTTTCCATTCAGATCTCAGTGTCTCACCCACTCCCCTTCCCATCTGACCAAGCAGCTGTAGGATCTCTGTAGATTAGAGACACGTGTTTGCTCTCCCATCATTAATTTCCAGCCAGTTGTTACATTTTGTTTTGGAAGCGTTTCAATTAATCCGGTCATGTTTCTTGTGTTAACTCCACAAAGCATTAGCTAGTGATTCATATAACTGCATCTTTGCCTCGCTGCTGCGCCTCGGGGTCCGTCCCAGGTGCTCGGGAAGGGACATTGCTTCTGTTGTGTGCCCAGTGAACCATGTGGCTGAAGACTCACCTGGGACTTTCCGTGCTGTGCAGTTGGGGCTGCAGGGTGACAGCAAGGAGGGAGCCTTTCTCCTCCAAACACACAGCCACGTGAGATGCAGGAGAACCTCCTCTAGCCATGTGCTGGCGGGGGGACCTGTAGCAGCTGGATGAACCCAAGCTGAATCCCTCCGATACGCGTTTGGGTTTAAGCATTAGCCCTGGTGAGAGTGAAGCAGTATTGGTTTACTTGGTTTTGGGGGGCCACGCAAAACTGGAGGCCTCCACAGCTAAGAGCATCTCCCCAAAATTAAATACTCAGAAAATCTTTTCCTTGTGTGCCTCTTGGCAGGCAAGACCTTGCAGCTTGGCATGAGGAGGTTCACTGGAGGCCCCTTTCTCCCAGCACCCTTTAGACAGCCTGTTTGGTGCCGGACACGTGGAGCTCATCCCCTCCCTGCGCTCGGCAGCGGCTCGTGCCGGCAGTGCCGTGGCTGGTGGCCGGCCGCAGGTCCCGGTGGCAGGGCAGGGAGGGCTGCAGGGTGTGCGGGGCAGCCGGGCTGGGGCAGGAGCAGTACAGGGAATGGAAGAGAAGGTGGGGATGTGGTCCCAAGTGGGATGCAGAGCCTAGCCTGCCTTTCCCTGCCTGGCCCACCTCCTGCCTGCCTGCCTGCCCTCGGGCAGGGCTGTCCTGCTCCAGCCTCTGCAGAGGTGCCCTGCAGCAGCCCTGCCGCGGGGGACAGCCCGTGTCTTGAGGGAGGAAGGCAGGGAGCAGGGGGGACAGGCGGGTGTTGCTTTCTTTCCCACCAGCCCAGCTTCTGGCTGTGCAGGGGTGCCTGCTCCGCCTGCCGTGCTGCCCTGCTTGCAGCATCCTTTAGTGCTCGCGGAGCTGGGCCAAGTGCCCTGCATGCAGCTTAGGGATAGCCTGGTAGCTTCTCCATGTCACCTTCTCCCCTGTCCTCCCCAGGTGCCTCACACCTTCCTGAACCTGAAGGAGCCATTTTATGTGGGGGGAGCCCCTGATTTCAGCAAGCTAGCTCGAGCAGCCGCCATCTCCACCAGCTTTGATGGAGCTGTGCAGAGGGTAAGGGCTGACCGGGTGGCCCGGGGCGGGTGTGTGGCTGGGAGATGTGCCACCTGCACTGGCACCGCTGGAGGAGAGCGAGGACGAGCCTGGGCGCGGGCTGCCCCCAGCGTGTGGGTCCATGTGCATGGGGGGCTACACCCAGCTGAAACGTGGCAGAAGGGGAGGTGGGCATGCATTACAGGAACACACGGGGCTGGCTTCCCATCTCCCCCTTCCCCCTGAGGATATTGGCCTCTGTCCCCCCGCCAGCCCCGCAGAGAGGTGGGGCGGTGAAGCCTGACCCTTGGGCTTCTTCTTGCTTATATCTGCCAGATCTCCATCAAGGGGGTGCCTGTGCTGAAGGAGCAGAACATCCGCAGCGCCATTGAGATCTCCCCCTTCCGAGGCCACCCCTGTACCCAGAAACCCAATCCTTGCCAGAACGGAGGCACTTGCAGCCCCCGGCTAGAGAGCTACGAGTGTGCCTGCCAGAGGGGCTTCTCCGGAGCTCACTGTGAGAAAGGTGAGGCTGTCAGGGTAGGGCTGGACACAGACCCTCATCCACTAGCCAGGCACGGCACTGAAACTGCTGGAGGATTAGCTGGTGGCAGCAGGACAGTGCATGGCTTGGGCCGAGCCTGGGGTCTTGTCCTTGTGGCTGCTGGGAGGGACCCAGGGGAGACAAGCTGTGGCATTTGCAGGCTGGCACTGTGGTGCAGCTGTGAAGTCAGGGCTATGCCATTTCTCAGAAATGCAGGCGTTGCACTGCATGCAGCAGGGCAAACGCTGCTGCCCGCAGGTAGATCACCCAGCCCTGTCACCTCCTCCCGTCAGTGCACTGGGATCCTGTCTCATGTTGCTGTGCTCACTAGGAGCAGCCTGGGGCAGGGAAACGTGGTTTGGTGCTGTAGCAGATTCACCTGAGGGCCTGAGCAGTGCCTAGCTGTCTCCAGATGAGGGTTTCTTTCCTACGACCTCCCTGAGTTTAGCACTTGGGCCATCACCAAGCCCGGGTTCCTCCCCAGCTTCAGCCAGGAAGCCAACAAGGCTGCAGATTTCATGGCAGTGGGCTGCAAAACAGGGAGATTGTCCAAACTCATGGGCTCTAAAGCCACAGCAAAGCTTTTCGGGGGCTTGCTTAGAGTGCCACGGTGCCGATGCGCTCCAAGGGATGTCAGGTTTGTGCATGCCTTCGTCCTGTTAGGAATGTGCAGTTTAAAGGGGGATTTTCCTAGTCTCTGAGGATGGACAGGCCATGCTACGTTGCCTGACAGCTCTTCTTTTTCCCACCTCCAGTGATCATTGAGAAGGCTGCTGGAGATGCAGAGGCCATTGCTTTTGATGGTAGGACATATATGGAGTACCACAATGCCGTGACGAAGAGGTAACTTGGCTGCTGAGCTGAACCAAGGTCAAACCAAGGAGTTAGGGCTGTTGGCAGGAGGAGGAGCTAGGGCTGAAGTCCGAGTGCAGTGCTCAAAGAGGGGCAAGGCAAACGGGGGCCGTGAGCAGTCACTTCCAGCCCTTACCTCTGAAGGTGCCTTGCTGGCAGAGGGCTTTCCCCGCAATGGCAGTGCCTGGCCAGCTTCAGGTCTGGCTGCTCTCATTCTGCAGCGTGAGCCACGTTCTGGGTTAGCAGAGTCTGGTTTGGGAGTGGGGTGAAGCTGGCCGAGTGCAGCCCACAAAGGTGGTCAGCGTGGCCCGTGCCCTGCTCCTGGTTGTTGCCGTTCTTTGCCCCCGTGCTCAGGAGCAGGTTGTGGGCTGGGTGAGCTGTGCTGAGGGTAGCTCTGCCTGTGGGTTAATTCACGCCTGTCTGCCAGCTCCTTTGTCTCCCTGGCTGTTTGTGCAGCAAGGGTCGGTTCTGCCAGCAGGGACGGGCTGTCGCTGCTGCGGGGTCTGGCTAGCCTTCTCCAGCATCTGCTCAACCCTGACCCCAAGGGCTAGGGGTATGTGTTTGGACGCTGTGGTCTCTATGGTTGTACTGGTCCCCGGGGCTTCTCTCTCCAGATGAGTGGAGCCTGCTACGCAGCTGCGGACTGAGGTCCTCAGCCTCTGGGCTGGGTATTTCTCCGACAGGAGACTCTCGGTCCACTGCGGTCAGAGCTTAGCACTGTGCTCCTACAGCCCCCAGGGCTAATTCCCAGCTCCATGGCACTGAGACAGGGTGTTGGATTAGGCTCCATCAATCTGCATCTTACACCCTCCGACCCCCCGCTGCCCTAGCACCCTGCCTGGGAGAGCGTCTCTGCTGAGCTGTTGTTTGTCGGTCTCTGTGTGTCTCTTCTCAATGTCCTTGTTTCTTTGTTTTCAAGCCACCTGACCAATGAGATCCCCGCGTAAGTACAGTCCTCCCTGCAGCCATCTGCCCTCCACCACGTCTCCCATTGCCCCCCTGAGTGCCCACCCGCAGGGGAGCGGGGAGCGCAGGGCAGGTGTGGGAGGAGGAACACAGGCAGTGTCCTAGGGGGGCTGCCGTGGGCAGGGGTTCCCATTTCAGGGTGACGAGGACACAGGTACTGACCACAGCTCTTGTGGCTGTTCCAGGGCCCAAACACAGCCAAGATGCAGCAGGAGCTGCACTGCCTGGCTCTGCTGCAGGCAGGTGTCCTGGCAGCATGCTGCAACTTACCCTTAGTTGAAGTGGATGAACACAGAGGAAGAAAGTTCCTGTGCTTTCCCTCTTCCATCAGCAGCAAAGGCGTTAGCAATCTAAATAAGGGGTGCTAATCCTGCCCTGATTTTTCCAGCGGGAGTGTGGCACTGCTGCTGTAGTGAGGAGGCACTCACTGCTCACTACTCCTGGGTGCTAGGAGTGTTCCCCAGTCCGGGGAGCACGGCCTGGGCAATGCCTGGCAATGTACAGTGCAGCTGGGGGGCAGAAGAAGGGCTGGGGCAGGCGGATGGGGAGAAGGGCTCCATCCCTAGAGTGGGCTTGACAACTGTTGATTTGCTGCCTCTCTGTCTTGCTGAGCAGCAGGAGTGGAAGAGCAGCACTGGTTCATGCAGCTGTATCCCCCGCGGTGTGTGGGGGAGTCTGAGTGATACCTGCCTTGTTACATCCCCATTTCACCTCATTTTCTACAAGCTGGGGTCAGGCAGAGGCTCGGGAGGCTGAGTTGCGTGCATGCATGCATGTTAACACCTGGGGAGCCGCAGAGCCCATCTCCTGCATGCTCATGACAGTTTGGGAGGTGCTCTGGTGTTCTGGAAAGGGCTTTTTAGGAGCCAAGTATCCTCCTGAGCTAGACAGTGCCCTATAGCCACGAGATGCATGTAGTAGCCTGCACAACTACTCTGCCACGTGGCAGGGTGCCCAGCTGTCCCTCTGCGCAGACATGAGCCACATGCCTGCAGATGAGCAGAAAGCTGCTACCTTTGTGTCCTGCCTCTCCCAGTGCTCTGCAAAGGGAAGGTCACCATTCCCAGCCATGTCCCTGCCTGAGCTAGCCTATTTTGGCTGTGCGTGCCCCATCCTGCAAGGGAGCTTAGCACTTCCCAGATCCCTCTGCTGGGACTTGGCCACAGCACTCAGTGGCCCTGCCAGGACTGAAGGACCCATTGGGCTGCCCATAAAAAGTAGTTTCTTCTGCCTCCAGGCAGACACCGGGGTGTGCCTTGGGCAGGATTAACACCCCAATTGCTTCTCTGGGCTCTGCTGGCCATGACATGCCCATACTTTTTTTTTTTTTTTTCCTGTGAACATACATTTTTATATATACGTCTAGTTAGAGCTGATTGAAATGCCACCCCTAACACCTGCAGGCAGTGCCAGCAGGACAGCTGGAGTCCTGGGTTTCCCCTTCTCCGTGCACATCCCACTGCCCAAGTGCCCCAAGGCTGACTCAGAGACCTTGTGCGACCGTATCTGGCTCGGTGGGGGCTCGTTCTGCGGCGTCCCCAAGAACCAGCCTGAGACCTGCCTGCAGGTCTGCCCAGGAAAGGGTCCTGGTGCAGGGCCATGGACCAAAAGCTCCCTTCCCTCCGCAGCGCTTCCCTCTGTCCTGCCAGTAGGGCAGTGGGGGTGATTAGCAGGAACACTGATCACCCTGACCCAGGGGAGCATTGCAGAGTCCCTGCCCCGCTGGGACCGGGCTGCATTCACTCGTTGGCATTATTATGCTCAGCCTGGCTAAGCAACAACTTGGAAACTTGTCTCACTGGCTTGAGGAAACTCAGCCCCAGGGATGGATGGTGGCTGAGGCTTCCTGCTCATGGTGGGTGGTTTTCTCAGCTTGGGTGTTGTGTAGGGTGAAGAGCTGTTGCAGTTGAGCGGGGCTGTTCCCTGTCTGCGAGCGGGGTGGGAGGGAAGGGTCTCCTCCGCTGTCCTGCGCTTATCGCATGCTCCCCTTTCTTCCTGCATCTAAGTCCCGAAGCGCTGGACTATCCTGTGGAGCTCAGGTGAGTCTGTGCCAGGCTTTCAGCTCGTGTGTCTCGTGCTCTGCTGTCGCTGCCTCAGCATGTCTCTGTCCCTGTGCGTGTTTTGTGTGTCCATAGCCTTGGCTTTTTATTTATAAGGGATACAGCTCTGCAGGTGATGGGAGTAAACATGAAGGAAGCCCTGTCCCTCCAAGCATAGGAACGGCAGCTCCTGTGTGGCTCCAGCTCTGCCCCTGGCTCCTGGGGACTAGACAGCAAATAGCTGCAAGTGAGGGGAGAGGCCAAGCTGCCTTGACAGTGCAGCAGGCTGCATGCAGAGCCCTTGTCCAGCCCTTTGGGCGCAGTGTCCCTTGGGAATAAAAAGCTGTCTGTGTTGCCCTTGTTGTCTGGTCTATGTGTGCACATGTGTCAGCAGTGTGTCTCAGAGCATCCCAGGAGAGTGGATGGCAACTCCATATAGCAACTTCACCTGTTGCCAAGAGCCTTTTGCCTGTTCCAAAAGGGACTGAGCAAAGATGGCAATGCCAATGTGGGGGAAATCCTGTCCTCCCTTCATTCCTCCCTTTGGAAAAGACACTGCATCTAGGAGAAAGAAGTCTTTGCTGCCTCTGTGGACAGTCTCCACCCTCTTCAAACCGCAGGGTGCTCATCATCTCACAGTCCCCAGCCTCAGGTTCCCGCGTGGCTTTGGTCAAGCAGAGGCAGCAGTAGAGCAAGTACCTCTGAGGCTGGTGGCTGTGCGATGATGGCACAGGGAGCGGTGGTCCCCAGGCGCCCCAGCTCTGCTTGCACCTCAGACGCCTGCCAGCAGGATGGTGAAATGGTGCTTGACCCCAGCACAGCTGCTGCCCGCAGCCCTCCCCATCTGGCCAACAGAGCCCCCTTTGTTCTGACCTCTCTCAAATCAGAGGCAGCTCTGGGGGGAAAACCCTTCTGCTGGCCAGACTGGGGCCAGCCCGGTGCTGTTCACCAACCCACGTAACCCCGCGCTTCCTTCAGCGCCTGCATATGAGGAGGTAAAAGCAAGACTTGCGTGTCACAGCTTGCAGGGATTGATGTGTCTGAACTTTAGGCTCCAGGGAGGGCAAAAGCAAGGGGCAGTAGCCCCAGACTGTGTCTTTAAAGGTTCAGGCTGGATGTTGAGGGAAACACTTCATGCCCAGGAGAACTGTGTAGCCCCCACTCAGGTCAGCAGGAGGATGAAGGAGCTTTGGTCCCGGTGTTCTCAAGCTCAGCTGGGCAGAGCCACAGCTGCCCTCGTCTAGGACTGCCAGTGGTCCTGCTCTGAGACCTCCAGAGGGCCATTTCTTTGATCCTGTGGCATGGTTTAGAGCATTCCGTCTGCTCCCCCTGCCATGCACCAGGCCTTCTGAGCAGGCTTGGGATGTTGCAAAGGCTGCGACCCCTCAAGCGCAGCAGGTAGGGACTGAGACCCCATGCATAGCCCGATGCCAAAGGTTGGTTGAAGCTTCTCCTCAGCAGGTGAGCTAGTTGGCTGGGAACAGCAGAGAAGGCTGCTCCGAGGAGCTGACTGCCTGCCTGTTGCTTTTGTAGCCATGTCTTTAACTCTGCTCTGTCTTCTTCCCTGCTCCCATCTGCCCTGCAGCGAGAAGGCCCTGCAATCGAACCACTTTGAACTAAGCATCAAAACAGAAGCCACTCAGGGGCTGATCCTGTGGAGCGGGAAGGGGCTGGAGCGATCAGACTACATCGCCCTCGCCATAGTGGATGGCTTCGTACAAATGACCTACGACCTCGGCTCCAAGCCTGTCATCCTACGATCCACGGTCCCAGTCAACACCAACCAGTGGATTCATATCAAAGCATACAGGTGTGAAGGCTGGCAGGAGGGGGGAGCAGGGCTGTGGCCGGTTGCTGTGGGATGGGTGAGCTGTGAACTAGGGAGCCTGAGTCATGGCCGTGGCTCCGTGCCCTGTGATCCCTGAGGGTCACTCCTCTTCTTGGATAATAATAGAGGAGAGGCATGTGGGCAGTGCCGCGCTGGAGGGGTGCGTGTTGTGGCACGCCTGGAAATGTCAAAGGGGCAGGCTCAAGGAGGTACGAAAGGTTCATGCCTTTTATTTTAGCTGGCTGAGGGTTTGACATTCTGTTCGTGTTGAGCCCGAGCCGTCTCTTTTATTTTTATTGGTGGTGGGAGTGGTGAGCGGATCATGCGGCTGGCATGCCGGGGATTTCTGCTGGTGGGTCTGGAGGGCGCGAGAGGAAGCTGTGGCTGCTGGCAGGGCTGGCGGCGGGATGCGCGGGGGATGCCGGAGGGGAGCGCTCGCCGCCGATGCGCGGTGCTCACCGGGAGGCATCGCACCGAGGACCGCTCTGTGCTCCGTGCCTGAGGGAGAGCTCTGCTCCCCGCTCCGCTCCAGGTGGAGAAGGGCTGACGGTGCCCAGCGTTTGGCTTTAGCATAAAGCAGGGGGCAGCTCTGGGCTTTTCCTCTAAGGTTGCTAATCATCTTCTGTTTCTTCTTCCCTCCCTCGGGGAGCAGGGTACAGAGAGAAGGTTCCCTTCAAGTCGGCAACGAAGCCCCCATTGCTGGCTCCTCTCCGCTTGGTGCAACACAGCTAGATACAGACGGGGCGCTGTGGCTGGGTGAGTCGGTGTGGAAAGGGTGAACCCCCTTGCACCCCTTGCTGAGGGGCTCAGAGCTGGAGCTGGGACGCTGATGCTCCCTCACTTGTGTCAATGCGACACCTTTGCCTCCCAAGTGGCTTTGACAAGTTTGACGTTAAAAGTCCCCTGCTTGTTCTCTGCCTGCTAGGGCAGGATGCTAGTGGCAGCTGAGGGATGAAGGGTTGGCTTTACCAAATGCCAGCCCTTTCCATGTCACCGTGTCCCCTGAAGAGAGCACCCTCTCCCTATTCAGCCTGGGAGTGCTCCCGCCTGCCCAGTTCCCGCACACGTGGAAACCTCTGTTAGCTCACGAGCCTCCCAAATGCTGCTTGCTTGGGTAACTTGGGTTCCCAAGGGTGAAATGGCTGAATGGAGAGAAGGGAACTTCTGTCTGGAATTACGGAAATACCCAGACTTTGAATGTTGCTTTATTTGCATAACAGAATAAGCAGGCATGCCAGAGCGTGCCCCTGTCTGCAGCAGTCGGTTCCATTTGTCTTGACATAAGTATTTTGATCCTGCAAACAGAGTTTGGCCCATTGCATTGATCTCGTACTGCCTGTGGCAGATCTGCCAGCACAGACAGAGGCTAGATTTGTCCTGTAACAGCTTAAATAGGCAAGAAATTCACCCACAAGCACAGAATAATTGTGCTTAACTACAACCAGTACGAATCTGAGCTAAGAGAATGGTAAAGTCCTTTTTGGAGCCCAAAGGGATGAAGGAAGGATGCCCAGTGATAGGGGATGCTGCAGGTCCTGGGCTTCGCTCATCCCTTGAGGAGCTTGGGTGGCTCAGCTCTCCATCTATAAGTTTAGGACTGGGCTCTTCCTCGTGCAGGGGCCGTGGCAGTCCTAGCGTTCCTGATTGCAAGGGGGCACAAGGACCACAGAAATCCATGGACAGAAATGTTCATCTGGGGATTTCGATCACCAGTAAATTAGATTCTATTTACACTTTTCAGAAGCATCTGTTCTTATCTTCCCAGTCTAAGCCTGTAGTTTCAGGTCTAACCTGACTTCAGAGGAGTTCATATTCAAAAATGTAGCCTTACCTCTGAAAAGGCAGTGTCCCAGATGCCTAGAAATCAACCTAGAAGTTCTGTGGAAAGCAGAATTTTTCCATGAGAAATTTTCGCTTGGCTTTCCCACTGGCTCTTCCGAAGGTTGTGTTTGCAATCAGCCCTTTGTAATTTCAGGGCTTGGAATGAGCCACAGTTGACATTTCAGTAACAGAAACAAGATGCAGTTTGAATTTGGGACCAATCTCTAAGGAAATGAAGTATTTTAAGTTCAGCTGGTATTTTAGAATGCAAGTTACTGTTTTAACGGGAAACCTGTATGTATTGGTTGGAAGTGGCATTTCTCTGGTTCGAGTGGAAATAAATACTATCCAGGAAAGAGGTTTTTCCCCCTGCTTGGCAAAGGTATTCCCGGCAGCATCTGCAGCGTGTGCGTACCCGGCGCTGCCTGGGGCAGGCTGCTGGCACAGCCGTGTCCTCTGTCCCCCCACCCGACCTTCTGCGCTGTCTCTTGCAGGGGGAATGGAGAAGCTGAGCGTGGCTCACAAGCTGCCCAAGGCCTACAGCACTGGCTTTATTGGCTGCATAAGGGACGTGATTGTCGACCGCCAAGAACTGCATCTGGTGGAGGACGCTTTAAACAACCCCACGATATTACACTGCTCAGCCAAATAGACCCCCAGAGACCCTTCCTTCTCCTTCCCTCCCTCCTGCCTATTGCTGTAATTATTTTCTATTTTTGTAAACTTATTGCTTTTTATATTTTGGGGGGAGGGGGGAAAGGGAGGGGAGGAAACACCTTTTCTTTTGGGTTATTTGTTCGGTTGCAGTCTATCCAGGTCAGTCAGACTCTAATCAAACAGCAGCAACAAAGAACAAACCTTGAACCAAGTCTCCAAGAAGTGACAGAAGAACTTCCCCGTTGCACCTGCATTGTAAATCTTATTCATACTTGAAGCTTCCTTTCGGGTTATTTTTCCCCCTCCTTACTTGTGTTTTTGGGTTGTTGTTCACACCCGCGGGGGAAAGGATGCTGGTGCTGGCGAGACGTGTGGCCTTCGTGGATTTGCTGCCTTCCCATCTCAGGCCTGGCCCCGAAGTCCCCTCTGCCGCGCTGGCTGAGTGGGGAAGTGGCCATCAGAGAAGCGGGAATTGCCACCCTGCTTTGGGGCCTGGCTCTGCCAAGCCTTCTCCTGGCCCCGTGTTCACCCTATCTCCCTCCTCCCGCCCCTTCCTCTCACTATAATTTATGTGTGTAAGAATCTCAAGTGCTTTTCTCCTTTATGCTCTGTTAAAATCAGGGATGCCATGCACTGGAAGAGAGACCAAGGTCTGCTCTGAGCAGGCAGAAAAGCATTGCTCTTTGGTTGTCTTATGACTGTTTGCTGGACTGAGAGGTGCTGTGGGGGAAATGTTGATTTCTCTGTTGGCTCTCCTCCTCCTCCTCCTCTTGGACATGTGCAGAAGCAGCTGTGAAACCTCATTTCCACGCTTTGTGTTTATCCAGACATGTCCTAACCACCTGCTTGCCCTGGCTGCTCTTCCCAAGAGCTTCTGTGTACCAAGCATTGCCTTCCCGTGCACCAGCGAGAACTTGCAGCGCGTCTTCAGGAGCTGGAAGTGCTCTCCCTCTTCCAGCGCTGTCAAATGGGCTGCGAGGGCACGGGGACTGGGTCCCTTTTCACTTTAAAAAAGATCTGTTGGGTGTGTCCTTCCATGACCCATGTCCATTTCCCAGCCTCCGGGCATGACTTGCCCTTTGCCTGCCATGAGGATGCTTGCAGCTGGCCAGCACGTGAATCTCTGTAGAGCTGGTAGAGCCTCTCCCGTGAAGAGCAATGGGAGTTTTACCTTTGACTTCAAGTTTTTTTGCGATGCAGGGTCTTCCACGCCATGATCAAAACTCCTCTGGATACTGCCAGCCCAGCAGCAATAGCTTCAGTGGAAACGGGAACAGGGCGTGAGTCAGCTGTCGAGGCAGTAGTGATTGGGAGGAGGATTTTAAAGTGTTTTCTTCCTCCTGAAAGCAAATACTGTGGTGCCAGTTACAAAGCCAGTATGTGTGTCTCTGAATGAATGTATGTGTGTTTGCGAGTATCTGTCAACCAGCACACATTTGCATGCAAACACTGAATCTCCTGTGAACAGGAGAAGAGCAAACGGATTGCAGCTGTGAAAGAAATGACCCACTCCATTCAGGTTCCTTCTCCGTGGGAAGAATTTACTGATGCTATGTAGCATCTATGTCCCTTTCCACCCCTGGGACGCAGCCGTGTCCCTTTCCCACCCTGAGATGGCAGCTGGCAGTGCTCTGTGTAAAACCAGCTTTATGGAGCGTACAGAATTAATCTGAAGGATCCCGCCAGGTATCAAGTGTTAATTAACATCCAGGGTGCCATCATTTTGCGGTTTTACCTTAAATTTCTAGCACGCCTGATAGTGTACCTTTACAAAGCAGTGCACCCTTTAGAAATGTTGTTTCTTGGCACTAAGTTTTGAGCCATGAAGAGTCAAAATTACTTTTCTCAGGGTGAGCTCTGAACACAGATGTAACGAAGGGGAAGAACGTAGTGTAAAACCACTTGGGTTTCTTTTTTCTTTCTTCTTTTTTTTTTTTTTTCCTAATTAAAAATATCTATGCCTAATCTATTGACATTCCTCTAAAAATCCAGTGGTTAAATATTTCACAGGGGGCTGTGCCTCTGTGGGATGGAGACTCCGCTGTGTGTGTGTGTGTGTGTGTAGCTGTGTGTGTGGCAATACCACATTTTAAGTGGCTAATGTATATAAATCGTGGTTGCTGGTGGGGGGTAATGTGACTGTGTTGTGAAAGGGATGGACTGCTGTATTTTGATCATGAGTTGTAGATAGACAGGGCCTAACTAGGACCGCAGGATGGGGTGGGATGGGAGGGAAGTGTGAGACCCTCAATCTGTGTTTTGAGAACGCAAGTTCTAGCTGGGCAATGCAACCGCGTTGGCTGAGACTGAGGGCTGGATGTGCCAACTCCAGAGGGAGAAGGGCATGCGCAGAGGAAGCTGCTAATTTTCTAGAATGCCACTGAAATGAAGCCAGGGTCACTGCAAAAAGGAAAAAAATAAAACCAACAAGTAAACAAAAACAAAAACTCTGTCTGCTTTTGCTGGGGCTTGGAAATGCCTTAAAACAGGACCTTTGGTCCTCGTTGTCAAGCATCTTGAACCAAGGTCAGATTCAGCAGTGCTCCCTAGGGGCTGTGCACTTAACTTCGGCTTTATTTTTAATAGCATTTATAACATGTATGTACAAGAAAAAAGAAAAAAAAAAAAAAAGACATTGAGGTTTCCGGTTTTTTCTCTGGGTTTTGTTTTTTTTTTTTTCTTTTTTTTAAAAAAAGATGTCCATGTGGCTTCATTTATAGGGTAAATTAATGACCATTGTGAACTGCTGTATGAATTCTGAAGGGCAATGCACAGTAGAGGAGCAGCATGATATAACCATTACTAACTTGTGTCTTTCGTCAATCACCATGAAATAAAGTTTGAAAACTATTAAATATGTTTTTAAGGGGCCTGTTGCTTTTTTATTCTTTTTGTACTGTGTGCCTCACGCTTGCTCACTGATGTATATCCATCTCCTGGGCAGATACTGTGTGAAGTCAAACCTGTATCTCCCTCTCTGTTCCCCTTGGAACCAGCGTGGCTCATGCAGGTACCTGCTGTACCTCCTAAATGCAGCCTCTTCGTGAACGCCAACCTCAGCCCTATCTACCCCAGTGTTTGGAGGAGGAAGACTCCTGTGTGTCTTCCTCTCCTCTGTGGCCACCTGATTGCACCCTGAATGGTTTCACCTTTTCCAGCATCCACCAGCTTGTCCTTCTTTGCCGTGCATGCTTTTATCACCTCTCCTTAGGGAGCGTTTTCAGAAGAGGCTTTGTATCCCGTTGGCATCACACCATGCCAGCAAGACTGAAGTGATGCTTCTGTGGCCTGATTCGCACTGATGGCAGCAGTTTTGCTGAGTTTTACCCTCTGTAAGGCCAGGAGCCATGGAAAGTCAGTCGCAAGTGTGCAAGCAGGATGTGGTTTCAGATGTACCAGCATCTAAGTTCCTGAACAGGTCTTCCTAGTGGAGCCTTTCCACCTGGCCAGAGCCCAGGATCTCTGCAGCTTCATCTTTCTGCAAGAAAAGGGGGTGGGAGGTGGAGAATTTTGTTCGCTCAGGAGCTCGTGTTCATCCAGAGAATTTAGTTCGCTCAGGAGCTCGCGTTCATCCGGAGAATTTTGTTCGGTCAGGAGCTCGTGTTCATTCAAGTGGTGTGAAGTGAAAAAACAGACCATGGGTTTCCTGCTGCCTGGGAGACGGCTAATTTAGCAAACGGAGTCATCATCCTCATATCCAGCAATGATGCGTGTTTGGTTGGTGTCTGCAACAGCTCAGTAGGAACCAGCATTTCAATGGACAATGAGACGCCGAAGACTCACAATGGGAAACAATGAGGCCAGTGTTTGAACAGCCACGGGGGTTGCAGAGCTCGCAACTGGGGCCATGCTTTGCTCAAGATCAGCCTCCTGGTGCAGCATCTTCTTGACAATATCCTTATTATGCCACAACAGGCACAGACTTGCGAAGTCAGTACCTCTTTCACAGGCGTTTTGCCAGCTTGCTGCAAAGCAGTAGGAGAAAAAGCTATCGTCTCGGACAGAAGGAAACGCCGAGCTCTGGCAGCTGGATGGGGTGGTTTTACTACAGGCTAGAAAAACCCATTGTGAGAGGAAAGAGGAAGGGAAAAGGACAGGAGCCACACTGGGGACACGCTTGGACATGCAGCAAGCATGACTCAGGGGAATGGCCTGGCCATGCTTTCTGGCAGCCCTTGCTCGGAGAGCAGCCTGCGCAGTGCTCCCAGGAACGCGCCATGTGTGCATCAAGCCCGACTGCACTTGCTGGGAGCGAAGGCAAGCAGGCGATATCCTCCAGGAGGAGAAGGCAGTTGGGGTTGGACAGTCTTGCCCATCCTCACCTTGCTTTGGCACCCCTAGCCTCTGGGACCGGCTAACCCTGACTGCCAGTTGTGAGCCAAGGAGCTTCAGTCTGGGGCGGAGAGCAGCTTTCTCCATTCTTGAACCACTGAGCTGAGGCTTCAGCAGGGCGGTGGGGCAGCCGATGGGGGAAGCGAAGGGCAGTGGGTGCGTGTCTTTGGTGATCATGTGAATGGTCTCCCAGGGCTGTCCCATGGGATTTGATCTGGTGTATCACCTTTTTACAGTTGCCCATTTCCTGGGTGCTAAACTGGTTACTGCAAAGTGAGAGGCAGATGAGCCTTCTGCAACGTGGCAGACCAGACCTAAATCTCTGCTGGGTGCCATTTGTGCCCCACATCCCTTTCCCCTGTAGCCTGGGGCAGTGGCTGTTAATAGATCTGGACTCCTCAGCTCCATGGCTGCTTGGCCTCATTTTGCAGCATGTGTGGTGGGGAGCAGGAGCCACGGATTCCTTCTCTCTGCTCTGCCACTGACGCAGCTCGTTCCTTGGGCTGGTCGCTTCCACTCCCTGCACTGCACTCTCCTCACCTGCTCAAGCAGCATAATGATCCATCACTCTGTAATGTACCTTCGTGTCTCTGGCTGGGAAAATGTGATTATTCAGAGAGAAAAGGGGCTGCAATGTTTGTAAGTAGACAACTTGGCCCCTGAACACAGTCTTTTCTGGCTCTTCAGCAAAGGAGCCTGTCACAGTGTCTACAGTTCAGGGCTATTTTGGTGCCCTGAATTTAGGGGTTAGTGGAACTCTGTGTGGCTGGGAGCGCAAACATCTTCCCAAAGCTGAGCTCAGGCAGTGGTGCTGGGCTGCCCGAGCTGCAGCCTCTCAGGTAGGTGTGACACGAGGGTCCTGGCCCCATGTGGACCTGGGGGAATGGGACTAGCTCTAGTTTGCAGGGTCTGGTCAAAGTGCACCTGGGGGAACCCCCTTCTGTCAGGCTGGAATCCCAGTCACTTCCTCTGCGTTCCCAGCACCAGGTGTTGGAGAGCTACGTGATGTGGCTGCATCCTGGTACCCAGCTATCGCTTTCCAGCCTGCAGATGAAAGAGCAAGCCTGTGAATCAGTGCCTATATCAATGAAGAGTTCAGGAGAAAATGATAAGTGACTTTCAGTAGCACTGGGCGCTCCTCTGGATGACTGATGCAGCTGAAATGGGATCTTTAAAGCTGTCCTCACTGCAGACATTAAAGGCACCTGGGAGCGTTGTTCCCAGAACCTGACATCTTCAGAGACACTCCCTGCAGAGAATCTGGTGTCTTAACCCAGAGAGCAGCCTGGACACGAAGGCTCCTCATGAGCTTTCTCCTCGCTCTCCTGTCCCGTGTGACTGCTTCCCCGCTCCAGCAATCCCCACGTTTTGGTGGCACGTCAGACCTGTTCTCACTGGGGACCTTCTGCCCTGTCCCCTGGGAATTCTCCAGCCCAGGCACACGTTCTGTAATTGCAAGACAAACATTATGCCTCCCCAGGAGTTTTCTCACTTTTTTTTTGCTCCTAGCCATGCTGCCAGTATTGGCCTGGCTATTAGCACGTGGCATTGCCAGCCACTCTCCCACCCCTGTAGATATTCCCAGAACGTATAGATTAGAGCTAAAAATATGCTCTCCTCTGCCTGCACCAGGAAATGCCTCAGGGCTGGGGCAGGAATATCAGACTTTAGAGCTCCTGAGCAGGGTGCTGGAACCCACCTTCTCCTGCTCTCTGGGCCAGCTATACCAGGCACGCAGGAGCCTGGCTGCTGCCCCATCCCTGGGGCACACCGCGGAGGAGATGCCTCCAGCAACCACCTGGCAGCCAGCAAGAACTGTCCTTGCTGGGGGGAGAGCAGCCAGGTAACCCCCAGCCACCACTAAAGCCTCTCCCACCCAGCCACCAGCTGAGACTGAGCAGGTTAGAGAGCAAATGGGGTCACGCAGACATCTAGCACCTCCGCCATGGTCATGGTGTGTTTCTGTTGCAGTGGGTCCCCTGAGGGACTGGCACCAGCCCAACACCAACAAAATGCGATGTTCCAGCTGCAGAGAGCTCCCAGGCCAGGGTCTGGATTTCTTTGCTGGGTATTTCCACAAGATCAAAGCATTCCAATGGACAAAAGACAGGAGGGCCAAGATCTCGCAGAACGGGACCATTTTCACCAGTTATCTGTGTCCCAGTTGCATAGTCTAGGAACCAGTACCTTACAAGAAGGGGGGAGATTTATTCCAGGGATTTCCTTTTAATCTGTTTTTAACCAAGAAGCTGAACAGCAGTCCCTTCCTGCCCATGTGCATTGGTTGCCCTGAGAAAGGGTCTTGTTCCCCCCGTTGTCTGAGACGAGACACACAGAAGTCACAGTTTGGTCTCTCACAATGAAGCCTCAGTGCTCTGAAAGAAGGTCCCAGTAACTGGGAGCCTGGATGGCAGTGGAAATGAGGAAGGAGAGGACAGGGGTCATTGTTATCAGGGTTGCTATTTGGCCTCTGTGGTCCTTGTTGCCCTGTGAGCAATCCAGTGGCATGCAGGAAAGCTATGCAACCCGCCAGTCCTCCTTGCTGAGAAATGAGCTGGCTCCGGCTGCCAGCTCTCTGGGTATTCCCCGAATAGACATGGAATTCGCTGAGTCTTATTATAGTTATAAACCTGCTATTTTTGCCACTATGGGTAGACTGCGGGGGGGCTTGCTAGCTGTATCCCGGCTTTTTCTCTGTCTTGGACAGCTGGCTTTGTTTTCTCACCCAGCATTCATGAAAGGTGCCAGATTCAGGGCATTTTTTGGGGGTTAATTTCCGTCTTTTATGTGAAGCAATGTATATTTGACAGGAGTTTGTTAAAGGCCTCTGAATTTACACTTCAGATGGCAAAATGCGCTCTTATTTGTATCGAGCATATAGCGTGCCTATAGCACACCTGACCCCAGCTCACCCCAGCGGAAGATTTGGGTGTCACCATCCCCGTCTCACCATGGGCGTTGGGACGAGAGCAGGGAACCCACTCCGGGAACATCGTGCCCTCCCGACTCCAGAGCTGGGGGTGTTTGGGGATAACAGCAAACGCGGCTAAGCCTTGCCAGAGCCATGCTCAGTGCCCGGCCGCTTGCTGCGTTCCCTCGGCGGCACGGCTCTCAGCTCTTGGTGACCTCGCCACCAAACCTTGTCCTTCGACAGCCTTTGGGTACCGAGCGCCGCCTGAAATTGCTGCCGGCGTGACATCCCACCTGCTGCCAGGGCCGGCGGCCGGCGGAGCCGGGAGCGGGGATGCGCCAGGCAGGGAGCGCATCCTGCCAGCCCGGGGGGAGGAGGGGCGCCGGCCCCG
>JAVJGI010000040.1:103812323-103828362 GCA_035590275.1 Ibycter americanus
GGGAGCCAAGTGATTCCCTCTGATGCTGTCAGGTGCAGCGCCTCTGGCCCGACTGCTGCTGCTTTACTTGCTCTCCAAACATTTCCGTGGAGCGCCTGCCTGAGGACTGCTGCTGTAGAAAGTGGCCATCCTTGGGCTTTGCGTGTGCGAGCCCAACTGATTCTTCAGGTTCTCGTACTCAGAACAACCCTGGTCATCCGATGTGGGGGTGATCCCCTTGCACGAGCGTGCAGCGGCCGTCTGCTCATTCCAGGTGCTTCCCTGCACTCACCACAGTGGCTCATCCCAAGCTTCTCTTCAACCTCTCCCAACGGATACCCCAGAAGATGAGCAGGCCGTCCAAGGGAGCAGCACGTTTGCTCTGCACAGCTTTAAAAATTGTCTAACCACCAGATGGAGCAAAGGAACTGAGAACAGCCATGGCTGGTGCTTTGGCAGGGGGCTGCCCTTGGGCACCCAGGTGTAACCCTGGGGGCAGCTGCTGTGCCTCTGCCTTGCCAGGCTTTGTGTTGACTTCCTTCTCTCTAGCCTCTCCCTAGAAGACAGGGCTCAGGATCATCCTGCAGGCTGTCTTGGCAAGACGGTTGTGTTGACTTCCTTCTCTCCCTAGAAGGCAGGGCTCAGGGTTGTCCTGGGGGCTGTCTTGGCAAGAGGGCAGGTAGGTGCAGCTGCGTGTGCATCGCAAGCCTGTTCCTTGCCCTTTGGTCATGACCTGCCATACAGACTGCAGCTCCCACTCCCTGGCGTGTCTGTAGTCAGGGCTTATTCCAACCTGTGCAAGGGAAGGATGTGCTGCAATAGCAATGCCCCTTTGCTCTCTTAGTTGCACCAACCCACCACCTGCTGTCATCTGTGTCTCAGAACAGAGTTTCAGTCCTGCTCTGGGGAGGGCGGGGGTGTCAGTATTTGTTGCTGCTGTAGCTTTAAAGCAGTGGAAACTTTCAGTGTTGTCATCTCAATGGTCAAAGCTGAGAGGAACTGGTACACTTCAACAAGTGCAATTTAGCGAGGAGGGCATGGTTTTGAAGTGTTTGACTGGGTTGAAACTGGCCAGTTTTGGTGTCCCTCCTGACCTCTGGGAGAAGAGGGATACAACACATCTCTCAGATTTGAACAGACTTCTCCAAACCTTAAACGTCTAGCTTGGTGTTGAGCAGAGCTGGGCAGAAGCCACAGAATTAAGGGTCATCAGACTTGTGCAAGTGAAAATGGGCTGGAATTTCCCATGGCTGTATTTAGATGAGCGCCTCAGAGCAGCCAGCTGCTGATCTTGGGACAGGTAGTAGCGCTGGCTGTTTGCATATGGTCCCTCCTGTGTGATGAGCCATCCTACGAACCATCAGCTCCTGCAGCCGTGGTGGTGGCATCAGCCGGGGCAGCCTTCCCACCTCTTGTCACCTTGCATGTCACGCACAGATGTTTGGACAGCGACTGTGTAATGTAAAGGCAGACAGCCATTTCTTCTCTCCTCTTCGGCTTATACAAATATTTATCCCAGAAGAAGGCTCTGGCCTCAGCTGCTGCAGGTTTACTTGGGTCAGGGCACAGGGTTCTGGCCAGTGTGTTGGGGGAGCAGGGAACGCTGGAGAGGTTTCTGCGTGGAGGGATGGCTAAAGGAGGGCATGATACTCTCAGGTAGCTACTACATGAGAAAGCTGAGATGTAGTTTGAACTCTGTGAAGAACCCTTATGGTGACAATGAAGCATCTCAACAAAGCGTACAGGAGAGAGCTTGAGGAAGGGAGTGCAGGACCTCATGCAAACTGTTGCCCTCGCTCCAGCAGTCTGGTTTCAAATGATAAATGTCCTGGGGGTTATATTTAAACACAGCATCTTGAAGGCTCAATTAGAGATTTTTCACCAGTGCTGGGTAGACGGGAGACTTGAAATCAGTGGGTCCGGGTGATGCTGAAGAAAGCAGAGGTGTCTCCTTGCTCAGCATTCTCCTCCCAGCCCTGCGATGGGTACCGAGTGTGGTCGCTTCCCGCATGCTGCTGGCGGGTCAGCTCCTTCATCCCGGGAGCGGCGGGAGTGCGATGTGGGAGCTGCCGGGAGCAGGGGCTGCGCAGCCCTTCGCAGCAATAGCTCACAGCAGGCGCGGACGATGCACGTCTCCGACACGCAGGCTTTGCTGCCGTCTGCACCCTTCACAAAGGAAGGGAATAAAAGTCTGGCCTTTGTATACGGGACTGATGGCGTTTGGGCATCGCTACAGTTTCACAAGACACAAGTTTTAGTCCCATGTTAGTTTGCTTCTAGCACTGAGCTCCAAGGCTCAGTGACAGAAGAGCTCTGTGGGCGGTATATCTAAACACATCAGGACACATGTATTGTGGAAAGGGAAGACTCAGCTCCACAGAAGGCCAGCACAGTGTAACCTACTTTTTTTTCTTTTTTTTTTTTCCCCCCTTTTTGCTGTATCATTGCAGCTGTTATCTCTGGCATCTCTCGTGTCTGACCATTGGCGGGTAGTGCTGTCTGCCTGCATGAGCAGAGGAAAAGCATGAGTGTTAAGTAGGAAACTGGTGTGTATTTTAAAGCACAGGTTTGCACGGAAGTGCTGGCAGTAAACAAAGGAAAGTCCTGTTCTAGCTATGAAACCGTTGATGCCCTTGATGGTTAGATGCCAGTTCAGCTCTTCCTTGGCAGAACATGGCTTGTTTTCCAGTGTTGCTTTCAGCCTTGGAATGATGACAGAGAGCTAGGATGCATTTTTATTCCTTGGATATTTTGTTGAGTGTCTTCAGAAGAGTTTGCCTGTTGGCTGTTAGGGTAATTGCAGCAGAATCTGTCTTCTGCTGGTGTTCTAGGGATAAGAAGAGAGCTCAAGTGCTAGTTCCAAGCAATGCCCTTCCCAGAGACAGCAAAGTGTTTTGAGGCTGTACTACTGTGTAGAATCCTTCTTTCCCTGCTAGTGCAGCATTGGTTTCTATGAGAAGAGATGCAGAAATATCCCTGAAAAAGGGGCCTCCTGGGTCTGTAAGTACTGTGCGGGGCTGGCCATGGGCCATGGCTTAGGGTTGCTTTTCCAGGACTTGCATATTACTGAACACAACATTGCTGGGCTTAGGGAATGACCTGGAGAAATGGGGAAAGGATGAAAAAGCAGATCCAGGAGCTCAGAGCCAGCATTGCCTCATGCAGAATGGCCACGCTAAGCCTCTCTGGTACTTTAAGGCTGTCTAGGGTCCATGGGAGCTTAAAAGCCTTCACCAGCGTATCAGCCAAGGGCAGGCAGCTTGCACGGGAGCAGCTGTTGATATTTCTTACTCTCTGACACCTCTGCAGCGTGTGCTGCCTGTGTTCACTCCAAGATGCAGCAAAAGTTGGTTGCTTCCGAATGCTGAAATCTCACCAAACCCACTGACAGCTATGGCAGGAACATTGCTCGTTTCGGGTGCTGTTTGGTGGCTGCTGTACCGGGGGGAACCGTTCAGGATGGTGGCATCGTCAGGGAAGCTGCAATGCTGGCATGAGAAAGTAGGGATGGCAGGTTCTGGCTGAACAGATGTCTTATGGCAGTTAACCTAGGAAACATCGAAGCTCTGCCTCTAGTCTGGACGCCTCCCTTTTGCCCATCATAGCCGGCGCAGCAGGAGCTGCAGAGGAGGTACTGAACTGCGCCGAGTAAAGGGAAGATGCAGTGCTACTGCTGCCCTGCCACTGACCCCTTGCATGTCCTGGAGCAAAGCATTTCAGCCTTAGCACCTCACTGCCCCAACTGCAGCGTTCCGAGGCCCCTGTGCAAAGCGTTATTCTGAGGGCTGCCCCCACCAGCTGCATCAGGCACCCGGGGAAGCTTGGCACTACCGGAGGGCTGCCTGGATTTTCTCCACTAGCAGGAATTACGCCCCTGAGTTGCTCTGAGTCTCCCTCTGGGATTGTTAGCTTTTCCGAGTGATTTGGAAGTAAGCATCCTTCTTAAGAGCTACTCTTCCCCCTCTAGCAGGATGGGAAGCCCAGCTTTTGTTCTAGGAGCCGCTTGGGTGGGGACAGACCCTAAAAACAGACAGATTTCTGTGCTGTTCACCTCCTGCTCCCCCTCCTTGAGACCAGCCAGGCTCTGCGGGGCAGCCCCCAGTCCCACCCAGCATTTCCGAGCTCACTGCAGCGAGACAGGGCTTCCAGAGTGCTCGGCTTTGCTCTGCGGTTGAGACTGTTGGTGATCTCTAATCTCCTCTGTGCCTCAGCTGCTCTGTTGGCACATTAAAGGCTAGCCGCAAAGCAACCATAATTGTGCTAAGTGTCTGTGGGATAATGGACTAAATACTCAGGATGGCAGAGGCAGCCGCATTCCCAGCTATTTAATACCTTGACTGATGTATATTTAGTTGTTTGCCAGCCCACAGGAGGACAGCTTTCTGAGCTCTTGTTTCTCCTGCTCTGTGAAGCTGGTGACACAAGGGTGTTAAAGAATGAGGTAGGAGCGAGCTATTTGGCCAGTCATGCGGTTGCAGGGCTGTAATGATCCCAGGTTTGCTAGGACTGGGTGTTGTGGTCTTCCTCCCTAGCTTGCTGAGCCAAGAGAGGGAGATCGGTGGCGGGTTTAGGCTCTGTTCGGAAGAGTGGAGTTGTCCTCTGTCACCGCAAGCCTTTAGCTTCTGGCAGGACTGAGAACACAAGTTTTTTCTGCCCGGGGGTGGTCTGAGGAAAGGTCTGTGTGCCTGAAAGCTTGTCTATATTTTCCAGTTATATCATCTGATCTAATAAAAGCTGGTATCTCTCCCTCTAAGCCTTGCTATCTCTCCACGTTAAACCCTGGACCTGGACCTATTGAGATGCTTGGGCTGTCTAACTTTAGGCACCTGTTCTGCGTGGTGCTGAGTGCCCTGTCTGGGCAGAGGGAACTGGGTTCTGCTCTGCATCACCCTCAGGAAGTGACTGTTTCTCTCCATGCCTGAATGAAGGGACCAGACTCATAACTTGGGTGCTTTACAGCGGTGTGATCTACACGCTCCTATAAACCGTCCAGAAGAAGCTGTGTACATCAGAAGGGCTGTGTAAAACATTTTTTGCACTTGAGGTACAGTTGTCTTTGGGGTCCAGCAGTACGTGCTGCTTTAACGTGGAGAGCAGGGCAGTGTGTTTCCCCCGGGGAGCAGAGAGATAAGGTGCCCAAGGGTTATGAACCCTGCTTTGGGGGGCAGAGGAGGTGAGTCAGAGCCAAACGAAGGGACTGCTTTTGAAGCCGAAATTAGGAAACCCAAAAAAGCAAGCAGGGATGCAAAGATGTTTGGGGGCATCTGAGTAGCTTGAAGGTTCCTCCTGAAAAGAGTGTGGCAGTCCTGTCCCCAGCAGGAGTAGATCCTGGGCTCGGGAGCTGGTGTTCTCCCCTCCCAGCTGTGCTGAAGGTGATGACGGCTGTTTCAGCAAAGTCACTCAGTCCTGAAGTTCTGGAGCAGAAATGTGTCTTGCTGCCTTGCATGGAGGAGGAAGATTCTATAGGAAGTGCTGTTCAGATACAGGAGCTCCATGGAATATAGCTTTGCCCATTAGCCGTTCTTTTTTCTTTCTCTTTCTTCAGCTTTGGCTGCCCGTAAACTGACAGATGTCACGTACCATGTGTGTGTGGTGGTTACCCTCCCCAGTCCCCTTCTCAGCACTCAATTCACAGTTGCCGGCTTTGTACTGATAAGAGGATGAGATGACTTCCTTTTCTTCTCTCCACCCCTACTCCCTTCCAGAATAAGCTAGGCTGGTTTTTGGTAAATAACGAGCTGTCACTTCTTCGCTTGAAACTTTCCAGGCTCCACCACCTTGGCCAACCCTCCTGAAGGATGCTGGAGGCTGGAACGTTCCTATCGGGCAGCAAACTGCCTTCTGCATCCTAGACCAAGCTCTCCCCACCTCCCATATCCTACGAATCTTACTGCCTTTTGAGCTGTCGTGTGGTTTCTGTGGACTAACGAATCTCTCTGCCTACTCTGCCGGGTCAGGAGCCTTGACCAGTTATGGTGAGGTAGGATACATGTTCTGTGTATGTCCAGCTTCTATTTTTAACAAAGCTGATATTTCTGAGTGGGAACGAAGCACAGGGGAGAAGGCACGGAGATCATCTGTTTCGTTTAGGTTGCACAGAAAGGTTCCGCTGGTGCTATAGGAGGTTGTGAGCTCGTAACAGTCAGAGGGCACCTACGAAGGTGTGGGTGCTGTTAGGGTGGGAATGGTGATTAACAGTGCTTGCTAGCCCACAGACTAGCAAATTCTTTGCAAAGTGCAAGATTTGCCAGTGGAAACTACGCTTCAGGTGCCTCTGCGGCACATAGGTGGTGGCAACTTTCTCCTTGTGCTGGCATCAGCACTGGGAAATGGTGTGTTAGCAGTTTCGTTTATATGATTACTGTTAATATGATTACTGAAGAGGCTTTTGGTGCTGACTGCAGCCTGGGAGAGTTACCCCTGCTGTGAGCAGTATGTCGTTTTGTGATGTTATTAGATTTTTATCTTGCATTACCTTTTTAGCAACGCTATGTTAATAGTTACTCGCTTATCTCTTCATGTGCCTTGCCGTGTCTCTAGCTGAGCACACTTTCATGCACCGACAGCTAGCTTGCCTGTGTGGGAGCATTGTAATTTCAAGGTGCTAGACACCTCTAGCTGAATTTTGCAGATACTTACAAACTGCACGAAATGGCATTTAGTCAGAGGAGCAGTTTGTAAGGTAGTGAAGATTATACGGGGCACGAACTGGAAAAGCAGCCGTATGTGAAAGGGTCTGCTGGAGTAGGGAAGGGAGTGTGAAATGATCCCTTTGCCAGGCTGGGGGGCACAGCCGGCGAGCGTGTGTGCGAAGGAAGCAATCCTGTCTGCTGGAAGCACAGGGAACAGCTCCAGGGCAGGAACCGGGCTGTGGCTGAAGCAGTGTTTGAGGTTGTTAAATGCAATGGGATCGTTGTGCAAGCGGCTGTGGCTTTTTGCCACGGAGTGTAATGTGGAGCATGCCTTGGGTTTTCCTTCCTTCCTTCCTTCCGTCCGTCCTTCCATGGGCGTGCAGAGGGCGCGGGCTGGTCTGCAGCACTCTGCAGGGATTCAGATGATTAAAGCTGCTACAGCCTGTTGGTCCTTTACATTCCCTTGTATCTCAAGAGCATCCCAAGGCTTTTGCGCTAACCTCATCGCAAGGCTGTTCTCTCACGCGTTGCACAAGCGACTGGTTTCTCCCTTTCTGGTCTCTTCTTTGGGTGTGTTCTGCTTCACTGGATCATAGCAAAGCAGCTAAACAAATGCTTTCCTGCTCCAAGAGGAAGCCTGTCAGTCAGACAGCAGCTGGGCTACTTTCGGTGCTGGCTGGTGATAAGTATTTTTAATGATCCAACTGTCTGACAGGTGGGTCAGACAGTTAAAAAAATAACTTGCTTTATGAGAACAAAACCATTTGTAATATACAGGCCAGTAAACTTCCATGAATGGAAGGAGTTCAAAAGAGATTTCTGCTACTATTAGACCTTTTGAGACTAGTAGGTAGGGCTGCCTCAGGCTGAGGTTAAAGTGTGTTTGTGGTGGTCCTATCAGTGGAACACCCTTTGAGTAGAAAAGGCTGGTTCAAATAGAAGTTCATTTCGGAGAATTAAATCAGAAAATTTGAAAACTGCAGCTGAAAATAATAACCTCACACACCTTTGGGGCTGATGCGTGCAAAACAGCTTGAAGGACTTAGCTACACCTTTTTTTAATTAAGAGAACATGGGTGGAAATCCTCTGGGCAACTTGGAAGAGCCCCAGCTGCCAGTTTCCTGCTGGTGCAGGTGAGTATAACTGGGTGTTGAAATGCACGTTGGCCTGATAAAACTAGATCTGCCTCTCCCATTCTGTGGAAACCGAGAATTGTCAGGCAAAATTTCAGTCTTTTGCAGCTGCCCCCTGCCCACCACCACGCCAGGGGCTGGCTGTGCGGGATGGAGGGGTCCCAAAGCCCAGGGCAGGGTGAGGACCCCTGGACCACAGGCGGGGACAAGCCTGGAAGCGAAGCGCACTGTTGAGGAACCAGCATGCTGAATGTTGATGTTATTTCTGGAGCGAGCAAATATTTGGAATTTGAATGGGGAAATTAATGCGGTAAGGGATTTTTATGCTTGCTTTGAAAACAAACCCCAACCATCTCAGCGAGAGCCTCTGCTCTTGGGGTATTAGGCCCTAGACTCACAGCAAGGAGTCTAGGGCAAGCAAGTCATTCGGGGAGCGTTACCAAGCCAAACGGTTCCTCTCCTGCTGCACGCACGCTGCTGACCTCCCAGAGCAGCCTTCTGCTGAGCTGCCGAGCGGCCGTAGCGCCTGGCTGGAGCATCTGTAAAAGCATCTGGTGTCTAAAGTCCTCTGCTGCTCATGAGAATACGTACCATTTCCCAGGGTAGCACTGATGCCGGTTCCAGCCTCTTGCGGTCTTTCCTTGAAGTCCCGTTGGTTCTTCTCTGCAGATGACAAAGAGAGGTGCTAATCTGTCATCTTCCCTCACCAGCAACTTCACACCTGGGTTTTACCAGCTATAAATTTTAGCGATGGGCTGAGAGCCAAATCCTTCGCTGGTATGAATGGTTTGAGGGGAGAGGTGGCAGGGTTAGGATTTGTCCTTTTATTAAAGACCGTCCTCTGAGGAAAGGCGGACAGATGGCTTACCCTGCAGTCTCTGCCCCAAGCTTTTAGTGCACTAGTCATAGAATTTGAGTTAAAGTTTACACAACGCCCCTCTGCCCGAATCATGTGGGTATCCTATAACCGACACACATTTTTGGCAGCCCGGAGGGTCTCTATTTGTGTGTGCAGTTTATTTCCTGAGCGGCCAAACCAACCTTTGAGGTGGCCGTGTGTTAAAATCAAACGTACGACGAGTGGAAATACTATGTCTCATTTCAGTGCTGGAGAATGGGAAACTTCACTGACAGATTTACGCGCAGAGGCAAGTGTTAACATGCCAGGTTTGCTGTATGCCGGCGTGCTGGGATACTTTGCTGTGTTATGAATTTTGCATAGTCCTTTTGGGGAAGCACGGGGGGTATGGTTTAATGCTGTACTGCAATGTGGTGGTAGGGCAGTCCTAGCACCCTGAGGTAGAATAAGGGCTTGTTTTCTCCCACTCTCTCTCGAGTCAAATGTCCGTGGGATACCCCCTGTGCTGCTTTCCAATATCTGCCTTCAGGTGCAACTGGAGAGACCGTGCTACTCAGGCCAAGAGGAGAAGTTTGCAAGATGCTGCATCATCCACCTTCAAACACAAACAAGGGAAACTATTGAGATGCAGAAAGTAAGGGCTGAAAACCTGCATCTTGCAGAACACGCTCAGGCTTCACTTTCTGCAAGAGAAAGCGACCTTGCAGTGTTGGTGGCCCATGCTAGGAGGGCTCTGCTATGCCCAGAGAAACTGAGCGTAGGGGAGACTTTTTCACAGGGCGTGCTCTTCTCTTGGCTATTGCCTAGACCTGGCTGCGTCTACAGTAGCAGCTTTGGGATTTGGCTGGAGCTGCTCTGTAAATGGCCCATTTTCTTTGTCTGTTAATGGCTCATATGCCAGCATTTCTACAGCCTTCCTTCTGATTTGACTCTGTCCTCAGAGTGTTCTGGCATGGGTCTGTTGATAACACATGTAAACTGATGGGGATAAGCCCTTGCGGGCTAGGTAGCTGTGTGATGCTCTAAAGAAGGAACTCTTGCATCCGAGCAAGAGTGTGTAGTATCTTATTTTGGAAGTGAAAATGTAAATTTGCACTTGTGGTGGGAGGCCAAGCTCTCTAACAACTCCTCCTTCCTTCCTGACTTCAGTTCTTAGTTTGAAGCATCTCATCCTGTGGCTAGAGAGGACCAGCTGGAGCCCGATCTTTCACAGTGTCCTTCCGCAGCTATAGTTAGGCATGCTGCATACGGTAGCCGCAAGACAGCATGGATGCAAAAATACCTAAGCGTAAAGTGAAGCAGGCACACTCGGCTTTGCACTGATCCACAGCAGAGCAGATCAGTTAGACTTTTCTCTGATGCATGGTAAACATCTCCTATACCACCACTGTGGCCTAATGCTGGCTTTACACCCTTTGGACAGACTCTCCTGACTGCACGAGTTGGCCAAAGAGAAACCCAGAGCTGCTGGTTCTGCAGCTGCAGCCAGGCTGGCTGAAAGCGAGCACGCTGGGTGCTGGGATGTTGCTGCAGGAAGCCTTTTGAGCAAGGGGAGAGCTTGAGCAATAGATGTGCTGAGTGTTTACGAGCTGTTGCTCTAAGGACCAGAGCTGCTAGACCAAGTGTTTGCAAAACAATGGACCGTGAGTGATGGCAGACCTTCAGAACGACACGGGCATCATCCCTCCCGTTTCTTGTAGGTGCGCCTCGTCTGCTGCAGGCTCCCAGAGGGTGCCGGAGCTGGGCTTGGTGGGGCGAAATGGGCAGCAGCTGCTCGGTGAGATGAGGTGAGGAGGAGACAGCAATATGGCAGGCAGGTGCCCGTCTCTTTCACATCCTTTATGTGCACCCGTGCGAGCGTGTAACGCAACTCCGCTTCACGCTGCCGTTGGAGGCCAGGTTACGCACTCGTGCTCCGGTGCCTTACTGTTTGCTCGAGTCCTGCAGAGCGTGCTGTCCTTTTCATCTGCAAATGCTGTATTTTTGCGTCCTGCATCTTAATTTTGTCCATGGCTTCCTTCCCTTGTCACTGCAGAGCCTTTATCTGGGGAGTGCAAGACACGATGCTGAAGGAGGTTTTCCGTATCGGCAGCGCGGGATGGGCTGTGAGGAAGCCCCTGCGATAGGCAGAGCCTTGGGATGCTCAGGCTTAACGTGTGTGCGGGGGGGAGATCAGGCTCTCTGCGGCCACTTCAGCTTGGATATAGCCTAGACTAACCTCGGCTGCTGGAAGGATCACGGAGACTAGTAGCTGTGAAATCGGCATCTCCCGTGAGCTGCCCGCCCCTTTAGACCCGCGGATCTTCCTCCATCTTTCCCGAAGCCAGGGCGAGCTGTGCCTCTCAACCTAGAGCTGCGAGGTGCAGATAGAAATGCCACTGGGACAGGTGTGTGACTAAATCAGTGTCAGAAATGGGGCAGCTGGTGTGCCAAAGGCCCTGGCTGAGCTGTCAGCAGGCAATCACCCTAGCTTTCCTGCGCGTAGCTGCACGTGGATGCAGAAGAGATGCGCTGACGGGCTCTTCTGCCTGCAGTGGCCGAGCTGCCGTGTCCGTGTCCGTGGCTGTTGTGCTGGCTGGGGCAGAGAGCCTCTGCCGACCCCCGAGAGTCCTGGGAGGGTACTTGGCTGAAGTGCTTTGTGTCACTGCCTCCCGCCTGGCAAGTGCTTGTCTGGGTCAAAAGGAAAATAGGATTGTGGCAGGCTTTTATAGCTTCCCCCCCACACCCCTTTTAGCAAGGCTGTCACACTGGTTATCTAGTGAGAAGGGTAAGAGTATGACCTTTTGTCTGTACAGTTCACCCAGGCTTCCTTAACACAGAGAGTGAAACCCACGTGCCGGTGCACTCTGACGTGCTCACCACAAAGGGAAGGTCTGCATTTGCAGTTTCTGGCTTTTCTTCTGGAAATTGCTATTTTTGAGCCGGTGACCTGATTAATAGTCTTGGGTTTCCCCAGAGAGGTAACAGGTGGCCATGTGATTGCATTTTGACTCTTTGCATCTCAGATTATAGCCTTTTTAGAGAAGTGAGCTGGTGCTCACAGATTTTTTCCTTCCCCCCTCCGTGCTTGTGCTCTGGGCTGCTCAGGGCAGAGGCGCTTTCAGCGATGGAGCCTGGGCTGAGGGGGCTGTGACGGAGCACAGGGGACACTGCCAGATGCCACTGGCAGTCACTAGGTCAGCCTGCAAGCTTCGGGTCCCTTTCAGGCTTTTGTCCTCCCAGGCAGGTCAACCTTAATGGAGATTAGGCTCAACTTGGAGGATGTATTTAATAGGAGCGTGAAGCACCAGTCCTAGTGCTGGTCTCACTGGGTAAACTTCAGCAAGCCACGCTGCTTCTGGCCTCTCCCACGCTGCTCTTCCCAGACTTCACGCCGTGAGATGCTGTTGCAGGGACATCCCTCTGAGAGCTTTCCACAGTACCTGTCACGGCGGGGCTTTGCTCCCGATCGTGGCTGTGCTATAAAGCGAGTTAAGATGTAGAAGTACCTTAATGTGCTTCAATGAAGGGCTTCTGTGCCTGCACTTGTCACTGCAGGCTTTAAACCTGAAGGCAGCTCAGGGGACTTGGTTACACCTTTATCGGTCCAGGCTGTGTCTAAGGGGAGCGTTGTTCCTGCACACGGCTGGAGTAACGCTGGCGTGGATGGTGTAGCTGCTACATCTCTGTGGGTAAATGGCCAGTCACTGGCTCCAGAGATGGAGGAGGGCGTGCTGTGCTGTGTGCTTTGGTTTGTGTTGGTGAGTTATGAGAAAAGAGCGGGGTCTGTTTCTGAAGTGGAAAGAGCATCAGTCAAAATGCTAATTTTAAGTTTCACATTAAAGCAGAGAAGGGGCGTGAACCCTTGCAGACTTCGCAAAGCAGAGAATCTGGGACCACAGAGAGATGCCAGGTCCCCCGGATGATGTGTTTGCCTGTGCATCCATCCTAGGCAGAGGGACTGATGCGTAGCCTTAACTGACTGCTATTTATGTGACAGGAGTTTTTTGTGGTATTTGTCCTTGGAGTGATTTGTGTCTGTTCTGATGTCAGCCGTATTGAACAAGCTCTCTAGTTTCTTAGGCAAAATCATTGCTTTAGACACTGAATCAACTTGAAACCCTTTGCTAAGAGACTGTGACAGACCATGAATGTGCCGGAGCTTTCAGGAGGTGGGGGAGATGGGGTGGGTGGCTCAGAAGGTAAATGAATGGGACAGCACGTGAAAAGGGGAAGATGTGCCAATGGCAAGCGTGGACTAGAATAATTTAGATGCAGGCACTGAATCATAGGGAGTAGATGAGTGCAGAGTCTTGCATGTGTCAGGAAGATAGGACAGATGTGAATTTATATTAATTAACAATTAATGCCAGCTGAGGCTCCAGAGCCAGTAAATGGAAACTGTCTGCACCAGCTCCCTGCCAGGAGGGTGTTGCCTGCTCCTGTTTTTGTAAAGCCTGCAGGAAAGAGCTCCTGGAGTGCTTTTACCGCTGTCTCTGGGTTTTGTATGTGTACTCTCCTCTTCCTGTTTCAGCAAAAGCCACCCCCTCCCCCAGGGTGGCAGCTGCGGGTCTGTCCAGCCACCTTCCTCCAGGGACAGGACTGGAGCTGGAGTGAAATGACAAAGTCATAAAACCATCTCACCCGTGTAGTCAGAGGCCACTGCTCATCCCTTGCTAAAACCAGTTGCTTTGACTGAAACCACTCTGCCCAGCGCGCTGCCTTGCGAGTGACATTTATGGAAAAGTTCTTCTGAAGAGCTGTACGTGAAACCATTTCTGGCTGTAGTATTTGAGTTTCAAACTGAAACGTGGGTGGTGAATTAAAACCCCTCTTTGAATGTGACATAAAGAGGCGTTAGGTACGCTGTGGCTCTGCCTTGCCTTTCAGGAAGACCAGCGCTTGTTGGGTAGAGATGTTGGCTGATGTTTCCATTGCAGCAGCCAAGGATGCTCCATACCCGCTCTGTGCCAGCATGAGTGGCACATCCCGCACAAGGGCGGTGGGTGGCAATGGTCTCGGGAGGGACTGGCCCGGAGACCACTGAATGGAACGGAAAAATTGCCTTTGCTTTGAGCTCAGACGCGCTCGCTGGCTTGAAAAGCTGCTGGGAAGGCAACGGGTTGCTGGGGAGGGAAGGTGGCTCTCCAGAGCTTCCCCCAGGGGTTTGGGTGGGCAGTGCCCGGCCAGGGGCTGTGGGCAGCCCCTGCAGCAGTTCCAGCAGCACAGTGAGGCACGGTGCCTGAGCGGTGCCGTCACCCTTCACGGCTGTGTTGCTGGCTCTTGGGAACAGCACCAGGGGCTTCACTGGGGCTTGCCAGTGGGCTAGCAGCCTGGGCTCTGGTGTGCAGGACCAGGGCTCCCGGGTTCGTGGCTCTGGCTCTCCTGCTGCTTTGCTGGGTCTGGGTGAGACCCTCTTTGAGCTGAGCCTGGCAGAAGAGTTCTGGGGCACCTGGCCATGCGTAATGCACACAGTTAGGCTCATCGGCACCCCAAAGCTGCCCGTGCCCGCTGCTGTCACATCACTGAGCGTCTGCTGGGCTACTTTGTCTCAGCTCTTCTCTCCGACGTGCTGCTTTGCCTTGTTCTGCTTGTGTTTTCTCTGGGGAAGTCCCTCTGTGCACACACGTTCACTAACCATATGCCTTGAAATTGAACGGGGGGGAAACCCCGCTGAGCAAAATCCCGGCTTTTTTCACAGGTGTTAATGGAAACCTGGCCTTGCTGAAGGAGGTGGGGCTGGTGGGAAGCGTGTGTGCATCCTCAGCCTAGGCTGGCCGCTGCACACAAAGGGAGTTCTAGCATCTGCTCTTTCTTGTGGTATCAGATCCAGTGGGGCACATCAACTGGTTAGAAGAGGAGTCTGGAAAACCCTGTGAATAGCTGGAGGTTGCCTGCAGAAACTGCGGATCTGCCCCTCCAGAAATGAGAGCTTGACTTCTGCTGTGCAGCAAAGAAAAGTCTCTGGTCTCTTCCAGCCCTGTGCACCTTTTCATCCTTGCTTTTTAACACTGCCTTCTTCTCGACAGTTCAGCCATAGGGGTGGGGGAAGTTGGTTACTCATGTCAAAAGCATGGCAGGGTTTTATCCTGCTTACCTGCTCGTGTACTGTGAGAGCCTGTGTTCCTTTTATTGAAGGGTTTGTCAAGAACCAGGGGACTTCAATGATACCACGTGAAGTACGGGTTGACCCAAGCTTCTGTGCCCACCTGTCCCACATTTATCACTGGAGTCTTTGGGTGTCCAGCCCTGTTGGCAGAGGGGCATGGAGCAGCTTGGAGATGCTCTGCCCTGCCTGTGGGGTGATCAGGGAGGCGAGGGAAGCCTGGAGCACCATCTTCTCTCTAAGGCAATATGAGAACTGGGTGAAAACTCCGAATCTGCTTGTTGGGAGCAATCTTGCCAACCTCTGTGAGGTTCAGGGCTTCAGTAACCAGTCTGCCTGCTATTTGCTGTTGCTTGTGCTGTTCCTTAAGCATTGGAGTAAATGGCATTGCTTGTGGAGACAAGCCAGACCTTCGGCACGAACACCTCGTCTGCTTTGAGTTGGCTGGTTGTGCTGCTGGTGAGAATTTGGTTTGTGCAAAAGTTGGGCTCTTTAAATGAGCCAAAGGACGTTGGACATCTAGATTCTACTGGAATTTGGTAAAAATAAGACATGTACCTTCTCAAAGAAAGTCATTAACTATTCTCACCGGAGTGTGAGATCCATTAGGAAAATGCTGTGTAAAATATTTGGGGAAGCAAGCTGGTTTCCATGGAAGTGACTGTTGCACCCCAGAGAATGCAACGCAGGCTCCTGTACCTGCTATGGAAATGGGTATGCTGACTTAGAAATGTAGTAAAGATTTTTTGTTTGTTTGTTTGTTTTGAAGTTGTTTATGAAAGTCTTGGGGGATATTAGATGATGTGCACTGGCATGGTTAGCCGTTATGATGCTAATTGCTTTTGGAAAATGAAAATATTTACCTGTAGGTAGAACTGCATAGATTTGCAGGGTATATTTATTTAATACACTCCCTTGAGGCTGTGCTTGGTATAATGAGTCTTCTGATGGGATTTGAATTGAACCAGACTAGAACCAACAAAGGAGGTGGCTGCAGCTCCGTCAGGTTTGAGAAATGCTTTATATGCAGCCATGCCTGTGTAGAGCAGCTTTCAATGAAGGTGTGAATGCTAATAATTCAGCATGGAAACGTCTTGAAACCAACAGCAGCCTTGCTGACTAGTAAATGCACAGTATGTTAAATTAAGCCTTAATGTCACAGGACAAGTATGACTTCTCCCTCAGCTAACATGGAATGGCTTATTTCCATCTTTTTAGGAAAATCTGTGTGTCATTGCCCACCCCCCCCCCGCCAATGGTCTGGGAAGTGCCATGCCATGCTGTGCAAGCACGTTGCTGTGGATTTTTGCTGACAGCCAATGTTTTAGCATCTTCTCTTAGCGATGTCCC
>JAVJGI010000040.1:103828462-103886068 GCA_035590275.1 Ibycter americanus
TGCCATGCTGTGCAAGCACGTTGCTGTGGATTTTTGCTGACAGCCAATGTTTTAGCATCTTCTCTTAGCGATGTCCCGCAGGCAGGTCTGTGTCAGCATCACCGTGTGGTGCACTGTTGCTGGTCCTACTGCAAAATGAAGCCCCTTTCTCGGAGCCTCCACTTCTATCCAGCAAGTATCAGAACGGTATTGAGCAGAGGGAACTTTCAGCCCTGGTGAATCCAGAGAAGAGCTTGGATAAGGTGACCCTGAGTGTCTTCTGCTGAGGAGAATGCAGCCGTGCTTTTACTGTTTTCCGTGTCAAACCCTACACTCCAAATCTAACCACTTTTTTTTTTTTTTTCAATGCTTGAAATTAGCACTACTGACACTCCGGATGCTTTCTTTTTTACATGGGGTCCTGAGTGGTTTCTAGAAGGTTTACTCTTCCTTTTGTGGCCTGAGGGGTTTATAAGCTGAAGAGCTGCTGGCAGCATGTGGTCTGCTGATGATTTCTCACAGTACGGGCTTCCTTGTCAGCTTCACCCCAGGTGGTCTGTGAGGAGCACCCTGCTCACACAAGCAAGTTTCCATTGCGATGCTGTAGCTGCTGCCGATCCCAAACCGTATCTGCAGAAAGCCCCAAATATGCAAGTGAGGGATGCCTTTTTCATTCCTCTTGGAAACCGGTGAATGTGACAGGTATCAGCCTCTTCAGCAGGTAGCACTCTTGACAAATGGGTCTAAATATTACTGTTGGCTCTGGGTCTCCTCCCATAACTGGGGTGGCCAAGTGGCCAGGCAGCTGGGGGGCCAGAGAGCCTTACTGGGAGCGTGGCCACGGTACTCCCCAGCTGCAGAGAGCAAACCGTGCTGTGGGGAGCCGTGCTGTTCCCAGAGGCAGCAGGGTCGTGGTCCCAGTATGAGTCAGTCTCCCTCAAAAACCAGCTGCTCCTGTGTTCTCCAAGCCAGACCCCTGATGCCTGGGTGCTCCTCCTCCGTAGCAGAGGTCTCCTGCAGGGACAGGACAGCAGTGTTAGTGCTGCCCAGAAGTTTGTGGCACATAGAGACCTGGTTTAGTGGTGGACTTGGCAGTGTTGGGTTTATGGTTGGCTTCCATGATCTTAAAGGTCTTTTCCAACCTAAATGATTTGATGATTCTATTCTATGATTCTACTAGTTCCATTCTAAGGGTTTGGTAGCCTTACAGAGAGGGAATTGCTTCTGTGACTGTCTCGGCCTCGCTTCTGCTTCAGCTGTGTTGTGGGAGCTCAGTTGGTGCGTGTCCGTTGCTGTTCAGCACCGAAAGGAGTGTCTCTGCTGTGTGCAAACACAGCAAACTGATGGATCTTTATATTCTCTTTAAATGGATAAGTGTCTGGATCCTTTAAGCAGCTCTGAAGACTTCTTCCCATTTGGTGAATAGGAAACTGAAGTCTTGCAAACGCTGCCTTGCCCCAAGTTACGCCTGCTGTCACAAGTCAGCCTCCTCGTTCCTCTCTGTTGGAAGAAGCTTCAGTTGTTTATTTGCCTGGCTGCTTCCAAGGGCAGGGTTCACATCCTGCCCTTCCTTCGCTGCGGTGGGAGGCGAGGGGGCTCTGGCTGGGGAACCTGGGGGTCTGTGTGCCCTGTATCGACAGCCTCTGCTGTGAGCGCTGACCCTTGCTCCTGGCTAGTGCCGGGAGGCTGTAGCGTAGCAGAAGGGAAGTCTGGTGGTGGTTGGTCCCCTCCTCCGTGTTTTCCAGTTTCTTGAACCACCTCAGCTTGCTGGGTTGGAGTTTGTGTGGAACCAGTGCTAACCACACACGAAGTGCGTAGGCGTTGTCTCTTGAGCCACATTTGCTTTGATCCTCTCTAAGCTCAACAAAATAAAAGTTTTACTCTTACAAATGCTCCAAATGCTCTTGCTGGCGTTGGGCTAAATCAGCTTTCAAGCTGAGCACTAGGGGAGCTGCAGTAGCTGCGCACCTGGGGCTGGCTTCTCCGGGGATGCCCAAGAATAAGCGCAATGAAACCCTGGGCACACGCTGTTCCCGAGCCCTGTGGCAACTGCTTTCAAGTCTTCGGGGGTGGCTCTGGCTTTCATCTGTGCAGTATCCTGGGGTAGCCATCCTGGGTCTGCTGGTCTGTGGGTCTCAGCAGCCTGTGTGCTCATCGGCAGCTTTCTCTTCTATGCATGATGCGCATTGTACCTTCCTTGAGCTGTATGAGAGGAGGGGAAAAGGAAAGGTGGTGATCTGGAGTAAAGTGCTTCCATCTCCTTTGGGGCCTCACCTAGGAACTTTATTGTTTCCCTATAGGTTAAAGGATCTTAGGCGCCAGCAGAGCTCTGTAAGCGTTAGCTGGGACTGTATCCCTCTGTTATACCTCAGACAGTCATTTTCAAGAGTTCATCTGCTGGTGGATCTGGGTGCTGGCACCCTGCTTCCCCAGTGCCACATTCAGTGGCCTCTGAATCATTTCAGAAGTATTGTTTCAGGTATGGTGCTTTTTGTCCATGGGACATTTGCTGGAGCTGCTTAGAATACCGGCATTCCCAGCTAGGCTTTTAAAAATGCCTTGTTTTATAGATTTCTGAGGGTGTAACGGTGTTGCTCAACTATTTGTTCTGTTTTATCCCAAGACAGGGGCACAAGGATGCATTCCAGCAGAAGGAAGCATTCCTGCTCATGTTAGAGAGGAAATGAGTAATACTGTATGGAAACGATGACTCTTTAGTAATTAAAGAGAAACTGTTTGATAATTTTTAACACGGAGAAAGGTTTGCTTTTCCAGAGCTTCTGTTGGAATGTTGCTCCCAGGGGCCTGTTTGAAGGCAGAGGTCCCTGTGTCCGATTTCCCTGGGTCTGGGGAGCTGTGCCCCCCCCATTGCTATCTTGGTACCCACAGGGTCTCAGGAAGGGTCCGTAGCCGTTGCATCGGTCAGAGTTTATTGCAGTGCACGGGTGAGGGACAGCTGACATCTACCCAAGGTTTGCCCTTTTGTGTAAGTGGGTAGATCTCAGCCGGTGAAACTGATGTGCCTCTGTCAGACCTGCGCCCGGATTTGCCGGTGCTGGCTGGAGCGCTGGAGCGGTGCCATCCATCGGCGCACACGAGGCTTTCGGGCAGCGGGAGCTGCTCGACACGGGCCGGCTGCAGGCTGCCAGAGCTGGTGAAGAGCTGGTGCCACCTGAGGAGTTCAGAGCCAGAGCCGGTGTTTTGAGGGGCTCCCCGCAAGGAAGGTGGTGTTGAGGGCATGCCACGTCGGTGACTGCCACCCCCGCGGCACTCTCAGCCATGCTGGGTTTCTCGCGATGGGCTCTCTGGTGGCCACATGGCTGCTGGTCCTTTCTGCTTCTGAATGTGCCATGCTCTGGTGCACTGGCCAGCCTGGCCCCAACCCAGCAGAGCCCTCTCCCACTCTGCGGGGTCCCTCCCGGCAACCCAAGCACCCTCTTTCCGTTAGCCTGTGTTGGGGATAACACTACATGCAAGTCCCTCCCTTTTCTCTCTTTCTTTTAAATAAATTTCTTCGTGTAGCTTTGGTTCCTGAAAGGCACTGATGGGTGGCTTTTTAATTTAAGTTTGATTTTAGCTGGATTGAACGGTGGAAGGGAAATGCATTTCTCTGCAGGGAAGCAGTATTGCCCAAAGTAGACTGTATGTTTGCTTGGAGCGGTAGAGTTGAAGAATTGCTAGATTCCCACTCTTATTTGAAGCAGTTCTTTAGGGTTGACTCAGTTCTGCAAAAAACACTGAAAATTGAGCGGTTGCTTGAACGACCTCCTGCACAATAATACACAATTTGCTGGCATCAAAACAGTGATGGTGTAGTAATAATGCATGGTTTTTTCCCCCGCTGTGCTGAAGATCTAGTTTGGATCTGCTGGGGTTCTAGTTTGGATCCTCTTCATTTGCTTTTTTTCTCAAAACATTGCAGATCTTCCTGTAAACAATCTGTGAGTCCAGAAGGTGTGACCTGAAGCCCAGGGCTCCCCTGCGAGCGAGTGGTGCTTGCTCCTCCGACGCGCGGCCGCAGCTTGCAGGCGGTGGAGCTGTCGAAGGCTCTTTGCACATTTTAGTGTTGCCATTTAGCGAGAGATGTGTGGGCTGGTGCTTTCTTCTCGTCTGCTCTGTTGTGGGTTGGTTTTGCTTACCAACAAATCTACTCCAGTAAAAACCATCGTGAAAAACAGCTCTAAAGATGCCTTCTGCATGTACGGCTTACTGCAGGCCAGGGGAAAAACAAGCGGTGTTGATAAAAGCGCCTGGGGCTCTGCAGTGGCCGTGGCACTTGTGCCTTCACCCACAGGATGAAGCAGCAGAGAGCTTTAGAGCAGGCTCTTGGTGTACACGAGTGGGATGGGGCAACCTTCACAAACCAAAGAGCCTTAAGTTCAGTTTTGGCTGGTTTTGCTATTGTTTTTTATTCCGCTGTTTACAGGACCAGGGAGCGAGCTGGGATGTGGAAGTAGGTGTGCCAGAATAGCCTGCGAGTGGGAGAGGTGGGGGTTGAGTGATTTGGACCTCTCTGAGCTGCACGAGGGGTTGAGGATGTGCGGCTGCAACGAAGTGTGTAGTCCAGGCAGAAAAGCCTCTGGGGAGCAAGTGCTCAATTTCAGGACCAGAATTCCCAAATGGAGATGACCTTGAATTTGAAAATACCCTGCCACAGGCCTGTAGAGTCTCCCCTGGCTCAAGAAGGCGGACTGTGCTTAGTAGTGCCAAGCAATACGCTCCCATCCACATGCAGCCCTCCGAAGATGAGCTGTGCGAGGAGGTTTGCTTTGTTTTGGAAATCCATGGGAGAGGTGCCTATGCTTGAAGAGGGCTTTTCCCCTTTTTTTTCTTTCTTATTTTTTTCGATGCAGAATTGGGAAATAGCCTTTCCTCACTCTTCTGTTCGTGAGGGCTGCAAAGGTTTTCTCCTCAGCTCATTGTGCTTCTTCCAAGCTAAATAACACTCTGTGTATGCGTGTATGAATTGGTTCGTGTCCAAGCAGTGGGAGTCATTAAGGGAAAGGGCGTTTAACATTTAGTTTTCTGTTTAGTGACACAAAGACAACATCAAAGTTGACAAAGCCCCAAATTTACCCCCAATGTACTCCCTCCCTGTCTTGTTTTACCGTGCTGTCCTACTCCTGAGTGTTTGCAGAGTGTTTGTAAGTGGCCCCTGCTATTCCCTCTCAGTATTTCACCGAGAAAAAGGATGCTGAAAAGGGACTGATGCGAATTGGTTTTGTAGCTGTGGTCAACAGCTGTTGCAGTGGAAAAGGAAGAGGGTTGTGGTCCTCCCTTCTCAAGCATCATCCTTCCACTTGGAGGGAGGTTGGACATAAGGTCCTTTTGTTTCTGTTGCCACCTTCCCTGTGGGAGCCCAGTGCCTCGGATGCTGGAAGATTTACAGCCTCAGCACCTCTGCCCTCTTCCTGACACTGACAGCCTACACAAAGTTGTCTGTTCTCAGCATCGTGCAAGTCTGGCTCCGGCTGAGGTACCACGTCCCAGGATGGCCAGTATTTACAGGGGAGCCTTAAGTGATGGGGGAACGAGGGGAGGTGTCAGGGCAGTCTTTAAGGGGTGAGCACCCCCGGGCAGACACTGCTGTCACACTGACCGAGATGCACCCAGAACTGCTGTGTGCTCGCGGCCATGGGTACCTGCCTGCAGGAGCTCTCATCCCGCTCCTACCAGAGATGTTTCCTTCGGTATTTCCTACTACATTCTGGCGAGCGATACTGTGCTGGTTTTATTGCCATTAGGCATTCAGTGGGAATGTTATGCGTGGCCTTTGGCAGCTTTGCGTTGTCCCTGAGCTCCATTAAGCTCCATTAGAGGCATTCGTTCCTGTGCCAGTAGCAGTTTTGCGGCACAGTTAAGTGCTGGCCCTGCAGACAGTGGATTTATGAAAGCGTGTCACTCTTGGGATGTCAGGAATATAAGGCTTGGAAACGCTGAGATTCCTGTTTACCATCTGTTTCCATGGCCCTTCCCTAATAGACCTCTCCTCCTCCAGAATTCAAGGATCTTTAATCAAAACTGTTTAGCTTGCAGTGGGAGGGAGGAAATCCCAGATTGTGGAGGAGATGGTGACATTTCTTGACCTTTTCTATGTGTATTTCGGAGACAAACACATTCTAATGAGTGTGCGTGTGCTTATGGTGGTAGGTTTAGTCTTTGGGTGTATTTCCTAACGCAGGCACTCAGCGAGATGCTGGGTTACGCATTTCTCTGCAGAAATCGAGATAAACTTGCAAACCCTTTGCGGGGGACAGTGTGGTAGCTAATCTAATCCACAGTCAGCTGTATGCAAGAAATTAGCTTACTAAATGTTTCCAGATATGCTCCTCTTGAGAACCCACATTTCGCTTTGCTGGGAAAACAAAGCGTTGCAGTTTTGGGCTGTTTGGTTCAGAGCAGTGCAGCAGTCGTGTCAGCTCTTACACCATCGTCCTTTTGCTCTGAAGGGAGTTTTGAGTGTGCAGCCTGTTCTCTTGCAGTTGGTGCTGGCCAGTAACCCTCAGTAAGCTAGCTTTGTTGTCATACAGTGTTCGTTGTGGCTCGTGTTCTCCTCTTTGCTCATGAAAAATATTACAGCAGTCCCATGCAGAAATGTCTCCTGGAGCATGATCTAAAACTGAGCAATACTTTCAGAACTAAGTGACTCTGTCTGGGGTGCTCTTTGTGTGACTTGTGAGATTACTCAAAATAACCTGGCATTTAGAAAGTGGATTTTCAGCAGCTTCTGAAAGATCGAACCGTAAAACTGGTGCCACATGGGAAATCATTGGTCTAGTATGCATATTTAGTAGGCATTAAAGCCTGGGGAAACACCAAGTCTTGCAATTCCATCAAGAAAACTTGATCAAGACTGATAGCATCAGAAATGAGGTCAGTAGATGGTTTGGTGACACTTCAAATACAAGGATTGCGATAAAGTAGCTCGCAATATGATGAAGCGGTTTTTCCCCTTAGGGTGAGCTGTCTGCCTGTCCCTTTCCTACGATGCCCTGCTGCCCGTGCGTGCCGACTGCGCTGTTGCTTTCCAGCAGCGTTTCCTTTGCTGCCGCTGCCCTGGCTGTGCGCCAGTCCCATGCAGAGAACTTTGCTTTTGACACAGCAGTTGTGCGGCTGGGGTCGTTTTCCTCTCTGCCCTTGGGAAAGGTGGCTGCGGCAACGCGGCGTGTGCTCTGACTAATTAAGAGTTTAAAAGCAGATGCTTCACCTGAAGTTGAAGAGTCAAAGCTGCCTTAGCTGAGGCTGGAGCAGACTTGTTATCTTCTGTGGGCAGGGCAATGAGGGAGACCTGGGAACATGCTCTTGCCGTTGCGTTTGCACCAGTGCTTGAGAAATCCTCTGGCGGCGCACGGGCTCGTGGCTGCCGCAGCGTGCTGCAGACCGGAGCGTGCCTTTCCTTCCCACACCGAGCCTCCAAGCAAAGCCTTTTTCTCTCCGGCTCTGAGCATCCCCTCTTCCTAACAAACTTTAAATGCGAGAGACCAAAGGCCTGAGGCTTGTGTTCTTCCTGAGGAGAACAAGAGGTTTAGTGCCTTTGATATTAGAGCTTTTTCTGGTTTTTTTTTTGTGTTGTGACATGTGGCAGGAAACCCTTAAAGAAATGCCTTAAGCGCCCTCGGGGATGCAGGTCTTTTCTTGGGTCCAGTTCATCTGCCAGCAGCGTGGCAGCTCCGAGGGTATGAGCCTGGCAGGGTGGGAAGCAGCTGGCCGGGATCAGACCTGGACCCAGAAAAGTCAAAGCTATTTTCTCAGCCAGTGGTTTCCTCCAGAGAGGGAATCTCCTGCCTGTGCCGCAGAAAGCGTTTAGGGCTCTTGCTTTTGCCTGATCTGAGGGACAGGAGGATGAAGTCCTTTGGGAAGAGACCTCTCTTGATGGATGTCTGAGAAGACATTTTTTCACGGTGACATCTGAAGGGAGGGGTTTTCTGAGTGGAAGCTGTCCCCGTGAGGTGGTGGGGAGGAGGGTGGGCAGGACTGGGGCTCTGTACCTGCCTTGCAGGTAGGAAGGTGGGATCTGCCCTCCGGGAGGCAGGGAAGGCAGCCAGGGCAAGCCCAGGCTAACTGCCATTTCAAATGTCATGTTTGCGTTTTGCAGGTGGTTTCATCCCAATATCAGCGGAATCGAGGCGGAGAAGCTGCTCCTGACCAGAGGCGTCCATGGCAGCTTTCTGGCTCGACCCAGTAAGAGCAACCCAGGAGATTTCACTCTCTCCGTCAGGTAAGCCGACAGCAGCCGGTGGGTTCTGGAGGAGGAAGGGGCTCTCTCGAGCTCTCCAGCACACCCTGCTCCGACTGAGGGATGTGCAGAGGGAGAGATGCTGCGCAGCGATGACCCCTCTGTGGTACCACCCGAAGTAAACTCTCCCCATGGCTGCAGAGGCTGTGCCAAAAGGCACCCACCGCTTCCCAGCCCCCCGCCCCGGGTTTGTTCATCCCTGTGGGCTGCACGTGCCCCTGCCCAGCCAGGGTTGGCTCTGTGCTGGTGGCGTGTTTTTCCAGAGCCACTGTTGCCAGAGGAGGGAAGGTAACAACGAGCCTGCTTATTTTCTGGAGGAGTGTGTTCAAGCCCAGCAGGAATTTATGTGAAATGGCTGGGGGAGCTGGGACCGCCTGGAGAGGAGGGGGCTCGGGGGGACCTTCTCGCTCTCCACAGCTGCCTGACGGGAGGGTGCAGCGAGGAGGGGTCGGTCCCTGCTCCCAGGTAACAAGCGACAGGACAAGAGGAAACAGCCTCAAGTCGCGCCAGGGCAGGTTTAGACTGCGTATTAGGAAAAAATTTATTCACGGAAAGGGTGGTCAAGCATTGGAACAGGCTGCGCGGGGAGGTGGTGGAATCACCATCCCTGGGGATGTTTAAAAAACATGTAGATGTGGTGCTGTGCTTGGGGACATGGTTTAGTGGTGGGCTTGGCAGTACTGGGTTAACGGTTGGACTTGATGATCTTGAAGGTCTTTTCCAATCTAAATGCGTCTGTGATTCTGTGATCTCACTCCAGTTTTAAAGGAACTTAATATAGTTGCCTTTGGGAGAGACTTGTTTTCTGTGTCTGTCAGGGATCCCAGGCACACCTCCGTAAGAGGCTGAGCTGGCTGACCAGCCTCACAGTGCCCGTGTTCCCAGACACCATCATGTGCATCACCTGCAAAGTGCTCTTGTGTTCTTTGGGACCAAGGCAATTGCAGAAAGGAAAGCTGGAGTTTTGCCAACGGTCTTTGTGAAGGTAGCCCCGTACGATGCAGTGGAGCAGATGCACTGGGTAGAACTCTCTGAAGATGAACTAAAGGGAGGAGGCAAAGAGTAACATTGACCCAATGAGTCCCTGAGATAAAAGGAGCAAGTTGTGGGTTCAAGGCGTGACCCATGAGTGCCATCCAGCTGGTGCCTTGCAGGGAAGTAGCTCAGCAAAGGTTTCTCCAGGCACTTGCAACGCAGACTTCTTTTCTTGTGGTGGCTTCTGCTGAATTTAAACAACCCTCATCTTGTTTAGGAAACTCCAGTGAGTTTATAAATCCTTTGACCAACACTGTGTTTAGAGAAACTTCGTGCAAACAACAGAATGGACAGAGCATTTCCACCTGGCAGGGCACTGACATCCAGCAGGACGAGAGCAGCGCCAGCAGAGTTTGAGCCTCGGTCCCTCCCCGTGCACCTCTGCCCCACAGCCAGGTGCTGTGGGAGCTGCTGGTAGGGCAGAGCAGCGTGGCAATGGCTCCGCTGAGACGTCACCCTCTCCTTGTTGCCTTAACTGCTCAGATGAAAGGCTTCTTGGTCTTATTTCTTCCCCCCTTGCAATTTTCACCAGACTTAAACCTGCACTCCTCTCTGCCAGGTGCAGTCATTTCTTTGCTTGGCAAGAGGGAGGGCTTGCAGCTGCTTATTTTTTTAAATGCTTCCTTTTGGGTTGGGGAATGCATCCCAGCAGTCTGGCCCTTTGCCTCCTGGGCGGCTCTGACCGACCACAGCTTCTCATGCTACGAAGCAACACAGCGGAAGGGAAGAATTCCAGCTTTTCCCGTGCATTGGCGGGGTAGGGAGCGTTTGGATCTGAGTTCAGTAGCTCCCCAGTAATCTTGCAATCAGGAGTGGCTGTGAGTTGATGAGAGAGGCAGGAAGTGCTTCTAATTAGAATGGAAAATAAACTCAGCCACAGAAAGCTGCCTTGAGCAAGCTATGACAGCAAGGGAATACGTGTAAAACGGGGTTATCTTCATGCGAGCTTAGCGTCTCTTTTTGTGTCATTTTGTGAGTCAGGGTGTTGTCTGATTGTAAAGTGAAGTACTGACAGCACCTGCTTAGCCAGGCAGTGTGCAAGCAGATGCAGGTTATGGCTGTGCAACAGTGTCCTGATGTGGAAAGATACCCAGCGAGCAGCATAATTACCCTGAAATAGCAGGGTAAATGGCTTTGCCAAGAGGGTGAGTTCCCACACCTGCATTACTGCACTCGTGCCTTGTGCGGTGGAGTCAGTCCAGAAGTCTGCGTAGTTTTCTTCCCTTAGCTCTGTCCCTGTGCCTCAGCCAAAGGCCACGTGTGGTTCTGCTGTTGTGGTTTGTCGTCTTCCACCTGTGCCGATCCACTGCCTCCCCTCTTCCAGCTGTGGCACGTGTTGAGAGGGATAAAAACTTGGCCTCCCGTGGGACAGCTACGGGGCTGCCCATGGAGTCTCAGAGCAGTTCTATTATTGCTATTATTTCTTTACCCCTTTCTGCTTTCTCTGCAGAAAGCAGAGAGGGGGGAGGAAAAGGGAGCATCAGCTTATTGGAGGGAGTTTGGACAGATTCCTACTGCAGGGAGACCTTTGTGTTGCAGTAAATATTTAATAACAGTATTGGTTTGGCCATAAGATAGAGCCAATTAATGCCCTAATGCATGAACAGTGCCTTGCCGTAATGAGATGCAAGTTAAGAGCAGAGCAATACAGCATGCCTTAATATTGAATATTGAACAGCATCACCACAACCCACCGACAGATTGTACCTCAGTGGAAAGTCTGACCAGCTCTCTCAGTTCTGAGTAAACCAATACTGTGACACATACCATGTTTCCAGGAAAGCACATTAAATATGACACACAAGCTTAGAGGCAATGTGTTGAGCTTTGAGGCATCACAAATCGAAGACGAGGAAAGAATTCTTTCGTTGACTACTTTTACCTGCAAGTCCTTGCTCCTTCCTGGCTCATCCCATCTCTTTTCCATGATTTGTGGCAAGGGTTGCCCTATAGTCTATATACACCTATACAAGGTATGGAAAACTTGCTTGGACATAGTCCCTGGTTAGGCAGACCAGTTTTGCTCATACTTCATCTGAGCGATACGCTTTTTGCCCACTGCTGATGGCCCCAATACATGTGCTTAAATGTTCTTGAGAATTAGAGCTGCAACACCCAATAGAGTATAGAATGAGTAGCTTTGTGCTGTGAGAGCTGAAAACTTGGGTGGCTGTCTTCCCGCTATGGTTTTCCCCTTTCCCTGTTACATTACACACACACAAATAACAAATGTGTTATTATTCTCACCTAGAATTGTATCCTGACAGAGCTTTTTTGTTGTTTTGGTTTTTTGTGTTTTTTTTTTTTCAATCTCTGAACTGGACACATCGATACATATTTTTCCTTCCTGAGAAATAAAAGGTTTTCAAAGGAAACAATACAGATATCTCTGAAAAAGTACCTAAAATAGAGGTGTCAATAGGAGAAAGTACCTTTAGGAAAACAATTCCTCCTCCTTTCAACCCCTCTTCAACTTCTTCAAGGGTTTTTGAAAGCCAGTGAGGGGAAATGCAGCTCCTTTTAATTACAGGGAGGATGTGGGCTGCAAAGAAAGCAGGTGATGGAGTTTTGGCTGACCAGACCACACACCAAGTGACCATGTGCTGGTGTGTATCCGGATGTGTGTCCCTGAAGAGAGGCTAGGAAATAATTCTGCAGAAGTTATGAGAATGTTTCCATGAAATTCTGTGGCTGCTTTCCCTTTCTTTCTTTCTTTACCTCTGTGTTACTCTTTCAGCTTTTGCCATTGCAGCAACGAGTCTTCACAGGGCTTTGTGTTCAGCTCTCCAGAGAAAGAGGCAAGCCACGTGGAGGGGACATGATACGGTTAATGAGCGGGTGGTGTTTGTCCTGGTCTTAAAATAATAGAAGAAAATTCTTCAAAAAATCCTCAGCTCTGGGTTCAAACTACTGGCAGCTTGTAATCGGCCAGACCTGACTCCCTTCATCGGCCCTTCCTCTTCTGAAACATGCTCCTTCTTGGGATGTCTCTGCAGATAAGCTCAAGGGCTTGTTCCACCCAGGGGACTGGACCCACCTGCCATGATCTGGTGCCAAGAGGGCTGCGTTCCTGAGAGGTCTCTGGTGTGCTGGTGGTACCTCAGTACTGGGTACTGAATTGGAATTTATTGGCTCAACTTCTTCTTTGGGCACTTTGGCAAATACATGGAGCATATCAACAGGGAGGAAAGTGGTCTGGCAACTTCAGCAGAAGTGTAATGATGATGCAGAGTCATTTTGAGTAAGGCTGTAGTAATATCCGCTGCATCTATACGTGAGCTGTCCTGTTTCGTTCCATGCAGTTGCTGCAGCACTGCTCTCTGGAGGTATTTCGGTGTTGCCTCAACCCAGACAGTAAGAGATCTGTATCAGTGGGTCACTTAACGTGGGTGATGCTCCTTGTGTCAGGGATTGGCTCCTGCAGGCTGGGAGCGCTGGTGTTTGCCAAAGGCAATGGCAGCACTCTGGCACTTCATGCTTTCTTTGGAGTGGCTTGCAAAACCTGCGCTGAGTGGGGCTGTTTGGAGGAATGCCTCAGCTTCTGAGCCTGGCAGGGGGTGGAGGCTGGAGCTGGGCTTGCTGGGCAGCTGTGGAAGCTGTTCTGCGTGGTGGGAGCAGAGCTAGTTTGGGGGTTTGGGGAGGATGCAGTTAGAGTTGATTTGCATGTTGCAGTTCTGGTGAGGGGCTGTTAGAAAAGCTTCCTTGGCTTTATTGTCTGCTATGTCACAGCTCACTTCCTAGAAGGACCTGGTACTGGGTTTGCTTTTGATACGGAGTCTCCCAAATTTTAATTGTGATTCTAAACAAAACAGACCTCCCTTTGAAAGTGAGGGCTGTTAGGGGAGAAATACGGGCAGCCACACAGACAGTGTCCCGTGTTTCCAGCCTTCAGTGCTGGCTGGGATCTGCCAGAGCATGCTTTCAGCAGACCAAGCGTTTAGAATTGCTTCTGAAGAAAGTGAACAGCTTCTTACAGATTTGGCCGGGTCTGGGTAAATAGCTTGAACAAAAGGAAAAGGCATGTTGAAAGTTTGCCTAAGTGGTGCTTGGCCTGTGGCCACAACAGTAATGCAAATGCCAAGACAGTTAAGAACCATCCCTCAGAGACCCTGGTAATTTGGAAATTGGGTCACGTTTTATGGGAACAGATCTTATCCTCATTCATGGGATACAGTACAAAGTGTTTCTGGGTAACAAACTCTTGTTAGAGCCAGAATCTCCCGCAGTGGTTTCCCTATTAACACTTCCATTGAGCGTTCCTATATGTAACTGGACTTCTTTCTTCTCTTTTTTCTTTCTCAAAAAGCATGTACAAATACACTCTGGGTACAAGTTAAGACATGCAATCAAGGAGGATTTTGTCCTATAGAATATGTACTCTGCAAGAAGGACAAAATCAATACTAGAGGTGTGTTAGGTGGGTTGAGTTGCTGCTATTTGCGAGTTTGGCAGGGCAGAGGAGTATGTTGAGAGCCTCCTTTTGATGGCAGACGGTTGGCAAATGGTCTTTGCTTCACGTCCCTTCCTAGGGCAGAAGGCTGGGTCTCTTTGGAGCAGGAAGCACCTTCAGGAATGCAAAAAGCATAAATGCCCTATAGGGAAATGGTTCACTGGGCAGCTGGATGTCCTTGGTCCCTGTGCACCTTCTGGAGCTCCTCACACCTTAAGTGAGCAGGCAATCAGCTGAATGGCTTCTTCCTAGGAGTCGGCTGTGAAGAACTCGAAACCCATACCTCACGTCTAGAATTCACTTGGCTGTGTCTCCAAACTGCATTGCATGCAAATGTCACTTGGGTTGTATTAGTGGACAGTGAGTTTTCTCTGAGAGGCTAAGCTCTCATTTAATTGAAAGCAAACATTCAGCAAAGTTTCTAAACGCTGTGGGAGAGTCATCTTGGTTTTTCTACAGTCTTCAAAGGGGTTTTGAGTTGCTTTTTGCAGCTTGTCAGAGGGGTCATATGTGCACACTGTGAAGCTCTAGGCTTCCTCTGACACGGGCAGGAAAAGCACATGACCAAAAAAGACTTTTGAGGATGCAGCAGGCAAAGGTATTTCTGACATTTAAAGTGTTTCTTTTGCTTTCAGTGACAAAAAAGGGTCTGTTTGATTTTTCCCTCTTCTTATTGACTGTGCTCTGTTGTGAAGAAGAGCAGACTGCGTCTGCACCGGTGGTCACTGCAGTATGGACACAGATTTACAAGTGGGAATATTTTGGATCAAGAAACCCTCCTAGATACCTAGCTAAGGAGTTGTGCTGATAGTGTAAAGAAGCTTAGCTTGGAATGGAGGCAACACTGACTGCGGACTCTGAAGCTGCCAAAAAAGCTGACATCTGCTATTAAACAGTGCTGCATCCCTGTATGAGAGCTGTGTGTGTTATTCAGAAGTAGCTGTGCCCTCCAGCACAGGGAAGCTGAGTACTTTGGGCATCTCCTTTGTACTTTATTTCACCAGCCAGCGTGTCGAGGACATGGTTTAATGGATGCTGCTACTGTGCCGTCCAGTTCTGCTGCCCAGTTTGGAGCTGCAGAGATGACGCAAGCATTAAGAGAAGAAAATGGGAAGGAAATGGGGATCGATCAATGCCCTTTGTGTTTAGCATGACCTTGAGGGCTCATGGGATAAATGACGTTGATTATCTCTCTGCTTTTCATCCCCAAAGTGCTCAAAGGCCTTGGGGGTGGAGAGTGGGTCTGTGAAGTGAGCCTTTGTAGGTCTGTGATGGGGTGGGGATGTGGGGATGGAGCTGTGGAAAGAAGGGAGCTTTTGAGCCTCAGGCCAAGTGGCAGAAACACAGTTTCGCCTGCTGCCTTCTGTGCTGCACAAAGGCTCTTCTCGTCCAGCTGCTGGCATGAGTGGCAGAAGCGCTTCACGTGCCAGCTCCTCTGGGAGAAGCGGCATTGTCATCAGAGCGCTGGCTGGGATCTGAATTTCACAGCCAGGTTTCATTTCCATCTCGTGAGTTCTGCTCATACCCTGGATGCAAATATTGCCAAACTTTTGAAGTCTCTGCCCATAGGACAGCTGGAATTGGTGCGGTGGGCCAGCTCAGAGCTATACTTACCAGAGTTAACCACGTCTCTCTAAATGCCCTGGGCATCGCTTTCCTATGTTACAGACAGTTGGGTTCTACCTCCAAGACCTTGTTGTCAAGGTCTAGTGTGACTGTTCAGGATCCAGATGCAGATTTTCGCATCTCAGGCCTGTTTGTCAGTCTCTTGCTGATTTTGTTCTGCTGTTAATGTGGGGTGATGGTAATACTGCGGATCCTGTCTCTGTTCACACTCGGTTGTTGCTGCTGAATTGGCACCAACCTCAGTGCCAGACAAAGCATCCAAGAAGGGCTGTGTGAGCACAAACTGGAATTGTTGATTCTACTTTGACAGTCCCCTTTAGCAACTGGGATGGAGTAAATGGGAATACGGCCATCTGTCAGGGCAGTGTTCTAGGGAGAACCACGTGATGTGGTGACTGGAGCTTGAATGTGGCTAAGAGGGTTGCCATCTAGTCATAAGTCATGCCTCTAATAAAGGCAGATCTGGAGGAGGGGCACGCAGTGGCTGTGCTAACACACTGCTGTTAATGTTTCTGTGGGCTCTTCAAGCCTTAGCACACAGATTTCATTGCCAGGTTCCAGCTTGGCCTCGTCTTGTTGCCGAGCTGCTGCTGCCATGTATTCTCGCACAGCTCTTGGACAGTCAGCATTTAGTCGGCTTGTGCACGTGTCAAGCCCCTCACATGGCTGTTAAATGTGGAAATAGCAAAATCTGTGGCAGTAGTTACATCAGGGCAGCTGCACCTCTGGGCAACACGAGTGGTAGTTGATGGTAGTGGTGGTAGTGACCATCCCGTCACTGTGAGAGGCTGTTGTACTTCTCACCATGCTCTGAGTGCCCTTCGCCAGTCATCGCACAGTCCTGCAGGTACATAGCTACAGGCTCGTGAAATTTGATGTCCTGCGCTGTCAGGCCTTTTTGGAAGAGTGAGTTATTGCAAAGTCAGCAGGGTCCTCCCAGGTGGACTTCCATTAGACCTTGAAGTGCATAGTCCAATGTAGTACTCAAGAGGAGGTACCAGGGAGGTCATTTCTCACCTTACCTGAGGAACCGAGTCTTGCATGTGTGAGGCTGCGTGGAAAAGCAGCTGGATCCCCTCTGCTGGAGGTCTTGGCCACCGTGATGCTGCTCCAAGCACTCGTCTAGACTAGAGGAATTTGCACAAAGATATCCAAATAAAATGACACCGCTGTAAACCTGTGCAGACTTAGCACGATACCAGGAATCTTAGGGAGTGACAAGCACGGTGAAACGAGGCAAGCACACACCCTGGTGTGCACATCTCTCTGACACAGCCGGGCTGTGCCAGCATCCCCTAAGGCAGACAGAGCCTTTTGCCACCGCTTGCATTTGAGAGCCAGATCTTAACCTATCCCTGAAATCAAGAGGTGGGGTCCAGACTCCAAGGCGGACAGTACCTACAGCCCAGGAAAGCTAAACAGGGGATGATGTTGTGGAGCTGGGGCCAGATACCCAGTACCATCCAGATACCTGGTCTGTCACTGCATTGCTATGGGGCTGTACCCTGCTGCAGAAACGTAGCAGAGACGTGGGACCACTGCTGAGAGCCCCAGAGCCCCTGCCATGGTCCAGCTCTTCCTTCCATTTAACCTTGTGCAGCGACCACTGTAGCTTTGCTAATTCCCCACTCCACGAAATGGCTTTTCTGTCTGACCTGGTACACTGCTCGTACCACCTTGAGTCTCCTGCATCTTTCTGTCGCGGTTGCTTTGGCAACAAATTGAGAGAGGCTGGGAGCCACTCAGCACGGTAAAGAACAAGAAATTTGCCCAGATTTACGAATCTCTCTCTGACCCCGCTCGTCCATCAAGCATCGGGCTTCCAGCCATGTCTCCCTGGCTCAGGGGGGCTGCTGCTAAGTGCGTTTAAAATGCAATTAACCTGCCTCTCAGGGGTTAGTGTGGCCTTCTGAGGAAGGAGACAGGGCTTTGCCAGTTGAGGAGGCTCTTGGAACAAGCTGATAAAGGCACCCAGCCATATTCCCTTGAGCCTGGAGGGCACCACTGGAGAGGGGGAAGCATTAACCCTTTCAGTACAGTTTATAGGGTTTGCAAATATCAAGCAATATATTGGTTTGGGTGATATTTTTTTTTTCCCTGCTTTTTTTTAAACTAATTAGATGATAGCGAGTACCCTTGTGCATAGGAAATTGTTCACTGTAAACCAGAGTGAGGTCAGAGCCTCATCCAGCTGAGAGGGTAAGTAGCGTAGGATAAAGGAAGGGATGGCAGAGGAGGAATTATTCATCTCCTGTGGACGAGGTTGTCTGGGAAGCAGAGTGGGAGCTTGCAAGGCACAGAGTCAATTCTTGGCTCAGTAGCCTTGGCCAAGGAGCATCCATCCCTTCCCCTGCTGTAGAAGGGTGACCAGCATGAGCGGCATCCGAGTGAGCGGGGAGTGTGTGGTGCAGCTTGGAGAGGTAGGTGGTGGTCAGGAGGCAGCTGGACTCTGACAGCCGGTGCTGGGTTTCCATTCCTTCATGCTCACAGTCTTGTTTGCCTTCCTTCCTCAGAAGAAACGATGAGGTGACGCACATTAAGATCCAGAACACAGGGGATTACTATGACCTGTACGGAGGTGAGAAGTTCGCCACCCTTGCAGAGCTGGTACAGTACTACACCGAGCAGCAGGGGCTACTGCGGGAGAAGAACAGCAATGTCATCGAGCTGAAGTACCCTCTCAACTGCCAGGACCCCACCTCGGAGAGGTAAGCCAAGCTCTCCAACAGCCTCTCCCAGTGGCGGTGATGCTGTCTTTCCAGGTGGCTCAGACTGGGCAGCTGCGCCTGGCCTGGGTTTGGAAAGGAGTCCGAAACAGAGTGTGCCTGGGTGTGATTTAGCTGTCGTGACCCAACAGCTGCCCATCTCTGGGATGGTGGTTCCCTAGCAGCTCTGTGTGTAGACATGACCAGAAAAGACAGCTAGGTAACATCAGCAGGGCCCAGAAGCTGATACTTGCTCAGTGTCAGCATGTAGTAATAAGCTTTTTCTAACTTCTAGGCAACGAGGAACATAAAACGATAGAATCACAGAGTGGTTTGGGTTGGAAGGGACATTCAGAGGTCATCTAGTCCAGCCCCCTTGCAATAAGCTGGGACATCTTCAACTAGATCAGGTTGCTCAGAGCCCCATCCAACATGAGCAGCATGAGTCCATCTGCAGAGGGTCCCGCGGGTATGTCCTAGGAGGCACGCAGCTTTGGTTTTAAAAGAAACAAAACACCCGCAAGTGACTTGTCTGCCTGCAGGACGCTGTAGGAATGCCCTGTAAAAAGCCTCTGTAACCACTGCTCGTCCTCGCAGCAGCGCGCTGCTGGCTTGCAGGGGTGGGGATGGCTGACTCGCTGCGAGAAGCCGCTTGCCTTGGGCTACTTCAGGATGTTTCCACCAGCCCATTAGTGACCTTTTTTCCTCCTCTTTGTCTGTGACACTCCAGTGACCCCTTTTTTCCTTTTCCTCCCCTTCAGTTTCCCCAGTGACATATGCAGCAGCTGACACGGGGGTTGGAAAGGGGAATGGCTAGTCAGGTGGCCGGTGATGCCTAAGCGGGCTCCTAATTACTCTTAATTTTAGCAGCCAGGGTAAGGCGAAGCTGCGACTAGTCTCGGTTCCTGAAACAGGGCAGAGGTGCTCCCCTCGCACTGTCATGTGAGCCGGCGGGGCTGAGGCGCTGGGAAGTCCCTCCAGCTCATGTGCTCCCTTGGTTGCCAGGGTGGTTTCTTTACTCGTTCCAGATCACAGGGTGAAAAGCAGCCGGGCAGCTGCTCATGTTAGCAGAAGCTCGGGAAAAGTGGAAACCCCCTTCAGCTGGGTTTCCCCCTCTTTTCCTGCCAAGGAAAGTCTGGCTTGGCAAGGAAGCTCTGTAAAGATTTCTGCTCCAGACCACACATCTGGTGGCATCAGGCAGAAGGAAGGGTCCAAGTCTTCTAAATACACGAACTGATGATGGTGTCAGAATGTGGTGGGATGTGGCAGGGTAGCAGTTCCCAAGACCTGGGGCTGAATAGCAGCAGTGCTGTAAGCAGGCTCCGAGGTGCTTCGCCCAAGGTGGGCTGTTCTGCCCTCTGCAGCAGCAGGAATGGTGCGGCCCCGTGATCCTGATGCCTTCTCCAGCTGGGGGGGAAGGAGTCTGGCTCTTTCGGGGTCTTCCCAGCCAGGCCTGATGTGCTTACAGCGTGCAGAGTCAGGACTCGAAAAGCCCGGCATTGCAGACTGCTGTTCCATAAACTCCATCCTCTGGGACAAAGTTGCTGAGACATGACGTGATGCCATTGCATCGCCCCCGAAGGTTATTTTTGAGCCTTTCTGAACTCCTGGCAGCATGGCTGGCAGGCCCAGAGCCAGCACCTTCCCAGTGGAACCCGTGGCATCTGCCCAGAGCTCCTGATGGAGTGTGGGGATTGAAGGCTCCGAGGCAAAAAGCAGCTCAGCTTCACTCCAGGCTGCCATCTGTACCTATGGAAGGCTGCGGCAGAGCCCTGGCCGGGGGGGCTGCCTCGGCAGAGCACGGAGCTCGCACGGTGCTGCCGGTTTTGCTGCGGAAGATGTGCCTGGGGATGGGCAGATTGTGTGCTTAACCCCAAGGCGCTGCAGCACGGCTGCTACAGGCTTCTGGCCGAGCCGGTTCAAAGATAAGCCTGCGTTTCACTGGGGCTACGGTGTGAGTATGTCAGCAGACCAAGAGAAAGGATTATGAGAGATTAGGTGGAGAAACAGGGGCACATGCACGCGAGATGTACGCAGACGGAGAGGTGGAGTAACTCATAGTGAGGCTTGGGAAGGGCTGAGCACAAACCTCTGCACGTTGTAATTGCCACTGGCTGGAGACGCGGCTGCAGGCAAGGCTGGAGGGGGGAAAAGCCTCCTAGGCGCAGTGGGGAACCCGGTTTTCCACTCCAGGCGAGCGTGCAGGGCACTTCTGTTCTCCCTCAGCCAGACCCGAGCTGAGTTAGTGACTTGGCTAGGAGGATCCTTCTGAAAGTCATTCCCAAACTGTGTCAAAGCATCTTGTTCCTGGTCAGTTTGCCCATGTTCCTGTCTGATACTGTGACTGCAGCCTGCTGACTCCCAAGCGTTCTTTTTCTTCCATATTAAAAAATAAAGAAGAACGTAGCCACCTTCAAGTAAGAACGGCCAGATTCGTGTTTCTTAAAGCTTTGTCCGAGCCCTATCCCTAGGTGACAGTGCTTGTCATACGTCACGTGGTGGTTTAATATACTGATGCCATTTCACATTTGGCTGGAGGATTAAGCAAAGTCCTGATGCTGCCAGCCTCAGGCTAAGGTACTGATGTGACATTGCAAAGTGTTGAAGGAAAGTCACTGGGGCTGTTTCCAAAGTAAGCCAGTGCCACGCCAGTGGGTCAAGCAGACTGGGAGCCTAGAAATGGGTTTCCCATGAGCGCCGTCCCCAGCAGCAAGTGTAGCTCTTGTCTAAAAGCAATGCTCTGTACAGTTCTAAGCTGACCTTGCTCTCCGTTGCTGCTCCCTAGGTGGTACCATGGGCACCTCACTGGCAAGGAGGCAGAGAAGCTTCTGACAGAGAAGGGGAAGCCAGGTAGCTTTCTGGTGCGGGAGAGCCAGAGCAAACCGGGAGACTTTGTATTGTCGGTGCTGACAAATGAGGATAAGATGGAGACAGGAGATCGGAAACCACACGTGACCCATGTGATGATCCACTACCAGGTGGGAAACATGGTGCACCTGCGATAGGTGCGGGGTGGGTGACCCAGCTGGGAGCTGTGCGTTCGAGTCTCCCTGTGGTTTTGCCATTCTATCCCGCAGCCGGATGGGAAGTACGACGTGGGAGGAGGAGAGAGGTTTGACACGCTCACAGACCTGGTGGAGCACTATAAGAAAAACCCCATGGTGGAGAAATCTGGAGCTGTGGTTCATCTGAAGCAGGTAATAGCTGCTCTAGCACATATTTGTTGGTTCTGGGCTTGCCCAGACAGCTGGGGGAGTGCAAAGGTCTGCCCCTGCTCTTCGGGAACTTCCTGCTCCCAGAACATCCCGCTGGCTACTTGTCACACTCATCCAGGCTCACGCTTGCCACAGGGGTCCCTGGCCCTGTGCTCAGGGTCTCAGGAATGGATCCAACTCCTACCAACACCCCCAGGGATTCGGGAACTGTTTGGTTGTGGTTTTTTTTCAAGGGGACAGTTACGTGTCTTTCTGTTATTGAGAGTGATTTCTATTCTGTCTTCATCTGTCTTTCAGCCGTTCAATGCCACGCGCATCAATGCAGCTAACATTGAGAACAGAGTGAAGGAGCTGAACAAAATGGCAGATCACAGTGAGAAGGCCAAGCAAGGGTTCTGGGAAGAGTTTGAGGTACAGGATGCTCCTGTGCTCCGTCCTACTTGTGCCTGCGGGTGCAGAATATCATATTTGTGTGGGAGTGTCCTGGTTTTCCAGCACTGAGGACCTCTTCTCAACACTGGTTCTCCTTTCCCTGTTTTCTGTGTTCAACTGAGTTACTTCCTGGTCCTTTCTTTCATTGCTTTTTCTCATGTCTGAGGCAGTTTCTCCTTCCTCATCCTAGAACTGTGTGCCTTTTGTTCCCTGCAGGGATTTGTGCCTTCTCCACTTCTTAACTCTCTCATCAAGCTGCTTCTTGGCTCCCCTTCCCTTCCTGTCACTCCCTCTGCTCTTCTCAGCATTAGGAAGCCAAGCAGCTAGGCAAAAGAGCCCTTCCCTTGCCTCTGACTCCCCTTGTCTGCCCAGAACAGTTTGTTCTTTTGTATTCTGCTCCACAGATGCTGCAGCAGCAAGAGTGCAAGCTCCTCTACCCCAGGAAGGAGGGACAGCGACCAGAGAACAAGGCTAAGAATCGCTACAAGAACATCCTTCCCTGTAAGGACAAACTGAACAGTGGTTTTGGTTTTTTCACGACAGTTTCTGCAGCCTTCTCTGGGGCTGGGTAACCCTGCCGAGCTTTCTGATCCTAGCTGAGTTAGGAAGAGGTGTATGCTGTCCAAGTGGAGTGGTCCAGTTAGCTCATGGTGTTCTCCATCCCCTTTCTAACCTGGTCCTTCCCTTTTGTGTGGGAAACTGCTAAACTGCTCTCCTCGCTTTGTGCTGTGACTTCAAATATGCTTCAGAGCCCAAGTGTAGTTCAAAAATCCTGTGAAGCCAGAGCTAGAGCCTCCAAAGGAAATGCGGGAAAACTTGAGCTCAGGTTAGCCTGCACCACTGCGTATTGCTAATGTCCACCCAAGTTACTACTCTGGCAACATAGCTGTGAGCCGGGTGGTGTGGAGTACTGCCAAGCGTCACCAGGAGAGCATTTTACACCCTCTTCTGCAGTAGTTACCCATGTGACTTCATAGTAAGAGCCCTGTGGGAACCCTCGCTGGGAGCCACTGTGACCGCCCTGCAGCAAAGCCCATCCGTGCTCCTGTGCGTGTGATGTGCTCCCGTGTTCATTCCGGACTCTCTTCTCCTTCAGTTGATACCACACGGGTGGCACTCCGAGACGTAGATGAGAGCGTGCCTGGGTCAGACTACATCAATGCCAACTATATCAAGGTACTTGGGAGAGGGAAGACACCATGTGGGGGCTGTCTTCAGCCCAGTGCTGTGTTTCTGGTGGGTAAGGGCTGTAATGGTGTCAGTCTTAAGGGAATGAACTGCCAGGACATGATCTTTCACTGGATCCAGGCCAAACACTGGATCTTTCTTATTGTATCCCAAGGGATCTCATCATTCTACAATGTCCTGTTTGTCCCTATCTAAGAGCTTATCTCAATCCACTCCTTTCCTCAACTGTTCAGGAGGTCCTAGGGGATTGACCAAGACTCTCTGTCATTGAACATTATCTCTAAGGTCAAATTATAATTGTCATTATAGCTAAGAGCTGCTTGAAGCTGTATTTCCAGCAATGCTGCTCTGGCACTTAAGCACCAGCCTTTGGGAAACTTTCAGGTGGCTTCATTGCAGCCACAGCTGCCTGCTGGCAAGGGGTTGTTGCACAGGAACGTGCGTTACAGCAGCGTAAAGGTCCCTGGAGGCAGGCGGAGCACTTTGCTGGTGACTCTGTTGAAGCTGGTGATGAGAAGGGTTCATGTCCACAGGTCTGCTGAGGAATATCAGCTAGCTCAGAAATCCTGCGTGGCAAGGTGCGCTGACTTTGCTGCTAAAGGTGCACTAAAGCAATTCTCAGTTCCTCACTCCAGCATCGCTGGCTTTTTTGCCCTTCCCTTTGGTCCTCAGAGCATCCCTGAAGATGGAAGGAACTCGGAGCACTGCAAGATCTACATAGCCACCCAGGGCTGCCTGCAGACAACAGTGAATGACTTCTGGGCCATGGTGTATCAAGAGAACAGTCACGTCATTGTCATGACAACCAAGGAGGTGGAGCGGGGCAGGGTGAGCACTTGTAGGATGCTGTCCCCAAGCCTGAAAGATACCTGCTGCTAGTACAGTAGCATTTGGTTAAGTTGTCTCTGGCTGCCTTTCGTTTCATTTCTCCTCTGTCTTGTAATGTTGCTTTTAGCTCTTCTTCATGAAAGAAACATAGCGCTTTGGTCTGCGCAGCCTCCCCAGCCCCGTAAATATTAATGGGATGTCCCTCGCATGACTTGCTTCAAGGCTCTGGGGAATTGCAGGTGGCAGAGAGAGAGAAAGCATCGTGCTTGTTACAGCAAGGTGGAAAGTGGCGGGAGGGGGGTGTTGCAAGCTGTGTGAGGGACAAAAGCAATTCTGCAACCTATCTGTGTACCACCTGTGTGCGTTTCACTAAGACTGGGTTGGTGGGGGCCGAAGAATACAGTGAAATTCCATGCAGAGCCATTTATCAGAACAGCCTTCCCTAGAAAAGAGAGGAGCTAACTGTGATCGGCGCTAGCCGCTTTGCTGGGGGAGGAGGTGGATGCTGTGCTTGCAGCAGCCTCGTGCAGAGGTGAGATAAAGGTAGCGCTACTCGCAAGCCTTCTTTTGCATTGGCAAAGTCGCTATAGCAAAGGAGGGGTGGGCTGGAGGACGGGAGGGGTATAGGAAGACTGCGTAGCCCCTTGGGATGGAGGCTGGGCTCAGGAGTTAGGCGATGACCACACCAACAGCTCCGTTGGTGCTGTGTGTCAGGACTGTGCCTTTGGCACAGCAATGCCTACCTGAGGCAGGGGCTGGCCGAGGAGGGAGATCCCCCTCGGCATCGCATCCTTCGTATAGGAATGGCTGTTTTGCGTACATCCCCAGTTCAAAGGAAACGCTGTGTGTGTATGGCTCTCCCTTAAACGTCTGCGCTGGGGTTACACACCCTTTGAGTGTGCACCCCTGAGCCAGGTGCTGAGGGGTTCGTCCTCCAGCTCCCCGGTCTCGACTAACCAGCAGCTCTCTGGTGTTGCTGCAGAACAAATGCTTCCGCTACTGGCCAGACAAGAGTTGCACCAAGGAGTACGGGTGCATCTGTGTGCGCAACGTGAGCGAGAGGGAGGCCCAGGGCTACTACCTTCGGGAGCTGGAGATCTTGCGGACCGACAAGGTAAGTCCTCTGCGGCTGTCTGACCGCTGTGCTGGGAACGGGCTGGTGCTGGAACCCCCGGGGAGGGAGCTGTGGCTTTTCAGTTTGGTTGCTTTATTTTTTTTTTTTTTATTTATTTTATTTTTTTTTTTTCCACTTAATGGTCCCACTGCTGAATTTCTGGGCCATTTTTTGCCCCAGGTTTGAGAAATAAGAAATGAAGAAGCCTCCTGGTGGGAGGGGGTTTCTGACTAGGTGGTGGGTCTCTGCTCCCTGCAGGATGAGCGCCCGAGACTGGTGAAGCACTATCAGTATTTTAGCTGGCCAGACCATGGGGTGCCCAATGAACCAGGAGGGGTTTTGAGCTTTCTGGACCAAGTGAATCGGGCACAGCGAAGCATTCCAGACACGGGGCCGATCATAGTGCACTGCAGGTACGAACCAGCGGGCTGTCAGCGCAGGGGCACTGCAGTGGGAATGGGTAATTAAAAATGTGTCGCTTCTTTTTTTCGTTAGACCTGCAGCTGGGTCGTCACGTTAGCTGATGGTAGGCAATTGGGATAGAAGTATACACGTGGGAAAATACAGCCCTCCTCCAGAGCCTCGCTGGTGATAGAGCAGGCCTGATCTGGAGTTGGTAGCTCTGGTGCAGCCTGCTCCACTCTGATCTCCTAAGGGATGGCATTTGGCTGGGCTTATCTCCTAGCAGCCATGCCAAACCTGCCCAGGACGGACCAGGCGTGTGTGGGAGCTGAGCTGCCTAACTCTGGGGAATGTTTCTTCCTGCAACGATTTTTTTCTTTTCTCTTTCCAGTGCTGGAATAGGACGCACAGGCACCATCATAGTGATAGATATTCTGGTGGATATTATTCACCGGCAAGGTATGTCTCCCAGTCTGTCTCATGGCTTTCACCATTTGCCTTGCTCTGACCAGTTATGGGATAACCCTGCTCTTGTGCAAGCAGTGGGTATGTGATCTCCAAGCAGTGGGTTTGACTTGTCTGGGCAATGGTGGGCTTAGCCTCAATGCAGGGTGAGAAGGGCTTTTGCACTGTGCACGGTTCCCTGTTTCTCTGCGGGCTAAGAAATGGAGCTCTAACGTAAGGAAATGTGAACCCTCTCCAAGTGGGCAGGCACATGGGCAGCCCTCTAGCAAGGGAAGTGCTTTCAGCAACGCAGCACCAGAGATCCTTCTCGTTGGCATCAGTGGGGCCAGGATTTCAAGGTCTCACGGACAACCCTCTTTTATTGAGAGCAGGCTGGGGGCACACAGGTTCCATAAGGGTGTAACTCCATTAGCCCTTTTAGAAAAAAGTTCCCCAGACCCTCTGTGTAGAAGGGATGTCACCCTTACCTGAAATTCTAGAGCTGTTGTGGAACTCCCTGTAATATCTCTGGGTCTGGCCTGGGAGCCTTGAGGCAGGGGAACCCTCTTCAGCAGTGGTTGTATCTGTTTCATAAACGGTGCAAGGGGGTAAGTCTGGATCTGTGGGAAATTGCCACAGCAAAGACCTAATTCCCCTTCAGTCCTCGTGCTCCAAGCAAGTCAGCCCTGCCTCAGCCATGCTTAGTCCAAGGTGCTCTGGCAAGAATAAAAATGAAAAGGCGGGGGGCGAATCTCCTAGGCATAGAGATGCACCAAAGCCTTTCCAGTATTCTGGGACTTTGCTGACACTGTGTGCAGTGAGATACTAAAAGCTTTCGAAGTTGTCTTAAGAAAATAATTTTTCAGTCTAATTCCCATTCCCTAAGCCTCACCTTCTCGCTCTCGGGCAGGTTTGGACTGCGATATCGACATCCCCAAAACTATCCAGATGGTACGCAGGCAGCGTTCGGGCATGGTGCAGACAGAGGCACAGTACAAGTTTGTTTACATGGCTGTTCAGCAATATATTGAGGCTGAGCAGAAGAGGTTGGAAGAAGAACAGGTGAGTCCCGTTGGGCTTGGCTGGAAAAGCGAGGGCAGAACTTGTCCCACACCAAACACCACGTCCCCTCCCACCATCTGCCTGAGGCTCCAATACTGCCCTGAACGCGTGGAAATAAACCCACACCCAACGCTCCCCTGCTGGCATACAGCACCTCGTAAGCCTTTTTTCTGTACCTGCGTTGAGTGGGGTTTTATTGTCTTTGCTTTCTCTTCCAGAGGAATAAAAGGAAAGAGCGCGACTACTTGAATATTGGCTACTCTCCTATGGAAAAAGGCAGAGCCAAAGGGCAGCCCCCTTCACCACGGACCCAGGCTGTGTAAGCTGAGTGTCTCTGCCTCTAGGCTAAGAACTCTTGCAGCAGTAGAGAGAACAGCTTGAGCAAAGTCCCCGGTATTTATCCGTTGCCAGCCTGCCTCTCCCATACCTGAAACCTGGCCAGTCGCTGGCTATCGTATGGGAATGGCTAAACATGGGGAGAGGTGACCCCACCGCCTTGTCAGCAGCGGTGGTAGCAGCGCACCTTGGCTGTGTGCTGTGCTTTTGGAAGGGAGAGGGGGAAATCGAGCCTAGCCTTTAGTAAGTAGTGCCCGATGTCCTTGCCTCTGGAGCATCAGGTAGCGAGTGAAACTGTGCTACTGCCACTGAGGGACTTTCACAGCAAAATCTGAAGGAAGACAAGAAGAGAACAGGGGGAGGTGGATTCGCACCCGTGTGGAGCGGGAGCATGTGCTAAGGAGCATGAGCTCCTTACATCAGCAGAGATAAAATACCTTGTGTGGTTTTTCCCTCTTGCCCCAAGTAATGGGATACCAGTGAGTGATGAGAGGGGTTATAAGTTGCAGGTGAGTGGGTAGGGGCGTGTGTCACATATAATAACAGAGATTTTGGGCACCTTGAATTGCACATTTGGTTTTGAACTAGGCAGGAGCAGAGGAGTGGACGTTAGAGTGGAGGCAGAAACGCTGTTGCTAGACTTGTGCAGAATGAAAAATCTGACTGAAAAGAGGAGGGCAAAGGGAGATGTCACACGTTCTTCTCTGGGCGTCTGGCCACCACTGGAGTGCTGGTGGTTCCTGCCCGCTGCACCCGGCGCGTTAGTAGCTGCAAAGACCTTGTTCTCATGCAGCGCTAAAGGTGAATCTGGATCTTTTGCTGGCGTTGTGAGCCTTCCAACTCCTGCGGCATCTGGCCAGCTGGGCTCTAGAAATGTTTGTGCCCTGTTTAAAATGGCCAACTTTGAAACTGCAACTCTGAATAAATGATGGGAGCAAGGACTGGGTGTGACTGAGCCGAGCACAGAGAGCTCTGCCGGGCTGGTACGGTCGGCTCCAGAGAGCCCCCCAGGAGTTCAGCCTTGGGTGCCAAACCTGCTTTAGGGGTAGTTGGCTCTGGCCTTTGGTGCCGCCCTCTCCTCCCATTACACTTTAGAAAATCCAGAGAAATTGGATATGTAGAGAAAGTAGGAGTAGGGAATACCGGGAACTGTATCCGCTGATCCTGCAAGAACTTTGCATCCATGAAAGGCTGACGTCGGGGAAGGTCCAAGGCTCCATCCCCAAGCTGTATTTGAACCTAGGAGGGGTGGCCCGGCCATGGGGAGAGAAAACAGGGATTGAGAACAGTGGGTGCCCCGATGTCATCCTATCTACAAGGCTGGGAGGGGAAAAAGGGGGCTTGGCTGGGCCATTACCTGCTTCCCACTGGCCACCTGCCTCTGGGAAAAGATCCAGAGCAGTGAGGCTGTTAATAACAAGGCTTTGTTTATTGACAGGGTTGACGATGAGTCAGCTTCCGTCTACGAGAACCTTAACATCAAAAGCCCAAAGGTTTCAGGGATGAGTAATACAGGGCGATAAAGGAGCTGGAGGTGAGCTGTATGGAGGCTGTACAGGTAGGAATGCTTCCCTTGATTAACTGAGAGTGTCACCGCAGTCTGTTTACATTGCATTTGACCTGCCTCCTCTTCAGCTCAGCTTATGCAGATCTCTGTGGCTCTGGCTGCATCGGGGAAGGCAGCTACGCTTTGACGAAATTTGCTGGAGCCTGAAGATGTTGTGCTTAGGGACATGTTTAGTGGGGGACTTGGCAGTCCTGGGTTAACGGTTGGACTTGATGGTCTTAAAGGTCTTTTCCAACCTAAATGTTTCAGTGATTCTGCAATGTGGCTGTGGCAGAGAACAGGGGGGAATGGCAAAACGGGACCTCAACAGGGAAACACATTTATAATGTTAGCAGGGTGGGAGGAGAGCTGTTTTTTGGACTGTCACATTAGGAGGCTGTCAGACTCGGAGAACAAGACCGTATGCAAACAAGTAGGAGAGACTTCACACGCTGGGAGTGTCTCAGCTCTGCAGCCTTATCAATGCACTTTTCTCCCAGTTATAAACCCTGCCACCCTTCTTCCTTCTTGTTTTGGAATGCAGGATTTACAGTGTTTACGTCCACCCTTCCCAAGTTCTGCAGTTGCAGACAGGTTTTTTTTGCCCGTCTTGCCTTCCCCGAGCACCTTGGATTCAGCGAGGAAGTAAGAAGCTGACTGTAAGAAGCAAGCAGAATCTGCGCCTAAGAACGTGCCTTGACCTAACTTATTCGTGAGAAGGATCTTCTCCCATTCTCCCCTGTATCAGTAGGTTGATATTTATGTGGAAGTGCCTCTGGACATTCATTAGGGCATCAAGGCTCAGTTTTAATTTTTTTTTTTTTTTTAATTTAAGATTCTTATTTTTTACATACAAATTGTTAAAAGGAATGGAAATGACTATTTGCTTAGGAGCTTTTCCAGGGTTGCCCACTTAGGGTGTTAGTAAAATGTTAGTACAGTTCAATGTTTTCATTAGGTCAATCATTTCTAAGCATTTTTAGACTAAATCCTGGAGTAACTTTGCTGCCTGTGAACGTGAGAAATAGAGAGCACTGCCTGGACCCAGGTATTTGCACCTCTGTTCGTTCTCTTCTCACGCTTCCTTTTAGCTGTACTGGTTCTAGATTTCTATGCAACCCTGCCAAAGCACACCAAGCAAGCCCTGCTGCTGTAGTACAGCAGACGTGTGTGTGTGTGTGCCTGGGAGTGCTAGCTGCTCTGCACGCGGGTTTTATAGCAGAGTTGAGAGACAGAGGTGAGCATCTCCATCCTGGCTGTGTGCGTCTCAGTGCTGAGCTAAGTGAAATCTCACCTAACTGATGGGTGCTGAAGGGTGGGAAAGCAGCTTTGACTGTGCACTGTGCTTTTAGCCACCCCTAGCGAGTAACAGCCTCGGATACTAACCTGAGCTGAACTTTTTGAGCTGGACCCCTCTAAGCTTGATGCAGCTCTTGCATTACCTTGCTGCGTGACCTCTTTTCTTTCCCCCTTGCAACTATATGGCAAGGCAAGTGTTGCGTCTGCTGAGTAAGGGTGTCGTAGGAGTGTTTGTGACTTGACCAGTGCCATGAAGATGAGCGTGTCACTGAGTGGAGTATTCCAGTTCTGGTCATAAGTCTTGACTTGTGACTGCCAGTGCTTCCTGCTGTTCCAGCCCTAAGGCCTGCAGATAGTCCTGCCAAAGAACCCCTTCCTGCAGGATCCACGTGTCTGGAAGTGTGCTCTGACGGGAGCCTTGGGTCTGAGGGCCAGTGCCTGAACCTCCAGAGCATACGTGGGGCTGATGCTGGAGTCCTCCTAGGTCCCTGGCAGGGGGTGGGCTCGCTGCGTGGTGGGGGTGTTAGTGCCTGGAGCGCCAGCTCCGAGTGTTGAATAGAAGGGGTTGAACAAGAGCACAATGACATACCTTGGCTGTATTTCCTGGCTGGTCTTCCTGGTCCCATGTCCCAGGGACAGGAGAACTGTTTATTTTTATTGCACTTTTAATAAATGTTGAATATTCTCAAGGCTTCTTTTTTTTTTTTTTTTCTTCTTTTTTTTTTTCCTGAAGTATTTTTCTTTTTTGGAAAGCGACTTGAGAGGTGGTGTGGACAATGGGGCAGCCCAAGTGTCTCCCATCGCCAAACGCTGCTGCTCAGGGCCCCGTGTTCACTTGCTTTGACTCTTTCTTTTGGCTATGCATGAGTGAGGGGTTCAGCTGCCTGCCAGCTAAACCTTCAGCCTGTGTTCCCAAGCCCACAGTGAGAAGGGGAGGTGCAAAGGGACAGCCCCCACAAGGATGCTGTGACAGATGACTGGGAACAGTTGGACCTGTGAGAACATCTCTGCGGCCCATTTGCCACCGTAACAATAGATTTTATGAGGTTGAAGATATTATTTCCCTCTCCCCTGCCCTTAGGTCCCATCAGTGGGAGCTGAGTGGTAACGAAAATGTGATGACAAAGCACTTCATCTGCACTAGTGTCTGTTTGCTGGGCTTAGCCCCAGTCGCACCTTGGGTAAAATGGAAGTGCCTTCTCTGCCTGAAGTCTTGGTGAGTCGCTTTTTCCAAGAGCACATTTAAATTGGTGCTGTGAAGATATCCTTTCAGTGGCAAGCACGGGGGAATGGCCAGGGTGATACAAGTCAGAATCCCTGTCAAGCCCAGTGACTTTGGCAGAAGTTGTTAGAGTGCCTGGAGTGTAGTTTCTGCAGACATATGGCTGGCACAGATAATACCAGCCTGCAGCTGAACAACAAAGGTGTTGCAGATACAGTGCACAGCGGCTTTCCACGGAAGTTTTGCGTAGCAACAGACTCGAGTTACTTCTGCCGTTGCTTCAGCCTTTTCTATTTCAGATTAGATTTTCTGAAAAGGGAGACTGGAAGCAACTTTCATCCAGCTGGGAAGAAGCAAAAGATGAGCAGTCTTTGCAGCTTCTCATTTTTCAGGTCAAATCAGGTAAACACAGAGGGAAGTTGCACCTGGGGCAGCACCGCCTAGATGGTAGTAAGTAGGAATTTACAGGATAAAGCTGCCCACGTGTGCAGGATTGTACAACACTGGGACAGCTGATGCGCGACCCAGAGTACAGACATGCCACCTGCTGTGTAGCTACCATGATCTGGGAATGCAGCTGGACTCGGGGCTGCTAAGTGAACACCTCCAGCTACAGGTAGGAAGGGAAATGTGGAGTAATTGCTACAAATTGACACCTTGCATTGTATAAAACATAATTTAATACATACACGTATGGTACTTACATACAACGCCATCTTACATCCATGTGTTTGAATAGAAAACATTTAATTGTAAGCCACCGTCATCATGAAGGCTTTTGTTAATCACTGTCAGAAGATCACTGCATTAAATAAAAATATAGTGTAAGCAACTGGCCTGTGTCTTAATACTGACACACATTAAGATTCGGAGGGTAAAGCTGTCAAAAGACGGAACTTCTACCGTTTTGGTAACAGTTTGCTTGTGAGTATGAATTAAGTTCACTGACGGAGTCACTCGAGGGGCAGGGTGGTACCACTGTGTCAGTGTGCCTAACAGAGCTCACCCCCTGCCTTCAAAATTGCTTTCCAGGTAGGGATGAGTGATTTTTAAAGCATCTTAGGAAAAAATGGGTAGAAAGGCTGCTCTGTTCTGTTCAAAAGCTCACCGGGATAGTAGCACAACTGAGAAGGGGGGTAGCAGTGAGAGACCCGTGTTCTGTCAGCAGGAGGCAGCATTTACACCTCCAACACTGAATAATGCAATGGAAAATGTTTCAAGCATGTGGAATAAGGATAATTTTCATCTGCTTATACGACTTTGACATGTCTTTACGCTCCCGTTCCCAGCTCTTCTTAGGAATAATCATGTAGATCCTTCAGTTTGCAAAAATAGCCCTTTATTCCCTAAGGGAGTTAGAGGAACTGTACCCGCTGTCATCTGGGATCCATCCAAGGCAGCACACAGCCGGGTGCCACTCGTGGCAAACGTCCTAGGAACCTGTCTGTTGCTTGGAAAGCTCTGGTTTCCATGGAGAGCTTGGCAGCAGGATGCTGAGGCAGCTCCTTGGAGCATTCCTGGGCTGGAGACGGCTTGGCAGGCAAGTGTTTCAGCAGAACTCCTGGAGGTGGATGCGTGTGTTCAAGTGCAGGCACAGGAGGAACGTGGGGAGCGGGGCACAGGGTCTGCCAGCAAACCAAGGAACGTCCTCAGGGCATCGGTCCTGCCTGCCGGGCATGCTGTGGGGAGGGAGCCGGCGGCCTCGCTGCTACTGGAAGGGGGGTTGTGTCACCGGTGGTGCCCCTGTGGTGTGTTTAGGGGGAAGATACTCTGGCCTGCTCATTGCAACAGTCCTTGTGAAGCAGCGGAGGTTCCCCGTCTTCAGGGCACACTGGACTGGCCACAGAATGATGCAGAACAGGATGATAATCAACGCAGAGAGGAGGACGATGCGTTTCCAGTCATCGCACATGTCACAGCGGGACAACCTCCCAGCTAACCCCGCCGGGGGCGCCTCCGGACTTTCTGGCTTGCTCATGGCAACATCAATGGAGATACATGAGTCTGGATTCTCAGGGTCGTCAGATGACTGACGGCAGCAGAGCTTGGTCCCTTCCATCCAGAGCACCTTCTCCTGCTGGAGTTCAGGAGGCAGCGTGGCGAGGAGCTCCCTGCTGGTCTCCAGTGCTGGGGCACCTTCCTGAGGGATGCTGGTCAACTGCCTGCAGAAGGGGCAGGGGAGCTGGTCCTCTGGCTGGTTTGGGGGCAGCCCTGTGCTCAGGCGGGCCACGCACTCCAGGCAGAACACGTGGGAGCACTGGAGCAGCTTGGGCGTCTTGAAGGTGTTGTCATAGGTGTTGAAGCAAATGGAGCACTCAACAGGGGAGGCTGGCTTCGGAGACGTTGGGTTCGGAGACCCCGGCTTGTCAGTTGGGGACCTCGCCTTCCTCTTGCCATCTCCCGGGGAGGTGACAACGATGGGGCTGATGGGGATGGGGATTTCACTTGGAGATGCAGGGACTGGGCTGGTGGGAGAGTCTGGCGTGCTGGAGTGCCACAGCTGCGTGAAGCACGACATGACGGAGCCCGAGGAAATAAATAGAGCCCTGGGAGACTCTAGAAGAGAAGAAAACCACAGCCTTCATTTCAAACAATGTGAACACACCCATCACCAGACCTGTGTGTAACCCCTTAAAAGGAACAAAGAGCAAGTTCCTGACTTCCACTGCATCCTGAGCCTGGAAGAGATCCCTGCTAGAGACGAGAATGACACAGGTAGCCTGTCAAAGCTGCGTACCGAAGGTAAAGTTAAACATCCTGCAAAGAAGCAAGCAACCAGCAGAGATCCACCATCCAGCCAAAGCCTTTTCACCAGAACCCCCACGGGCTTATAGATGGGTGCAGTCTTTCCCCGTACATGCCTCCCTCTGGGCAGAAAAAACACAACAAAAACCTACCCCGGCTGGTGCTCGCCGACACCTGAGCAGGGAGGAGAGCAGAAGACTCCATGAGGTCAAGCAGGGACCTCGCTATGGCAGTCTCCCAGTGTCTGGGAGGCACTCAGATATTATGGTGGCAGCATGAGCAAGGCCTAAGAGACAGATAACACTGTTCAGTTGTGGAGGTGATGAGGGGGGAGGTTAATCTTGTCTTGATGTGCTCTGACGGAGCTTTGTGCCTTGAGTCATGGTTCATGCCTAGCAGGCAGGCGAGTCACCACCCGATGATGCTGCCTGGTTTTGTCTGTGCACAGCGGGGTCTGAACTCCCCCCGTGTCACAGGAGAACCCAAGGGAGGTGAGGAAACACCTGATCTTGCAAAGTTTATTTCATCCTCGGCTCCAAGCGGCACAAGAAGCATCTCTGTCTTGTCACTGTGACACAGCAAGAAAAGCAACGTTGGAGGAAATGGCCTTGGCGCCAGAGCAAGGGGAATTCTCTGCTGTTTCCTTGTTGCTCTGGTTTCCCTAGGGAAACACAGTTCCTCCCTGTCCTCAGCCCTGGAGCAGTGCCAGCACGGCCCAAGCCCTGCTGTGTGCTGCCATGTGCTCTCTGCTTTGTTGTGGTGTGCAGACGGGAGCCTCGAGCTGAGCGGCGGATACGCCGCATCTAGCAAACCGCTTTACAACCTACTGCAGCCTTTTCAGCAACCTAAGCGTTGCCTTGAATTCCAGTTATCCCTAGGCTAGACATGCAGCTTCGCACACGTGCAGATATTCAGATATATACAACTTTTCAACTATCGAGCACTTTTACCTGAAAGCAACTGTTTAGCTGGGGGAAATTCCCAGCCATGGCCCTGATGCTGTATGCCTGGGGAACATTTTTTTAGGCTGTGTCACTGAACTAGCTAGGCTTGATTCTTTGTGTTGGGAGATTTACCGATGACAAGCCAGAAATGTTCAGATTGCTGCTGTAATTATAGGTCTCCGGTCACTCCAGCAGTGGCTCACCGGCATGACTAGAGACTCCACGTCTCAGCACAAAAAGCTAATTTAAGGTATCAGAAAGACCGCGTATTCCTCACATTGCACCAAAAAAGTCTCCATTATTTAAGAATGAAGTGTTCCCCCCTCTCCCATCACAACTGGCATTGCCGGAGCTGGAACCAGCTTTAAGAACCTTCCTTCTTTTTCTTCCTTTATTCTAAATGAAGAAACTTTTGTGATACCTCTCCTCAAGTTAAATTTTCAGTCACAGGCTCTCTGCACCTTTCAGCAAGTTGTAATGTTTTTTTAATGTTTTGTTTTGTTTTTTTTTCCTGGCTACAGATCACCGTGCATGTTTTAGCACAATCTGGCAGAGGCTGATGCATTACAAATCCAGAGCCCAAGTTGGCACAGAGGTGAGGGAAACCCCCGTTGTTTTGAGTTTGTTGTTTTTTTTTTTTTTACTAAATCTTCTGTTTTGCAGAACTGCATTCCCTACACCCAGTTCTTTGCAGTCCCTCAAGCTTCGAGTGTTTGTCAGAGATTATGAGCAGCAAAACCAGTGGCAACCTGGTAGCCTCTGAAAAGAGAGAGCCTTTGCTTGCGCAAACTGTAATTTCGTAACCTATGTGAAAAAACTGTTCTGTTGGGGTTTTTGCCAGTTTATAACACAACAGCTACAGCAACAGCAGCGTCGTGATAGTAAACTGGAGGAAGTTTACTTACAACAGTTGCTTTTAAATGAAGATAGAAGCTTTTGCCCACGTTTTGCCTTTGCTAAAGGTGATCGTGACACTATAGATGCTTCTTAGTTTTAATAAATTTTGAGTCTACTTATTTTTATCAACATCTTGGTGTTACGTGGCACCTTGGTCAGACATGACACAGGTAGCTGACTTAAACTGGGAAGATATGAAGAGAAGGGCACAGAGCTGAGGCATGGGAAAGGCAGTTTTAACTCACACTGTGCTGCACTGGACAGGTCAGCCTCTGCTTGCTTCTTGGGTCTTTTGGTGTGTTGCCATAATGCTGATGCTCAGAAAGAAAAATTGGGTTTGGGCAGCAGCTAACGCAGGGACCGAGGTTTCTCCTGCGCTACTGCTGTGCTACGAAATGAGAGCCAGCCACTAAAGCTGGAGAATCCCAATGAAGACACGCAGTCTGGAATCTCAATAGAATTAGTTAGGATCTGGGGGTGGTTGTTTGTTTTTCTATTGGCTTTTTTTTTTTTTTTTTTTTTTTTTTTTTTTTACACGATCACATGGTTTGTTTATTTTTTTTAATATAAGTCAATATCTTCAATTGTTCAGACCTGCATGGTCACACTGCATCCCCTCAGACCCTCCAGCTGTTTACCTCGCTTTTCCAGCTCTTTCCCTGGGCTTTCCAGAAACTTTGGGAACATCAGTAAATAACCAAATCATTCAGGAGAGACACATAAACTCAGATTTAAAAGTAGTTAAGTACTTTTCACTTCTCAACAAGTCCTAGAAAACCTACTTCCACACCATAAAACCAGCCAAAAGAGAGTACACAGGTAAGATAGTGGCCAAAACTGTTCTGTAGCATGATTCCCTAATGGTATCTGTAACTCAGAGCAACTGAATACCCAGCAAGTTAAGAGGTGTACAGCAGATTAAAGTCTATAAATACCTGTTCGAGTGCTGTTTAGAAGGAGAAAAGCATGTTCTGGGCTCTTGATTTCTACCCCTGAAGAGTCTTCTCTCCAGAGGATTGTCTTAGGCTCAGGGTCTTTTGTATTTATAAGCTGCCTTCTGGTATTGGAGCTCGCCGGTAGCTTCCCGACTCGTTTCCAAGCGCACAGTAGGTCTTGGCAATACAAATAACCTCTAACAGCTCCCGGTGTGCAAGTGGCCCTGCTGCTGTAATTCAAGTGTCTTTTATACCCTCCTGTCTGGAGGTGACTTACCTGCTCCACCTGCCCTTCCCCATCACCACTGAATCACTGCCTGGGCTGCGCGCTCCCGCTCCGGCCGGTTTGTGACAAACAGGGCAGGCTGGAATGCTCCTGATAAGGGGCAGCACTGCCCGGGAAGCAATGTAAGAAATGCTTGTCCCTTCATCTTTGCTGGACTGGGGAGGGCCGCCTGCTTTCTGACAAATTCTCACAGTTCTTCGATGACCTTTGAGGGTTTTTTTTTAATCGCCTTTCATAATCTGGTCCGGCTGGTTCTGATGTACCCGCCACGTTTTCACAGGGCAGCAAATCTTCTGAAAGGAAATTTCAGGACACCTAAAAATGGCAAATTCTCTTGTTTCTTCATGTAGGACAAATAATTTGAAAGTGCCTTAGATTAACAGCAGAAACAAGATTCTGACAGTCAAATTTCTTGCGATTAATTGAGAAAAAAACCTCTTGCAACAGAAAAATCTGGTATAAGTTTGAAAGCCTGAAAGTAATGCAAAAAAAGCAAAAAAGACTTTTCAAAACAAAGTTAACTGAACCACTCTATATGATCATATGTCTGCTTCAAGCTCCTGTACAAGTGTTCAAAATAATACTGTATGGCTTGTCACAAAGAAGGAATTTCATTCTTTGCAGCTTTTTGTAGTAATTGCTGTAGAGAAATATTATTCGACCTGCAAACCTTTTGTGGTTCAAAGGACATCGGTCCATGATCCGGGAAAAAGAACGAACAAATTTACATTCATGCACAGATAAGGAAATAAGCGTGTGTACGTGTGGGGGAAGTAACAGGCAAACATTCAAGATTTAGTCGCGTTCTTTTTTTGTTGCAAATATTACTTTTCTTTGTTCAGTTTCTAAGAAAAACAACACAGTCTGTGGGTTTTTTCTGGGTGGTATCAGGAAGGCCCTTCTTAAAAAATGGTTGAGAAACTTCACTCTAAAAACGTATGGAACTGTATCCATCTTTTGGGACAGAGAAGTGTCTAAATCCCATAGACTTTAGTGGCAGTCAGATGCTTTGGCTTCCACGTTCCTCTGCTTCAGCTCACACTGTTCAGTTCTAGTGAGCTGAAATCCAAAAGGAGGTGCTTAAGAATAAGAGAAGCATGTGGAAATTGCCAACATTTTAAGTTTTAGAATTAAAAGTAGGGTTACCTGATCCTTCCCCAGCTAGAAGGATCTGGGCTAGAGCATTGCTCCTCCAGTGGACTCACGATGAGTTCCATGGGTGACTCTAGAAGACAAACTCCTCAGTGGAGAAAGCAGGTTAAGACTCAAACTTTCCCAGCTCCGCGGCTGGATGGTACGGCTCCTTCAGCGGAGCGCGCGTGTCCCGCAGGGATAGCGATCCACGCACTGGGCTGAGCGTGCGGTACCACCCCCGTCTGCTCCCCCAGCTATTTATGTCGCTGTTCAGGGATGAGTGAGGCCGGGAGCAAACCCGGTCCTACAGCTGCCAAAGCAGGCTGTTTGATGAAGGGATGTAAATCAGATTTTTAAAAGTCTTGCTCACTTAGTCACTTTGCATAAGCGCTTCGGTGAACTGGGCTCAAAATTAACAACCTTTCGTGACTTGCTGGGGTACGTTACATGCGGTAACACGCTGAGGAACAACAGTCCTTGGGTTGGGTCTTGCTGAGACCCTGGTAGTCAACGGAGCAACGCCGCCTCGCTTTGTGATCATGCTCTGAAGAAGGACAGAGGCACATTTGAAGCCCTTTAGCCACCGCTAAGGCCAGGATTGCTGACCCGCAGCGAGCAGGCTACAGCCGCTGCGGAGTTCCAGCCTTCGCGAGGCTGGTTTCCCACCAGCCTCAACGTGACTGCTGCACGGAACGGGATGAGCCCAGCCCAGAAGCTGAGCACCTGGGGCAAACTGGGCTGCCCCACACCTGTCCGCACCCCACACGTGCCCACACGCTCCTCCCCTGCAGGGATGCACTGGGTACCTGAGGCACCCAGCCTGTGGAGACCCAGCGCCCTGCTGGGATGACGAGCAGGGCTTGGCTTCCAAAAGTGAGTGGGAGGCTTGCAGTTATTTTTATCTTCTGCTCAGAGGAATAGACTGAGCATGTCGGAGGCTGCAGCTGGTGGTGGGTGGATCCCAGAGGATTGGGAGCAATCAGTTGTGGGAGCACATGCTTCATGTTTGTACTTAAAGGAACAGTGGTGCTAAATAGAAGCAGTTACTTTATTAATATTGTTACTTCCTTGAACTTGTGTTACACATGCTTTGGACTCAGCCCTTGCAGGACAAAACTCCAACACAGGTAGTGTTATTCCTGCCTACAAAAGACGTGTCTGGTAGGTTCATGGAGCTGCACCTTACTTTCAAGGGAAAAAATAAGGGTATGGCTTAGGACAGATGTGCTGGTTTTAACTGGGTGAGAACAAGCCTGTCTAAGCCAAACCCGCTTGTGCAACACCGAACAGAAGTCTCTGCAGGGTTAAATGCTTACAGCAGGAGGATACGACTTAGACTATGCTTTCTGTTAGCTCACACATTCATGTGCCTGCTCCCAAGCTACTGGAAACCAGTGAAAATATACAGGCACCCCCACACACACACACCCAGTGCCTGTGACTGCTGGCACAGGTCCCGCTCAGTAGCTGAGCTCTCCACCTTGCGCTGTTACCTGCTCATCGGATGCAGAAGAAGTGGTGAGACCCACTACTGCCTGAGTTTTCCTGGCAAACAATTCTTTGGCCTCCAGCTAGCAGCACTTCTTGGTTCTACGGTGTTCCTCAGAGTCAGGAGGCCTGATGCTCTATGCAATTAATGCTCCAGGGTGGTAAACAGCACCATTAAGTGATGTTTCCCTAACTCGTGGAGCTCTCTTATTTGTCTGGCTTCACGTGCAGCTGGCTGCCTAACCAGGTGTTCGCTGGGAAAGCTTATCATCGGTGCAGTATTGCAGTTTGCACCTACAGCTAGACAGGGCTATTTAAATTCCAAAGTACATATTATGTACTGTCAGGAAAGAGCCTTGGCGAGTCATCAGATAAGCTAGACGGGAACTCACTGTGGGATACTTTTAATGTAATTATATTTTATCCTTCTCTAACTGTTTCTATCAGACAATCTCAAGACGCTTCACAGACGTAGTGAACTGAGCCTTCCAGTAACTACGTTTATCGAGGACGTTATCTCATTTTACAGCTGGGGAGGTTTTGTGGTACATGGGAAGCCCAGTCAATGCTGAGAAATGCTGCTGTGACCTCTGTGCAAGCAGCAATGCCTGGACAAGCCGTGCCCCTTAGTGCGGCGGAGTCACTTGCCAGAGCAGAGGGGTAAGACTTTAAACAGGTGGTGGAGTGGGAAACACCATCAGAGTTATGCATTACCAATAAATGTCCGCTAAGGTAGCTTGATACAGATTTAGAGAAAACCTGCTTCTATTAGATAAAGCCACAGGTTGTGCCCTTCAGGTGACTCTTCTCCTCTTAAGTGATGCCCACCTTTACTGACCGGTAAACCATGTTTCTGGAACCCTGTGCCTCTGTAGTTTAATCTCATTCAAACACTGGATCCACCTGGCACCTAACTGCGCTGTTCTTTGCTTCCTGTAGTCACCAGGGAGCACCACGATTAGATAATCATTACAAGGTACAGGTGCAACATAGCAATTTTGCTGATACTGTATAACTCATGTGACTATTACTCTTCAGTGGCTTGAGGCTGTGTGAGTCAGCCACTCAGGGGTAGAGTCTCAAATAGCAAGAATAGCATCCATTCCCTGGACATAAGGTCAGGCCTTTTTTTCTAGTCTATTGTTTCTGAAGCAGTAAGTGACTTGGACCAATGGCCAAACCGTGGTCTACAAATCATTGGTGACCCATGATATCATGCCCAGGAGACTGTTGGCTTTCCAAATGTCCATGCTGCTTCTATAGCGGCTTGCAAGGAAAGTTTGATATCAACAATCATGAACAGTGGCTCAAAGGAGGAGCATATCACACCAGAATTAAGGTCCTTGGAAGTATTCCGTGAGTGTGGCAGTTCTTTCAGTTAAGGCAATACCCACAATGTGGCCTGTAAAAGGAGTGGCCCTCATTAAAGGGTCGATAGATGTTCCCAAGAACCACAGCGCCAGCTCCTTTTGCTGCTGTAAGTGGCTCACGTGCAGCTGGAGTTGAGATGTCATGCATGTAAAGTGCGTGGGAACCAAAGTAATTACTCTCCCAAATCACAAACGGGATGCTCTTCCCATGGACCAGTAAGGCATCTGTTGTTGTTGCCAGCCCTAGAATAAGTTATCCAGGGACAGCTGCAGTCATAGCATGTTGCTCATGAGGGAGACTATCAGCAGGACTAGAGGAGATGGCAATAGAAGCAAGGTGAAGGGCAACGTTAACATGCTCTCACCGACACACTGATAATTGCTCTGATGATTGTCCCGCAGAGGTCATGTTCCGGCAGTGTTACTCATTTCCCGGCCCGGTGTGGTGACATGATGAACTTGGGAAATGGCCTGTGATGTCAGAGCTGAGGAGTGAATGTCTGCAGGCACATCTTGCTTCTCTCCAGCGACTTCTCCTCCTGTCACAAGGCACCTGGCCTCTGCTGGCAACAGTCTCCCCTCCCACGCATGAACAGGGCTCAGCTCAACCCACGGCCGTACAGCATCCTAGCAGCAGAATAGATGCCTCAGCCCGCAGTGGGGGTTGTGTGCACTCATCAGAGCACATCCAGGCAGGAAGGGGGTGTTGGGATGCTAATGCACCTGACCAGGGATGTTTTCTGACACCAAACCTGAATTCCAGCCTGTGGCTCCCCATCAGATCACTTCAAAAAGGATCTGATGGTGGTGGTGATGAGGGAGAGGGTTCTCTGTGGTGTCTGTGGCAAGTGCTCACACCCTGAGAGCTCTCTACTAATCCTGATCTTTTCAGGTTACAAATAGCATGTTCTGAGTTGATCCCTTTCTTCACCCTGCAGGAGTCCACCAACTTGAGAAGGATCAGATGATTGACACACCTTCTTAGCAATCTCCCAGGACAAGTGTGACCCTAAGCTCTCTTTTTCTCTTTCATGTTCTCCCCATGCCCAAGGATGACTTTGCAGCCTCCCTTCTCTTGCCCCACAGATATAATCCCAGAGTCCCTATGTATGACCTGAGAAATCAATAAAGACATTTTTCCATAAAGCTCGGCAAAGCAAACAGACTGGTGGACGTGGTACCTCTGTAACTTCCAGCTGCGGGAAGGCCACCACCACACCTTGGTCTCAGTGGCACTGTAGTGCTCCTGCACTGAGCAAGCACAGGACTCCATCTACTGTCTCCTTCCCTTTCCCACCCCAGAAGCCTAATTATCCCTGAGCCATATCGTAGTCCTAGAACTCTGCAGTGGGCAAATGCTTCTTTTCTTCCCACCCCACCCCCCACCCCCTGCCCCTTCCTCTAAAGCCCTAGGGAGAAATTGGTCCTTCTTTGCCCTCTACCTACCCAATGTAGAAATAATGGATGTGATGATTAAACTTAGGACATGCCATTGTAGCTGTCCTTTTTAAACTCTGATCATTTTATATCCCTGTTATATATATGGTGTCTATATTTGCTTTGCATTCCTTGAGTTTTGGAAGTATTGATAAAGTTGAACTTTTCCAGACAGTGGTTGAATGTTTTTGGAAGTGTGACACTTCAGTTATGGCCAGTGCATAATAAGTTTAGTTCTTGTAATTATATCTGCAGTTGGATATTCATTTGTGTTACTAACATACACAGTTAATCATTCAACTGCTTAAGGGAGTACAGGATAATATCCCAGATGTGAGATCGGCTAGAAGTACAGTAAGAAAAACATCTTACTGAGTTGTTCATGCTGAAGAGAGCAATTTATACTTCAGTCCTAAAGAATGTGGCAGGACAAGAATGCAAAACATATCCTCATATGGATTTGTAAATACATTAACAGATGCAGAGATGTAAACTGAGTTCCAGCAAGATAAGGCAAAGTGAAAAGCAGTCAGTATTGGCGCAGGGGTAAAACGTCCTTCTAGTGCATCAGATAATTTATCACCATTACCCTTATATGGAGATACAAAAAGAACAAAAGGATGTTCTTTGTGCCTTCATAAAAGTTTATAACTTCATCCCTGGGTCTGGTTCTGTCCCCACTTTCTGACATGCAGATCTGAGCTGGAGAGACACTCTCATGCTTGGCGTTCCAGCAAGAGACATCATTTCAGTTAATGATTCAAAGGGAAAGAGCAATCTTGAGTGATGTCCTTTTAATATATTTCTACTGTTTTCCATATACATATTTATTACGCTATTTTAGCAAAGTAGGACACTAGAGCCCTTTGCAGCTCTCACGTCGGGCTCCAAGTCGCTTGGTGTTCACTCTAGGGACTGGCAGAGTCACAAAAGCTGGTGTATCATAAGTTTGTGACTAGAGAGAACAAAACTAGGGGATAACTCATCAGATCCTCAGCGGATACAAGCGGGTTTTACACTGGGCCACTCTGGAGTTCGCCAGTGTGCTCACAGTCACTGAGGATCCAAGGTTCAGAGGAACAGGCAGCCTGGCACTCGAGCAGCCTTGGTGTCTCTCGGGGCAGCTCTCCTGCCTTCAGTGCACGTAGGCGTGCATGTGTACAGTTGCACAGGTAAATGCTGCTCTCATTCTCGTTACATCATCCTGCCATGGTCTTTACACACTGCATGCTCTAAATTATATGCCCTGTATCCTTTGCTCAGCACTTTGCACAGCACAGAGCACTGGCACCTTTCAGTTCCAGCGTAACGACAGTATTCCAGTGCAATTACTGGGCAGGAACTCGGTCCAGCCACGGGCTGTCTGTCCCAGCGTGGCAGAAGTAGGAACTTGGAATAGGGCTGTGGGATTTGGCCCTCTGCAAATAATGGAAAGGCAGATTCCTTTATGCATGTGATAAAACACAGAGGAACGTTACAATATTTGTATTCACAGTGCAAACTGTTTTCCATCTGTTAATACAGATACTAAATCTAGTTTACATATAAAATACAAATGTTTGTGGGTTGTTTTACGCTCACTTCCTTCAAGCCTAATCCTCTGCTAAACAACAACTACTTACAGTGAGTTCAGTGGGAAATGAGGATGCTCAGCAGCTCCCAGGAACAGACCTTTGGCTCTCACAAATTCAGCATTGTGCCTTGTCGCTCATCCTGAGTAAAAAACTCCAACAGAAGAAGGAAATCTTTTGAAGCTGAAATATAATTGCTGCATAATCTCCATAGAAATCCTCCATCTAGTTAGCAGGATGAAAGACTAAGTTCTAGATCGTGGATCTGAGGTAGCAAACCTCCTGAGACCTGATTCTGAATTCAGTTTTCAGCTATGTCATATGGATGTACATGCCTCAAGATGCTACATGAACTGCATGCCCTAGAGATTCCTCCTACCACTACTCCATCTCTGTGAAATACATCAGTGAAGATATTTAAGCTCTCTGGCTTAGCCGTGGACCTTTGGTGAAAGGAAAATATCAGAACAGATATGGTGATTGAACTTATGGCAGGGAAGGACTGGCCTCCAGCCTTCCCACAATTAGAGTGCATTGCAGGCTGCCCATCCCTTTGTCTGGACCTTCGCCCAGGTGCAGAATCACCCAGGCAACATCCTCCTAAAAGGTCAACAGCTGGATTTAGTTAGTCCTCAAGTAAATAGTCCTCACTGATCAGAACATCAAGTGAGAGAAGAGCTCCTCTGCAGGGACTTTGATGTATTTTTAATGTACCTAATGCAGACAGTCAGTGTTTTAGCAAGGGATATGATATTAACAGCTAAACTAATTGTGTACCAATTTGCTTTTCCGAAGTGCAATCTTCAATGTTTGTACAATCAACATGGAATAAATAATTAAGTTTCTCTAATCCTTCTTGCCATTCTTGCTAATGATCAATATGATATGATTTTTTTGAAGAGCATTAAGCTTCTCTGGGTCCCCTGAGTGCCTTTCTTTTCCACATCTTGTGCCTCCTGACCTGTGAACAGCCTAAGTTAGGCTTAAAATAAATATTGGCTATGATGCAGGTGTCAGGAGGGGACAGGTCTCTGTGTTATAAAAGGGCCTTTGATCAAAACCAGCATCAGGGAAACAGAGATGAGGACAAAACCTAGGAAGGTCTCAGTGAACTGTGACAGTGGTGACAAAAAATGGAGAAGAAACCAAACAAAGCACATGCCTACCACTTTGCAGATTTGTGAGATGCACTACAATTCATCAGTTCTGTATGTCTTCAGATCTGTGGCATCAGAAATGTCTCAGTCCTCCATGTCATGTGTAAAACTTGAAAGTGTGGCTCCAGTGCTAAAGGGGTTGGTTCGTGTCTCCAGGACTCGTCCTGTAGTGGACACACTGGCCAGGCTGAATGACTGCTTCATTAGCACTGCTCAGTCCATCGGGTACCTCTTCACATAGGTAAGGAGACACAAAATTTTATAAAGCTCTAGAACCTGTTGCTGTTCTTTTTCTTCCTTGTTCTGAAAATGATTGGGATAACTGATGGCAACTTTTTGAGTTGCAACTTAGATTAAACCTAATATTTCAAATGATATATTTCAAATTCAAATATACCCAAATGCAAACTGCTATGTCAATGACTATTCCTATTAAATTCGTGGCACTCTCTTTACAGAAGGAAAGTTAAATACTGACAGGTCTGGCATCTCTGAAGGGTAGTGGGAATCTTGGGGCTTCAGTTTCTCAAACATAAGGAAGATCTTTCCACTTCTTGCTTTTTGCTATTTTCTAAAATCAAGAATTCTACAATAAAATATATTGTAACAAGTTTTAGCTATATCCTTTTCATTTTGTGCATCATTCATACTTACTTTAAATGTTCTTGAAATAGTTCAAATGACGAACAGCTGCCTGCCTTACCCAACAAAACCTACTCCTTTCATGTTTCAAGTGCAGTGCAACCACAGTGCAGAGTTGATGGGAGAATTATAGTCCTGGAAACAGTCTGCAATGTCATGAAAATAATATCTTGTTGCCTGATCAGTGGGATAGATGGTGCTGCACCACTGACAAATGGAGTCACTTTAGAAAAAGATAGATGAAGCATTTATAGAAGACAGGCCATCTCCATGGTTTTTCTTTAAAATAGGGAACATCCTACTTAGTCTTATTATTAGTAACAAGAAGAGTGTGCAGTAGTTTTTATTTTTGTAACTGTGGTGAGCTATAAGACCCACAGAAAGCCTTGGCTTGTCCGTGCAGTATTTACAGTGGAAGAGAAAGGAAAAGAAAAGCTGTGCAATGCAAAAGCTGTGAGCTCAAACACGATGGGATCCAAGCATCTTGTGTTTAGGACATTCCTTTTTGTATGGAGCGCTTTGTCAGAGATTTTGATCCCATGCTCGCCACCCCAAAGCACCCATCCCCAGGAGACAAAAATACAACTCTCTTCATTCTGCTTTTTTGTTTATGACAAGACGTGGCTGGCTGTAAGAGAGCTCTTTAAACCTACGCTGTCGACTGTGTGCTGAGGCAGTTTAAACTACTACTGCCCTAAAGATGTCATTCTGAGCGTGGTAGCCTCCAGCAAGCGGCAGATCAAAAGTGCAATATTGTAGTATAGTACAGTATGGATTTTACAGCTGTAAGTGGGTGTCTGGAAAACTGCTCATTCCTCTGCTCATGTCCCATGTCTGCAAGGATGCACATTACGTGCTGGTTTTCCAGCCCTGGATAGACACGCACTGCCTCATCTCTCCTGTGCCCCCAGGTGATGGGGAAGGAATACCACGGTAGGAAAGGAGGAGCAGGCTGGTTTAGGGATCTGGGTTCCCAGCACTCCTGACAGCTGTATTGGTGCACTGTGTAGGATGGGAACAAGCAGCTGGCAGAACCTCCACCGGGTACCAGTGCCCGCCAGACCCCATGGAGCCCCTGTGGAGCTATGGCCTTGGGCACCGAAGAGCTTTTCAGAGCCATGATTAGACATATCTTCCCCATCACTCATCCCATCCTCCGTTCTTCAGACAAAATGCTAGGAGTTACACTAGGGTGAGCATTCAGTTTCATTCTCTGAAGGGTTAAACACGCATTTTCATGAACCAGCAGATGAATTTCTTAATTTTTTTATTGCATTATACTGATTGCCATATTCTTGTTTATGCTTTTCCCTGGGTCTAGTTATTTACTTTTCCTTGTAGAATCTTTATCAACATTCAGTTACTCATCGAACATTTTATTTTACCTATTTGTATTTACTGTGGACAAAGTAGTATTTAAATACTGCTGCATGTGGAGATGACATGCTTCTGAACCCAGAAAACGGGAGGTATGGAATGAGAGATTTAATAGTTGTTATGTAAAAGAGAAGGGGGAAAAAGAGAGAAATCATTTCATCTTTTGCTTAATATAAGGCAAGCATAAGGTTAAAAATATTCCAGATCAGAGATCTGATTTGCAAGCTCCAGCAGGTGTGCTGCCCATTGAGTAGGTGTTAATTTGGGAGGTCTAAATAGGCAAGCCCAATGCTAGGGAGGATTTTTTCTTCTTCTTCTTCTTTTTTTTTTTTTTTTTTTTTTTTTTGCTTTTTTTCTTTCATGAACTGAAGACAGGATAGTGCTAGTCAAGTGTTGGAAGATTAACTTGAAGAAAGTGAGTTGTAATTATAATTTTGATGTCCGTTAATGTCTTACCTGACAGGCTGTGAGCTGCAGGATGGAAGCTGGTGGTGAATTCTATTTTATGGAAGTTATGTCACTCAGCAGTCTTATGGAAGATAGCACAAGGTTGTCATCACTGACTCTTCAAAGAGAATTTCCTTTCTAGTATGTGTATGGGGTAGCTAAACTTAGTGAACAGGTTATTTTCTATAAGCCTCTCTTGCCATAAGCTGAGCTGATTTAAATCAAAATATAAGTTTTAAAGCTAGCAATGGATCTTTCCTGTTATTCAAGAGAACAGCTGAAAGCTGAATTTGTGCCAGTCTGGGAATGCAAAAGTAAGGTTTTGTAGGAGGAGGTAATAGCTTTTCCTAGACAAATTCTGTTAAGCTTTCAGCTGTGAGAATAGCTGAAAGAAAATTGCACCGAGCTTTAACAGAGAGATCCAGAGATATGAATCTGAGGCTGGGTGTCATGTGCTGCTATTCTCAGAAACTATGGGAATTACTTACTTTCATAAAAGCAATTAAAAAAGTTGCCAGACTCCTTCATTCTGCAGCTACATGCATGCCTTTTGAAGTATGTTGTGAATTTCCTGGGTATGAGAAAGGTATTTACAAAGCATCAACTGCTTGCTCAGGAATGGAAAACATAAGCCCCCAGGCACAGCTTAATAAATGGTAGAAACCTCATACTCCATACTCCTGTAAGTGGGAGAGCCATCAAATTACCCAGTTTCAGTGGCTGAGACAGAAGCCTCCTGGCAGGAAATCCTGTTGCGTAAATCTCTTTCCTTGTTGCTTCCTGTGCTGTAATTTTTTTTTCAGAAACAATCCACCTCTGAATGCTGTGAAGGACTGAGGGAACTGAGGTTTTGCTGTTTCTTGATTTATTCTTTGCTTGATTATTCTCTCACGTCCTTTTGAGAAATCCTAAAGCTAACCTTGTTCTCCCCACGATGCTCTAGTGCTCTTTCTGCTCACCCTGGAAAACGTGTAAGTATTGAATTGTGAGCTGATTTTTTTGTGACTCAGCAGCTGAGTCTTCCATGAACAGAGCACAGATGTGAAAGAGGTGCTGATAAAGGAGGAATGCCTTGAATTGTGACCATGCAAAAGGCAGTGAAAAAAGGCAGGAGTTCGCATCGGTACAGATAAGGAAGTTCTTCAGGAGAGTAGAGTAGATTTTCCTCACAGCTTTTGAAGTTATGCCTCTCTGATAATTGCTCAGATGTGCCCGGGATGTCCAAGACACCTGTGCAAAAGGAAAGATGAGTTGCTTCTGTATATGTGACCATATACCTTACATATTGAAAGGACTGTGATCTTTTCTGTTTTTACATCTACACCCACACATATGCAAGGATATATATAAAAAACAATATATATTTTGTATATATAAAAAATAAGTTGCTATCTACTGAATCATTGCTCTAAGTAACTGCTGGGGAGATAAAAATACGCATGTGGCAGAAGTATAGCTGTCTTATTTAATAGTTGTATTCTCCAATAGCCCAAATGTCCTTATAGCCCAAACTTCCAGTGGAGCAGAGACTTTGGTAGTGCACTGTATGCAATGATCGTATTTAACAATACTTTTGTATGCTTTAGATTCAAATGCAAGTGTTGCCATGTTGTGAATACATTGTAGAATGTCATGGAGCTACAGAGTTTGTTTAAAAAAAAAAAAAAAAAAAAGCAGATGCCCAGTTTATCCTGTTACGTGGCGAGTGGAAGTTGGCTGGACCACATGGAGAGAGAGAAATAAATGCAGTGTTCTTCTAACAGACTCAGACTGGTAAAAAAGAGGCCCTTAGAGCTGAAGAACTACTTTTCTTTTAGAAACTTTCTTCCATGGCTGGTCTTCTAAACCCAGCTAGGCCTTTAGGAAAGGCCATGAGACAAGAGTAATCTCCCTAGCTTTCTACAGCCTCTGTTCCAAGGCTGTAGTCTTGTATTGATAATAGCCAGTGAAACTGTAAATGCAGGTCTTCCCTTTTAAGACCATAGTTTATTTTTTAAAACAGTGCTACTCCATATAGCAGTTCTCCAGTAAATTAATCAGCCACCCAGAAAAAAAACCAAAAAAAGCCAAAACTACCACCACAAACTCAAAAAATACGGGGCAGAAATCATGACACTGTTTTTAAAATCAGTAGCAATTCTTCCGATTGCTCAAGAATATTATGCTCTTGCTCCTGCCCTCAACTTAGTAAGATCCACTGCTGCTCAGCTTGCCCAGATACTTCTCATTCATTCATATATTCCAGTTAATTTTATAGCACGTGATGCGTGCCAGCACATATTACATTCTGGGACACCTGTGCAATACACTGATCTCTTCAGACTGCTAAAATATATACTTGCACTGACATCGATTTTTGTGCTTATCAAGCCACATGAAAAATCCTACCAAAGCAGAACGCAATTTACTTTTTAATAAAACTTAAATGGAAGTCAATATATCACTGAAAATCTCTTCTCAATGTGATAGTAATTAAAACTATATATTACTGGCAGTATTACAACTTTAATACACTTTCACGTATATTTATATAGCTTGTATTTAATCTTTGTACTTGCAGCAAGAGCCTCAAGACTGGCTTTTCTCCCTCCCTCCCTCCCTCCCCTTCTCCCTGTGTGAAAGGTATTGATAATTTTTGCAAAGCCATGGAAATCTAACAAGATTTAAACCTTATTAGCTGTAATTCATATAATTATCATATTTGATAAATTTACCTTCAATTAAACATGCAGAAATAAATGTTTCATTAAGAACGATGAATATTTATGTTTTTCCACCTCCTACCTTTGCCTGCTTTACAAATATTTGCATATGAGGACACTGGGTTTTTTTATAACAAAGAACAAACACCTACAGAGAGGAAAAAACCCAAACCTATAATATTGCTTGTACAATTTGCAGAGTACAACTTCTAGTACTAGAAAAGCTTAGCTAACAGACATCATAAATCGCTGTGAATCACTTCCATGTCCACACAGAAATAGTCTAAGTGGAAAACTAGATTCTTCTCATGTCCCAAATCAGTAGATAGTTTGAGGGGTAGGGGGAATTAGTTTAAATACAGTGGTATCTACTGAATTTTCAATCAGTATTATATTAATCTATACAAATTGCTTAGTTCTATAGACTATTTCTGTACCTGGATAATTCTTTTCAATACTTCTTTCCAGGCAAACATGGTCTTTAATATTTAGGATGGGACAATTTGCTTTGGAAGCTATGGTCCTCTGGTTAGATATAGGTGTTTAGACTGATTAAACTACATAATATTTATGGTCTTAGATTTCTAAGCAGAAATTATCGTTCCTTACCAAAGAAAATACAGAACTGCTTACCTGTCATGTTTTTACCTTCAACTGTTAGGGGGTTTTATGCATTTAAAAGCTGCAGTTGTCATTTACACAGTGTTGTATTTGTATATCCGCATTTATCTGGTCAAGAAGCATGTAGGATCATTGTATCCCAACGTGGGAGAAAGCTTTTTATAAAATTACTAGAAATACATGCTAACATCTAAGGTTCTATCATAAATCTTGACAAAGCTAACAAATAATGGTCCCAAGTCGTGACGTAACGACACTCGGGTTCCTCCCAGCCTGGTTCTTGTTGCCAGGGTCATACGCTGGGCAGTACTTTACAGCACGATAGCGGTGCTCAGTCAGAACGGGGCTCGAAGTGTGGAACAGCAATCAGCAGCGTGACACAGCAGCTCTTGGGTCTTACTAGCATGCTGCAGGTATAGGGCAAAGGCAAGACAAAGGTGATAAGCAATTCCCAGCATGTCTAGCTTCCAGATGAAGCCTAAAAGGTTTTTAATTTGCATGCCACAACTCTGTTGTCAACCTGCAACTGTTGCCTAATGGCAAAACATCTGATGCAAATGAGTAGTTCACGTAGAAATGCCAAATTAAAATATACATGTCCTCCAAAGCAGTAGGATAGATCTAGAATTCAGGAGGTTGTTAGTCCTCATGTATATGCAAAATAGCAACAGATTAAAGGGGGAAAAAAAATAAAACACACAAAACAGCAAGCCATAATAATGACAGCCCCTTGCAGAAGAAACTTGCTGTGCCTGTGGTTCCTAATCTGTGGTTTGCAGACATCTGAGAATATGTAGGTTACTTTGAAGGGATTTATATATCAGTATTTAGCTAAGAAAAACAACGGTATTTTCTCCTGTACTGGAATTTTTCATAAAGGACTCTACACCTTCATTAAAAATAAAAATTAAAAAAAAAAAGAAAATCAGAAAAGGTTGAAAAACACTGTACAAAACAAGTTTTCAAGCTTCTGTTCTTTACTTGTATACTATAATCAGCAGTATAATGACACAGGCAAAGCCATTTGGCTATCTGATAAGCGTTACACTTACAATAACTCCTAGCTTTCCACTGCTGTCAGTAAAACCACAAGCACAGCAGTAGATTACCAGTGAAAGTATGGCAATACTTTTTACAGTAAACAGTTATAGAGCACCGGTTTCCATACTTTGATCAGAAAGGTTTACCATCAGTGGGGACAATATTGTATGCTTCTGACCTTTACGGTTTGAAGTTTTGTTTTGGTTTTGGGTTTGGTTGTTTTTTTTTTAACAGGAACAACTTCAGTTTCAATGCAATATTCTTATTAATACTTGATCAAATTTTCTTGAACTGCTTTTTGTTCTTACATGCTTTTATCTTCAGTTCTTTCTAGCTGTATTTCTCAGGATAAAACTTGAAATTCAGCTGGTATATCTTAAACACAGGCTCACAAAATATTTTAAATGGAAGGGTACTTCTATGTTTGCACTGTGAAATAAACAGGCAGGAAGGTAATATAAGGTGGTTCTAGCTTGGGGAGGGGGGAAAGAACTTGAATTTTTCTGTCATAAATTATAGGAACCTTGGGCATAAGAATAACTTTGTGTTGGTTTTGAATGCCTTTTGCTCATTATCAGACTACATGTAGCCTGTGACTTGCTTATCTTATACCCTGCTGTAACCCGGACAGCTATTATGCCCATCTGTTTTGTTTTCAACTCTGGGAACATCTCCTGTATGCATCACATCTGTGACTGCTTTTCATTTGTCTTCTACTTTTAAACTTTCAGGATTTACCATAAAAAGCAGTTGTGATTTAATTTTTGTTTCTAGGGCACTGCTTTAAGGGAAAAATCTGTTTAAAGGAAACTTGTAAATAAAATATAGCTGGTAAGTCGAGTGATGTGCATGTTCATCCTGGTAGTATTAAAAATCACAGCTTAATAATAATAGTAGAGCAAGTTACCTTGATAGTACTATGTTAGTTTCAAATTGTCTGTGAAAACTGGTCTGGAATTGCCCCCTTCCCCAAAAAAGTTAGCAAATGAAAGAAGTAAAGGGTGTATTGGCAGCAGGAAATCTTAAGCAAAGGGCTTCTGCTTGATAGGAGCATCATACGTTGCAGTAGACAGACCTGTATGTTTTAGTTCAAACGGCTAACATTTGAAATATCCTTTGGCTTGGCTGAAAGGTGTTTCTCAAGGTAGTCTTTAATTCCCATAAATCAAACAATGAGAAGTCAGGGAATCCTCTTCATATTTCTCAGTTAACGGTTACATAAGCTCAGAATGACTGCTGTTTAACTGCCCCAATCTATCTGATCACACTGTAAGGTAGGTCTGCTGAAGGGCTGCTCTATGTGTCAGGAATATTTCAAGATACTTCCCCAGTTAACAGAAATATTGCCAGTAGATTAGCAGACCATAGATTTATGTCAATGCTAGCAGTCACTCTCTTGACAAGGCAACTAGTGTTTTGACTTCTGTTATGTAGCTCATATCTGCTCAAGAGCAATAACTTTCTGCTTGGCTGCCTCGCTGTGTGTCACCCAGGTACCCTTCCAGGAAAAGTACAGGATGAGCAAGTGTATTTGTGAAAGGGAGTATCATATACCATCTGGAATGTGTTGTTTGAGCACTATTACAAATTTTACAAATAACTTGTATATGCTTCTTAAAAAAAAAAAGCTTTTGAGCTTTTCCTTAATATTAATGCAAATCTACCAACAGACTTTTATCATTTAAAGCTGATTTGAAAGAGAAAAGTCTTAAGCCTTCCTAATCCTGCTTTGATCAAAAGCAGACCTTTGAAATTGTCAATATGAAATCAGCAGTGCTTGCTCAGTGACAAGAAATCCTGGATTTTTGAGATGATGTTGTTTGGAGACACTGTCAGGGCAAGCAGCCTAACAGGTAGAATTTCAGAGCAGAAGATTAAAGATCACGACTAATTTGGGGCAGGTTGAATGGGAGCAAGTACATGTAAGAACTGATGCTTTAATTTACTAGAAGTATGGTAGGTCAGATCTGGGAAAACTTGTCAGCATTTGGTACAGATGGTGTTATGCTCCACATGAGTCAATATTCTAAGCTTTTTCCTTAAGGATGTGGTATTCACTGAAAAATGTCATTGGTCAAAGAAATAAGGAATAAAGTAGGCTCACAGGCATCCAGCTTTCTACCTGTAGCTTCATCCCCATTCCCCAAATCTATCAAAGCGTCCTTTCAGACAGCAGTTTCAGAAAGCGGTTGGTCATTGTCTGTGCTGTGGATGAAAGGAATCAGGCTACCTGCTAGCGTGCCTTTAGCAGCTTTACAGAACATCTTTCCTAACAACAGCTGTTGCATAGAACAGAAATCTCTCTGAAGAAAATCACCGCCTGAATAACTGCGTACTGTATTTTTTTTTGTTTTGTTTCAAGCTGCTATGTAACATGCAAAGTGAGAGTGTTTTTGCTTTGTCTCTTAGGGGAAATCTTGGTAACTGCCTCAACCAATTGTTAAAAGCCACAAATCAGGAAGCTGAAATGATAGAACACTTTAGTGACAGTTGCATGCAGAAAGAGACAAGTCAGGAAGCCGAGTACAGAAATCTAATATAATTGCTGCAAAAGCAAGGCTAGACTTAAACTTGCAGGATGCTGAGGTACCTCCTAATCATAGCAGAAACAGCGTGGTTTCCTCCCAGCTATACCAATTTCTGGAGATGCCTACATATTACACAGATATACTGGAAATACCCTACAGAGAAATTGGATAATATGATCTAAAAGAGTGGGGTTTTTTGTTTCTCACAGCCTGACAATAGAGTTGATAGATTAGATCTCTCCCTTAAGTAACATGCGATCATAGTTGTTTTGTTTATTTTGAAGCAATTTGTAATTTTCTGTCTACTAAAGGAATGTTAAGTTTGACACCTTTTCTGCCAGGCACTCAAAACAATACGCAACAGTTAAAACCGCTGCAAAGTTATGTCTGCCAACATCACTTTGAAGAGATGTCTGGACATGTTGTGTGAGCAAACCTTAATAAACAGAGCTGAATGGAAAAACTCAACACAGAATTATTTTAAAAGCACTATTGAGGTATAGTAGACACATTTTGAAAAGATTTTATTAATCATGTATCTGGTTGTAGTTAATTGTCATAGTAGCTTGTATTTTTCCACACAATGGAACTTTCCATAATCTCCCATTTTCCCCCCACCCTCAGATTGGAAAGGTCATTGCAAAAAGCTATTTGAACCATATGTCCCATTGATTTACTCACTCTTTTGTTCTGGTAAAATATGTGGTCATGAGCAGTAACCTAGTTTTGAAGGGCTGTACTTCAGTTTTAGTACTGCAGTGGCAATAACTATGGGACCAGCCAGAAAGACAGATATTTAGTGTATTCATTTGTTTTGCCAGCATCTACAATTCTTTTCCAGCAATTTCTATTTTATAGCAGTGCCCTGAATTGGGGGGGGGGGACGGGACATGAAACCACCTCAAAAAAACCCCCAAAACCTCCAAAAAAACTGGTTATATCTGCCCATGTGCAGAACTTTTTTCTGCCTCATAAATTAAGATGGATGTTGACCCTAAATTCAAAACTCACAATTTCTACCTTTCCTTTCTCCACCTATAAACTTGAAAGTAGCATATCTTTTCCTGCACAGACAGGTTTAGAGAAAGAAATATACTGAGTTTTATAGTGTAACTGGTTATGGAGAAATGTAATAAGTTTAGGTGTCAACTACTAAACTATTTATAGGATTTAAATCACAGCCTCTTACATGCACTGAATCTGTTAGGCAAGAAAAATTCCAATCACACTGTCACACTATGTATTCAGCCAAGCGTCCTATTTTGTGAAATGCCAGTAGAAGGCTGGGGTAGGAATGGATCACAAAAAACTTACAAAGCTGCAGAACAAATTTCAAGTGACACATTTACGAAGTAATGCAAACCACAATACACAGCTAAGAAAAGAAGACGAGAAATGTTTTTCCTGGCTACGAAGTCATTGTAAGTTGTATAGCTAGTGAACAGAATAAAAGGCAGAAGGCTTAATCTTTGAAGAGGTAAGAATGAATTTGATACTGAGATGAAGTAGTGCTTTTAAGCCAAAATACTTTGTCACAGCATAATTTTGTGTGTATGTTTGCTTCCAGCAACTTAGTGGATCCAAAGGTGTTTGAGAATTGTTTAAAATGTTCTGCTAATGCATGAATTGTGTATCTCAAAGTTCTCTAACTGCAAATGAAACATGCAGTTTCAGCACTTTAGCTACTCTGTATATTTATCAGAAGCTGCATTCGCTGTATGATTGCCTGCTAGACACAGAGCAGAAAGCAAACAAGTCTGTCCACCCACTTTCATCTCTCTTCAGCAAAGTGTGCTGAATTCTAGAATATCCAAACTTTGTGGGAGAAACTCTAGGACTGCTGTATCAAAAGTTCAATGAAAGCTTTTTCCTGCTGACTTCTTCAGTCTTGAGAATAAGTAGTGCACTTAAGTCTTTCTTTGAGATTCTAGGGTCTGCTCTGAAACATTGCACCTAGTTTGGGGGAAAAAAAATCACAGTAAATTGCAGTTTTTCTAACGTATCCAGATTAGGAAGTTTGTAGAGAGCTGCGTTTAGTTTTCATCTGTACAGTTATATAAATATTCAGTAAGACTGAACATTAATTTTCTTGGTAAATATTGTTGTTCTTTATTACACTCAACTAGGTATTTTCTTCCTTACTGGAAAACAGTATTTCCATATGTCGTCCGGGAGAGAGCAACTTTTGAAGAATTTAAGTATGTCAAAATCTTTTCTTAAAAAAAAAAAGCATTCTATAGAATTTATACCTTTCCCCAAATGATGTTTGACATTGTCTGTAGTCTTTGTATTTTAAACTTGTGGCAAAATGTACTGCCATCTCAAACTTGGCGGAGATTTTAATTCTCCTCTTCAAGAGTTATGTAACTCCTGTTGCACGAAGGTGTAGCTTTCACATCAGAAGTGCAGCACTTACCTTGCCTCCCACTTCAAGTCCTAGTTTTGCCAAGAGATCCTGCCCTTTCTGCCACATTTCAGCAGTGGCTGTTAATTGGGGTGAGATGTGCTGCTACTGGGGTGCGGGGTGCGCAGCCCCGCGGCGGTGTCACCCAGCTGGACACGAGCATTGCGCGGCGTTTCTCAAGGCTTCATTTCTCTCTCTGAAAGCCCGCTGCTTGGGACACGAGCATTGGACGGCATTTCTCGAGGCTTCATTTCTCTCTCTGAAAGCCTGCTGCTTGGGACACGAGCATTGCACGGCGTTTCTCAAGGCTTCATTTCTCTCTCTGAAAGCCCGCTGCTTGGGACACGAGCATTGCGCGGCGTTTCTCAAGGCTTCATTTCTCTCTTTGAAAGCCCGTTGCATGCCAGGAGGCCGCTGTCAGGCGGTACCAAAGGGCTTGTGTAAGATGTAAAGGCCTGAGGTGAGTTCAGGGGCGCCGTAGCCTCCCTGTGTCCCCTATCCTGACGCTTCTTTAATGAAATATTTAATCCTTTGATCGTGATACCCCCCACTCGGCGGAAGACTCGAGGGACGGGTGAAGAGGCCTTGGCCCCCGCCTGCCTACCTGCGCTTCGCCGTCCCTCCCGGGGCGTCTGCGTCGCCCAGCAACGCCTAAGATGGCGGCGGCCGCGCTAGGCACGCTGGGAGTGGCAGTGCCGGCCCTCGCCCGCCCTAGCCCTGGCGGCGGGCGCGGGACTCCCTTTCCCAGGCGGCACCGCGCG
>JAVJGI010000040.1:103895046-103906505 GCA_035590275.1 Ibycter americanus
ATATAAAACACTCGCCATCTGTCACAGAATAGTTTAAACAGGCTTGAAGTGAAACAAATAGTACAATACTTGACAGGACTGAGGCATGGGAAAAAGACTGTATTATGGCAGTATTCATATTTTCAGCTTGCTGTGCTTCGAGTGATTGACTATAGAGATGCCAGCATCTTTTTTCATCCAAGTATACTCTTTCTGGTTCTTAGCATCTTTGTCCCTGCCTACTTCTATTTTCAATGCTATATATTAAAATGGCATTACATTTTGTTTTGATGGTGTATGGCCTCTGAAAATAAACAGTAAAATTCTCCTGGTTTTCTAGTATTGTTGGGGGTAGTTACAGGTTGTTACACTTCCTATTTTTCTCAAAACTAAAACATGTGAAGCAGTGAATGGAGCTGTGCTGAAATTGCCCTCTGGGAGTAGTTTGCTTGTAACTCTCCTTTTTGGCCCTCAAAAAGGTTCTATCTTTTCTGGAGTAAACACTTTGAAATGAAACCTTTTAACTTGTGTAATATAATAGGAAGCAGGAGACGCTTCTAACCAGTAGACCAAACAGAGGGAATTTGTTGCCTCTGCCTCTTTCTGAAGACTAGGAAATATCTCCAGTGTCACTTTTGTTGTTTTCAAACTTCAGTAAATCTTATGCAGGTTGTTACAGGCGATGGAATGAAGATGGTAGTAGCAGCTGCATTAAATGCAAAAATGAAACCCTTCCTGTTTCATCTGCTTCCAATCTGACTGAATGCAGAAATAGTGAGTCATTTACCATCCCTTTATTTTGATGGGTGTTTTTTGGCACTGAGATCTCTTCTTGCATGCATGGCCCAGCAAAGACTGTTCAAGAAGGCATCAAATGTTGCAGATTACTCCCTGTAAAACTTCAACTTTCTCAAAAGCCCTCATATAACTTTGAGCTTTTGAACTTGCAACAGAACTTGCAGAAACTTTGAAATTGAGTTTGCGGAAACTTTGCAGAGTCCTGTGGAACCATTCCTGGCTGTCGGGGGGGAACAACAAAATCTTGTTATATATTACAGTACCTAATCTGCAAAGACAAATGCAACATTAAAAAAACTCAAAAAAAAAAAAAATCATTCTGCCCAGTGTAAGTTTTTAAAATAAAAAAGTCTGGAACATCAAAATGATTAAACTTAGAGGTGGGACCTGTATCAAACATACAGTGAATATTGAATTTTGTGGCTGCTTTAATCTGTGCTGTAAGAAAAAGGCATTTGCTGTGGGTGTTTGCTAGGGACTTCTCCAGAGCACAAAATAGCTCAGACTGTACTTGAGTTCTTTGAAAAATCTATATTAAGAAGGCTAGATTAATTTTGTATGCGTGCTTTGTTTGGGAGGTGAGAACCATTCAATTCCTTCCTAAATATTTTTAATGAAAAAGATAGAAACTTATCTAAGTTTCTGGGAAGTGCACTAGTGAATTATTTTCTTTTTGGACAAATTATGATGATGCTTGTCTGCCTCCTTTTATTTTGAGATTATCAAAAGTGATGTAAAGAATGGATTTTTCATGGGAGATATCAGGATTCTTATACAATTTCAAATAATTACTGAGAAGTACAATAGCTTTTTACCAAGATTTTCAATAAATCTGTAGGTTTTGTCAGATCTTGCTTTAAAAAATTCTTTTTGATTACAGCTGGTATCAGAGGAATGAATTTCCAAATGAATATAAGCACCGTAACTCCTTTCATACAGAACATAGGTGAGTAAATGGAAATAGTTATTGAGTGCAGGCTTTGTGATTGTTCGCTGCATACCAGCCACTTCATGACATGGCATTTGAAACAAGTTGTAAAATGTTTTTCTGTACCTTATGTTTAATTCTAAATGCAGTAGCCATTTTTACTTTTTCTGGCTTGTTGTCAGGAAGAATCTTTTATAAGTCTGAGTTGAATTTTGAGGTAACACTATTTTACTAAATGGTTCTTTCATCTTGTCTTAGTGATCTTCTGGCACAGGTTGAGCTGGTGATTTATGAAACCCCATAACTTGGGTTTTGAACCTTATGCTGCAAGAGCTTTTGTTTTCAGTGGTGAGGCAATATGTTACACATCGGTTACATCTTGGTTAGCCTTTCTACAGGTTGATTTTATCACTGCTGACCAGTCATTTCTGTTTAATCTCCTAAAAATACTTGTTTGACGCTGGTAAGAATAATACAAATTGAGAATATTTAGATGGCAGCATTGCACACTTCAGCCAGAGATAGGATGCCACATGAAGTGATTTAGTGTTACAGGGTGAATGCTTATCAGCGCTCTTAAAAAGGAAAGCTAAACAGCCATGTCAAACTTGGGTGCTGCTGATCCCTTTCTAACATTTGTCATGTGTATGTACTTGAATCCAAGTATCTAGTGCTCTTCAGAGTGTGGACTTCTCAAGCAGAGCTTATCAGATAGATCTGTTGTCTTAGTTTGTCTGCAAGATCATAAACAACTTTTGTTTTTTAAAATACTTGCTCTTTGGGATCATAATTCTAAATAAATAAAATAGCAGAATAAATATACAGGGCATTTTCTGAGGGAAGGCAGAATAGAGGTGAGGGAGGGCACCTTTTACTAATGTCTGCCTCCCTGAGATGATTTCCATATCAGTCATTTGTGGAAAACATAATACTGGGTGTACTGTACCAGTGGTATGTCCTCTGTTGGGAAGTTCTGTGTTTAGGAGACTTTGTTTAAGGAATAAAAGAACAATGTTAATGTTGAGTGCCTCCCAGCACTAGTTTTGAAAGTTATGTAAAAGAAACAGAATGATGGATGAAAAATCTTGTGACTGTCTTCAGGAAAGTAGAGACTAAGGCTTTCCTGACATTTGACAGGTGGGGTTGGGGAAGTTGTTCATTTAATGAAATGAGTATTGAAAGATCTTTGCAAATGTTTCAGTGAGGTCTACCTGTATATTACAAAAAACCACTGTTTTCTCCTATGAATATCAGGAAGTTAGTTTTTATCTTTTGTTTTACCCTTCTGTTAGAAGAAATTTCTAGTCAATAATAGTCTTTTCCCTCTCTCTCTCTCTCTTTTTTCCCCCCCTTTTTTTTTTTCTTCCCTGTACAGGGGGCCCAGAAGTGGCAGCTTCTCTCATCTTAGGAACTTTTTTCATCAGTTTATTCCTGATTCTGTCTGTTGCTTCTTTCTTCTACCTCAAACGTGCCAATAAACTTCCTAATGTTTTCTACAGAAGAAACAAAGGTAAAATACCTCTAATTGTCTATTTAATCTCTAAAGTTTTGGCCCTTGCTCTGTTTCTTAATTTAAAACCTTTTAAATTTCTTCATGTCTGTTCTAACTTAATGTAGCTACTGCTGTGTCCTTTGATCATTCAAAGCAATGCAAACTAATGAAAAATTTTCTCCTGCTATGAGTATCATGTTTTCATGGCAATGCAGAGTATGTGTGTTCTCAGTCTTAAGTGTGCTTAGGTGCGTATCGCACAGTATCTCTCACTAACCCAGCTATTGCTTTTTTTAGCTTTCAAAGATTTGCCAGACTACAATGCTTGATATTAGTTGTCACTGAATATTAGATAGCTGATTTCAAAAAGGAGGAAGAAAAAAAAAAAAAAATCAGGCGGTGCTTTTTGCACAGAGGGCATTTTTACAGAACTTGATAACACTTGTTTATTTCAGTACACAAAATGCCAGACATCTATAAAGCCTTACAAATAGCTGTTATTTATACTTTGTTTCGAGAGAAGGGAACTGTAATACTAAAGGGCAGTCTACTTACCATGGCTGTGTCGTCAGCAGGAGAAAGGGAATGGAATTTGAGGTTCTTCATTATTGCACTACTCATTTGTGTGTTTGCCCTTTAAATGCAGGATTTATTTGGGCTTGGAAGAGCTAACTGCCTTTTTTTTTTTTTTAAAGGAAACACCTCAGCTTTTCTTTTTATAATGAAATCTTTTCTTTATTTCTGCCATTCGTGTTACTGAGAAATGAAGCCATGTAATTGAAATGCAGTGATCTGACTTCATGCCAAAGTGATTCCAGAAAAGCTAGGGAAAGAACACCTGGGATGTGCTTAGCCATAGGGCACCAGACTTTATGTAGACTTCTGGCTCTTTCAGATGCTCAGTTTCTGTGAAGTTGTTCTGTGTGTCTAGGTGAAGTCTCCATTTTGCCCAGTGTTTTGCATGAAGCTGAGGCTCATCTATGACTCTGTCTCACCCCTTCTGTGCAGCCCCTTTGAATGATTCCCATGACAACCTCTAGCGCAGCATTTGCTGTGTTAGAGCTCCTTCTGTTGAAAGCAAGCTGTTTACTGGTTGGGTCTGCTGAACAAAAAGACCTTTTATTTTCATTTATGTCTTACAGGACCAAGCTCAAGTTAGACTACCACAATAGAAAAAGGCTTAAAAAGAGAAAAAGGGGGGGTGTGGAGCACTAAAATTCCATTGTTTGGCTAAGAATGTTGTATCTAGTCAATAGTAACTTGATGGAACATCACACTTCCAGTCTCTGGGGTATCATTTCATATAAAAGTATGCAACAGTAGCTGCCTGAAGTCTAAAATGATCAGTGCCACAGGAGCTGCTTGTTTCCTAATCACAACTGCCATATTGAAACCTCTAGGTTGCTTTTGCATGTGTCTTCAAGTAGATTTAGTTAGTACAAGATTCTCCTTCAGTTTCTAAGTGGGTCAAGAGCTGTTGTCCTATGACATTTCTAAGCTGGCAGGGCACCAGGCCTCTGTTGAGGCTTCAGTGATATTGGCCTGACTTCCACATTTTGTACTGGTAGCTCACTCTGGTCCAGCAGGCTGAAGTGCTGATGTCCTCCTTTGAAGGAGAAGCATTAGAAAAAATTACCTGGCTTATTATCATGTTAGCTTTTGTTCTGTCTGGATGATGATTATCATGTGGCAAATAAAGGCAGCAACCTCTTGTATAAAATGGTTGCATCTTTCACTGCTCAATTGTTTTCTATTTGCACTGCCTTTTTCTGGTAGTTGACTCAAAGTGCCATTTTTTCTATTGAAACCTCTTCATATTAGAGAGATACTGCTGTGGCTACCTTCTTTGAAAGCAAAATAAGTCATTCTTGGAGACCTTTGCAACCATTTATCTCTAATCTTGAAAAGAGTCCTCCCGACAATGTATTCTACTAATGGGATTTCTGAATGTTCTGATCTGTTTGGTAGTCTTTGTGACAAAAATCTTTTTTTTTTAACAATAGAACTATTCTGTTGCATGCATGTGTTTTTAGAAAACTAGCAGTTCTACCCTTCTAGATTAATGATGGTTAGTCTCTCTCTTTCTCTCTCTCTTTTAGCATCTGTTCTCCAGCCTAGTGAAACAGTAAGTAAATTCTGTCCTTCCAATAGGAACAAGCAAGCATAAAACATAAAGTAAACAATAACTCAAAAGTGTTACCAGTTCATTAGGGAGCTACTTAGTCTGATGTATGAGAGGCTGAAATAAAAACAAGATGGTTTGGGTTTTTTTGTCCAAACTGGAAAAAAAGATGAAAGATGAATACCTGACCATATGGATTCTAGTGAGTGAGTTTCTCCAGGAAAGACTATGTACACAGTAAATATCATCGGATCCCTAGAATAATGTTCCTGTGTTTTTTAATGAAAGACTGTGAGGACAAGAGGTGCTTTTTTTGACGTGATCATTCTTCTGTTATGCAGGCATCCATGATACCTCCCCCAGCTTCTTCAGGTGAGGAACTGTTCTCTGGGGCACGCTGCTATAAATATTTTACCTGTTGGCTTCCCTTTCATGCATCTCATCATTGAAAAGCAGGCAATAACTATCTCAAAGTGGATATGCTAAGAACACACAGAAAGTCAAAACAATTACCTGTAAAGCCTGATATAGAACTGTGGAATCTGTTGAGGGGACAGAAATTCAATGAAATCTGTCTAGTAGACCTTTTTGATAGGATTTATTGCTTTAATTAATGTAGGCATACAGTATTGATGGAGTACTTTATGTTAAAATAGATCTTTGACAGCTCCTAAAATGGATCTTTGACTTCCCTGTCCTAATAGACAGAGCCTTACAAGTAGATGCAATATTTTTTCATAAGTGCTCAAAAATAAATTATTCAGCCTGGGATCTATTTTCAGGACTGGAATCTTCTTGATGATGCCACTTTGACTCATTTTCAGGCTTGCTGATTTGAAGCTTATTAGCTTCTTCAAACAAGTAACACAGACTGTTTGGAATACACAGTTTTGTGTGTATGTGAGGTGTGGGGTGTTTGTAGTTTGTCTCTTTAATTCATGTGAAACTCAGACAGAAAAGGGAAGATTTCAACTAATCAGCATGTCTCAGTTTTCCTCCCCAATTTTTCATAATCTCAACATATAAATATTACTGAGAAGTTTGCGTTCTAATCCACTGTTTCAGACCAGATCTGGGTAATCTTAAGTAGGTAGGAAAGGATGTATTTTGCAAATGATAGAAAGTTTTACATACATGAAATTAATTTAGAGTGGCTAGGAAAGTGGATTTATTTGGCCAGGGTAATACAGTAAAATATATTGTCTCTGTGCTTGATCTGTGTACTTTCAAGACAATGACAGAACTCGTGGTCACTCAAAAGTGAGACAGACCAAATCTTGTAAAAAAACTTAAGAAATAATGGCCATCTAAGCTCAGCAAAATTTCTGGTCTCACTTCTCATGTATGCATAGGTCTTTTTAATCAAGATGGTATAATTAAGATTTGATTTTTATTAATGCAGTCTTTAACTTTTAAACATTTTTTAGATGTGTTCCAAAATTGGTCTGGGTCTGGCTGTTAAACTGACAGCCAGTGCTGCTTGTGAAAAGTCGTAGTTTCCTTACCTTAATTTATACTTCTGTTTAAAAAGAAAGTACAGTTGTGGGGGGCTTTTGTTAGGGCTTAAAAAGGAAAGCTACAGGTACTATAAACACTTATAAGTAACGGAAATGTCAGTTTGTAATGAGCACCTTTATTTAGTAGGCTATTAGAAGCTTGGTTAAAAAAGTTTATTTGTGGATTTTTGCTATATCAGCTCTATGTAGGGGTTTTTGTGGTTTGGTTTTTTGTTTGTTTGTTTTTGTGGGTTTTTTAAGGTCCAGAATGACTTTAGTCAGTCAGGAATTGTTGGATGGCATGTGGTGTTACGAATTAATGATAAAGGCATGCTTATACAGCAGGTGCTAATGATGTTTCTGTGCCCACCATTTCAGTTCGGAAGCCGCGATATGTCAGACGAGAACGGTCACTAGTGACGTCTGCATCTGCTGCTATGATCTCTTCTTCCGAAACCAGGGTCAGCAATGTTTAGCCTTCATTCTTGACTGAGGACTTTATAAGTGTACACAGTGTCGAAGAAACTTTTTCTGAATCCACTGAAGTGCCAGGAAAACATCGCAAGCAGCTGACCTAAATGGAAGCCAAATTACTGTGTCAAAGGGTTTGTGCCAAGTGTTAACAGAGAAGTGAACTAATGCAAAGATACTGATGGCAGGCTACATCCAGTTTGGTGAACTGCTTTGGTGATCTTGAAATGCACTATTCCAGCTCTGTGGTTTCATTTGTCTCCTACAGATGCTGTGTTTTAAATCTTTAAAGAATCTGCCTTTCTTTGGTACACTTTTAGTTTTGGCAAGTTCTTCTTCCTGTGTTGTGATGTGTTCTGTGTCCCCAGAGCTGAATATCTCAGTGCTGCAGGCCAACGCAAAATACTGGGATTACTCAAGGATGTGGACTTGTTTGAAGGACCCACTTGTAAATGCTAACACTAAGTGCCACTGCTTTAATGTTGTAGGACAATATAATAATACTTAACACGCAGTATCCTTTTGAAGCAAAAAATGATGCCTCCTGGAGCATCCTCTTCAGCCTATGACATAGCTGACCCTGAGTTTTAACTGTGAATATAGACCCACTCTCCAGATACTGTTGTTCTTGGTGCTTTTGAAGGCTGGGGTCAGTATGGGTCCAATCCCAAGTGTGGGAATCTGTTGGGAAGCTTTTCCAATTGGCTTCAACTCTGTCCTTGGATAAAGAGCCGTTTGCTATGGCTTTGTAGCTGATAGGCTGCTATGTCTGTCCTGCAAAGGCTGTCTCTGATAGCTTCCTTCCTTTAACACAGCAGTTGAAGGGAAACCAAAATTCCTGCAGGGTAGCTGTGCATCCATTAGATGTGTCAGTGAGTATTGAGACAAACTGCAGAGGTCAGGTGAATTTCTGCCAATGCAATAAGGGGTTTCTTTGGTCAAGCCCTTCATTAACGTGCCTGACACCTGCAGGCCAGCACCTTATGACAGAGCTCAACAAGTTTCCTTGTTGAAAGTGCCAGCCTAAATACCGCTGCTCTCAGATGCTTGTTCTGGCCCATCTTATGCCAGCTGTGTGGCTGAGTAGTCACTTGATCGGGAAATTAAAGTAGCTGTAAAATAACTTCTTTTTGGCTAGGTTATCCTTCCCTAATTTATTTCCTGGCATGGTTGACTCTGTTGCCATGTGAACACGTATATTGGCATCATGGGCACAGTGATATGGGCATAAGAGTGGGTGACTGGGAAATAAGTGAAAAACCTGAGGTTGCTAAATTGGTTGAAGTGTCACTGTCACCATATGTGAAATTATAACTATGCAGCTTGTGCATTCCCACCTACCTGTGTTGCTGTTGCCTGTTTCGGTTTAGCTGGCACTCCGTTATGTGTCTATGCTCCTAAAATAAATAACTTGGAAGCTCTTCATCAGCATCAGTTGGCATGAACATAAACTGGAACAGTCGGTTCTCTTTTTCGGGAAAATGTGAACATAACTGTCTTGAGTTGACATGACACCCATATGGAGAGTCCAAACCTTGTGACCCAGATTCCCTTTCTCTGTGGTTAAAAGCTTATTCAAAGCCAAAAGATGAGAACTGGAATGGGAGGAGATATATTTATCTGTTGAATAGACCTGTTTTTATGTAAGTTTCAGTGCAGTTGTATTTTATCTCTCCTTACAAGGTAATGTGATCTCTTACAGCATCCAAACAAGCTAGGGCAAAGATTGGGGGTAAAGAACAAACCATGAAGACACCCCTGTGCCAAAAAAAAAAAAAAAGCCTGAATTTCGGTATGGAGAAACTTAAGATTGTCTTTCTATCACAATGATAAATAAAACTTTTGTTCTACTGGACAAAAACTAAAGACAGCAGACAAAGCCATTTTGAGACCCTTCAGCTTTCAATATAAAATGTGCTTTATAATTCATATGTTCCAAGTTCAGTAGGTGGCAGTTCTGTTTGTCATTTTTGATGTCTTGTTATCTTTGTGCTGCTGCGATTTTCCATAGGTAGAAATTATGTCTGGAGGTCATAGGTTTTTCCTGAACTTAGTTGCTGAATATTTTCCTAACCGTGAAGGAAAAGGAGTAACTATGCAAATAATGCCAAGAAACTGCACATTTGAAAGCAGGGAGTTTCTGCTTGCAAACCTGTTGATGATAGTGCATTCTTGTATTGCTTAGTTGCTAATATATTCTTTCTATACGTAAATTATTGAAGGATCATTCATGTCATTGTACTGTCTGAACCCTATCTCATCCTATCTTGTAACTTAGTTTAATATCAAGCATCTAATGCTCTAACTTTTCTGCAGTCAATTTTTTCTCAATGATACCATCTCTTCCCCTTCCCATACTCTTTCCCCCAGTCCAGCAAACTCTTCTAAATGCAGCAAATATTTTTACTTTTGTGTGTGTTTCAGGAACTGTTCAGCTTTTGTTATTGCTGTCTGACACAGTGGACTCCTGGTCTAAACAGTTTCTCATTTGTTTGCACTGTCAAATTGAATATATAATGTGGTGTTTTGGTTTCCATCCCCCTTCAAAATAATAATACATACCTATATATATATTTTAAAAAATTGGCTTTAATGAACCCTGATATTTAATGTATTTGTATATTTTTAAATTGTGCCAAAATAAACATATTTGAGCTTTTTTTTTATGACTGTGGAGGTCATTCATGTGTTTCCTTTTCAAGTACAGAATGAAGGGAGGAAAGTTAGCACCCACAGTAGATAATTCTTCCAGCTCGTATGGCATATTACCTCCACCGGAACTGAAGGTGTTTTTTCTTTAAAAAAAAGTCTGTTGAATGATCTACAGTAGGATAGTCAGGCAGTTCTTCTGTAGACTGTTATCTTCACACCTTGTTACCATAACCATATGGCAAACCCCACCCATAATGGCTTTACCTGTAGTGGCATGAAAATAACTCTTTGGCAGAGAATGTAGCACTATAAGTGAATGACACAATTTTTACATTAGCATATGTTGACTCAAATTCAATGGAGACAGCAGGAGCTGCAAGAAAACTAAAAAAAGGATGTTGTTAAACAGTGCCAAATGTACCAGGAGCTGAGATAATCAGGATGATTTCTCATCAATTGAAGTGAAGGATTATGGTCTTGGGTTTGAGGATTTGGATATCTGATCTCTGATTAATTTTAAAAAGTGTGTTCTTCTTCTTCTTTCCCTTCCCTCCCTGGGAATTTGGTACTCTTGTTGGACTTTTCTTACGAATGTATCTAGTGTTCGTAACTCCATTTGCCAAAACAATCCGTAATAACGAGAGGTGAGCCAAGGGAAACTGGGATGCTGAGCCATATGGTCTGAAATACTAGTAGCTGAATTCGGCAATGCCCTTTTCCCTCACAAAACTAGCTGAAGTAGCCTGATGTATGAGAAAGATGCTACTTTTAGTGAAGTATGCTGATGAGGAAGGATAAGCCAAATGCTTTAATGCCCACTGTGCATGCACTGTGGAAAGTCTAATAAACTTTGTTGTCAAAGCCAAGGTGACAGTGTCACATACAAAGAGAAATTGACCTGAAAAATTATCCCACTGAGACAGGAGGACTTAACAGTGGATTTGTCAGTTAAATGGACTCTGACCACCATGCACACCAAAATATAACAGCCTTTGGGAAGAGGAAGTACTAAGCGTCATTCCCATTAGTCACCTGACTGAATTCAGTAGGTGAAATTGGCAGTAAGTGAACTGGGGAGAGCGGTAAGTGGATGTACAACAACAGGGAATAATTTGAGGCTGTATTTTGCACACCTGAGAGGAGCTGTCTCCCTTATCCATATGACACCATCTGAAGGTGAGTGCGTCGTAGATGAAAGACTGTGACAATAATTTCTTAAATTTGTAAGTCTAAAACCTTGTGTTTCACTAAAATCTGTTAGCTGCTTACAGGTCCTCCAGAAGGCTGGTGTCATATGCATAAAGAATGAAACAGAAGTGATACTGCACACAGACACTAAAGTATTTTGCTCTCTGAAACTGCATTAAGTTTGCTGGATGAAGTCATAAAGCTTTGTGCAAACATAATGACTTACATTCAGCCTACCTTCCCCTAGGTATTAATCAGAGTTCACAGAAACTGCGTTCTGAAGTTGTCTCTTGTGTCGTTTTTTTGTTTTTTTTTTTTTTTTTTTTTTTTTTT
>JAVJGI010000040.1:103906515-104078725 GCA_035590275.1 Ibycter americanus
GTGTACTCTGCATTTCCTTTATGTTTGTTTTGTTCCCCCCTCCATTTTAGCCACAAAAAGCTTATTTCTGGCCCTGCAATTCCCATCCTAAACCATTTTTTTCCCCCCCACTCTTCTCTCCCCTGCCTCCATCAAAAGATTCTTGGGAATATTGCTTGGAAATACACCTGGAGTTACGGGCACAAGTCTGTAACTCCCTGACAGTAAGATCTGCAGGCTGAAAGCTGTTAAACTACAGCAGAAATTGAAGGGGAGTAGAAAAAGAAGCCAGGGGGCAACTTAGGTGCTAATTAGCAAAAAGGAACAATTTTGCTCTTGTCCCTCTGCAGTTACATGGGATGCGATCTAAGTTGTGTAGACAAAGAGAATGAAGGAGTCGGAAAGAGTACTGAAGTTAATACAAAAGCTGGAGGCTCTCTCACCTACTTGAGATTTGTAGGTAACTGGGTGGAGAGATTCAGCTGTGTGTGACTGCATGGAAATGTCTGCTACAAATGGCTGAGCTTAGCAGGAAAGTGTAGCTCTGCCGTGCCAAGCTAGTGCCTACGATGGTGTAAGAGTAACTTTGAGAAAACAAATGAAAGTTGTACCTGCTTGCGCCCAGAATTAATCTGGTTGCCATTTTAAGTTGTTGGAAAGAATGCACTTAAGATACTGCTGATACCTGAAGTGTGCTTGCGTTGCTCTTGCTACCAATATTATGAGGTTTGTTGAAATGTCTAAAGGCTGCTTTGCATTTTTGTCATTTATTTTTAATGCTCCCTGCTGACGAAAAAAACCCTGAAATGGTACAGTGTTTATCATTTTAATAGCCTTGACATGTTTTTATTGCTAACTGATTAGAAGAAACCGTATTCAGATAATTGCATTTCCTGTTTCAGAGCCTGGTGATATACGTCGCTTAGTAAAGTGCTAAAAGTGTTTTTAAATGATAGTTTCAATAAGATGTGATGCAGCTCTGAGGTGTTCGCTCCAAATGGTTCGGTCTTTACCATTGAGGTTGCTGTATTCTGTAAGAGGACTAATACAGAAGGGGTTAGGTTTTAGATATGTCACACTGATTTTGCAGTGAGTGTTGTTTATAAATAAGTCAGCTGTTTTGTTGCAATTCTACATCCATCAAATTGTAATGTTCTCTTCTGCTTCACAATCCCAGTCCTCACAGGGAATGCTCAACTTCCTAAAATGCTCAGGCTGTTCCACAGTGCTGTAGTATAGTCCGCCACCTCATCAAATTACTATAACTTCATGTCAGTGCCTGTAAAACTCTAGTTATTTTCTGATGGCAATTACTCCCCTTTTAAATACCACTATGTAACTGTTCTTGCCTACAGCATGATCTTTTCTTACAAACGTAAACCTCATTTTGCTGCTTTCTGTTATTTCCATTGTGTTCACACTGCAGGTCCCCAAGATACAACCTACAGAGGACAGGATGGGGCACCAACATTTGTAGGTGCTCCTTAGGACATGAAGAATTCTTAGACATCTAATGAAATCTGAAACTTTCAATGGGGGTAAGGAAAAGGGAGACCTGCAAAAAGAGTTAATTTTAAATATATATATATATTACACACACACAAGGAAGCTAATTTTAAATGCTGCTCAAACTATTTTTGGCAGAACTTAAAACAGTGACAGAAATGTTTTCAGCAGTAATTGTGCTGAAGATAATTTAGGAATAAGTTAACTATGGGGAGGCATCTTTTTTGTCTGCAACTTTATATATTACATTATTAGCTGCTAGTTTATAATGTATTGAGAAATGAGCCATTAAGCAGTAAGGTTCAGGACCTTACTTGACTGAGGACACTTGTGATTAGCTATGTTACAATGAGGAAAAAAATGTTTTACATCAGCATCTGCTGCCTTTTCACACTAAGCCCAAATCATTACTGACCGCAAGTTTCTGCAGTCTGACTGCTGTGAAATGAGTTTGGCAGTCCACTTCCCAGCACATAAAATTCTAGAAAAGACAAAAATGGCAGTCTGTCAGTCAGTCCTATTTCAGTGGTGTTGGCTGGACCACGACCTTTAAAATCAGAAGCAAACCACAAATCAGTCTTGGCAGTGCAAAAATTATGGATGAGACACAAGATTCTTCAGGTCTTGGGACCCATATCACCACAGAATTATTTTTAGCATGACCTTATCTGATAAGGGCAAGTTTACATAGTTGGGTGCAAACAGTCCTTCAGTAGCTTTGCTGCTGCCCCGGTTTTAAGCAGGATTTGAACAAATTCTCCTCCAAAACCCCTGTGGCTCTGATAGTCTGGAAGTGCACCCACGCTAACACATCCGTCCGAGAGACATGGGCTCTTAGGAGCTCTGTGGGTAAACAATTCCTGAATCAGTGCTGGCTTCTGTCCTGCTGGCTCAGAGAGCTGGCAGGCACTAATACACAGTTTTACATATCTGTCCTCGAGAGCTACATGTGTACGGTCCTGAGTCTTGTATCGTACTTCACATGCCTATGAAATAAAACCATTGGGAACCTTCTTCCACGCTCAGTAGAAATCAAAAAGGCCGTAGGTGTGATTAGTTTCATGTTGTGCTTTGAATCCAAGCAGCTGAGAAGAAGCGTGCTCTGCTCCCTCACTGAGCCTTTAGCATCCGCGCTGACTTAGCTTTCTCTATTGCTTGTGCTGACAAACTAAATAGACAAAAATATGGTAACAGCTTTCCGTTATGGAACAGTTGATACAAATTGTGATAATCCATTTGTATAGCTGTGCCAACAACTGGATGAAGTAAACCATACCTTCTTTCTTAAAGGAATAGGTTGAACCTGCAATTCTAGGGGTCAAATACCTGACAAAATGCAAAGAGCCCTAGTGAAGGTGAAGTATTACTTGAAGTGGATGCTCGTTTGATGAGAGTTTATGGTCTGTATCTTAACTAAAGAGCCAGTTAAAGCAGGAGAGCATGAGATTTTACTCAGGCCAGATAGTTACATTTCTATTGCTGGAGTGATAAAGACAATTATCTAGATGGAATATGGTGTTGCACACTGCAATTCAGTATGAGATTAAACCTCATGTCTTGACTTTGATCGTGCCCTGATTTCTTGGTATGGTTTGTGTTCCTTAAGCGCGGTGGCTGATGGCACAAATGAAGTACTGATTTTTCTGAGGGTTTTAAAGTATTATTTACATGATACTAATTTCATCAGACTCTTCTGAATTCTGTAGTCAGGGCGGCATGGGGTATAGTGTTTTGTGTTTTGTTTTTTTGGGTTTGTTTTTTTGGGTTTTTGGGGCTTTGGAGTTTTTCTGTTTGTTTAGTTACATTCTGGATCATAGCCTTTTGGATCCCCAAGCAAGATGAACCAGAAACATAGCTCGTGCTCTTCTGTTGAGTTTGCACAGGTTAATCTGAGACTTGAAGAGTCTGGAGTGTCCTATCTGCAGATTTCCACAATGTGGGTGCAGAAGTAGAGCTTCCCAAACTGTGGGACAACCCCTCCTATCAGTAGAAGGCTGAGCAGTGGAGGAGCTGGGATGCTGGACATCCATCCTGTACTTGTCTGAGCACCGGCCGTCCCAGTGCTCCGTGTTGCGCTGCCTGTTTGGCATGTATGGCTTCTTCAGGCAGCGCAGCGGAGCTTTAGCAGGCATCCAAGTGTTTGGTGCTGGACGTGAAGGCTGCTCCTTGCCTCTGAGGTGGTAAAGATTGCCCGACTACATCCCTCAGCGCGGGACTCCGCAGCCTGCTGCTGGGCAAAGCAGGTCTTGGGAACGGCTGGGATGGGCGCTCTGGAACTGGTCTTCCAAAACCTGTGCGAACGCCGCGGCCCTGAGGACGTGAGGGCTGGGTCTGAAGGGGCTCGCGTCTCCCTTTGGTGCCTGCAGCCCCGTTTCTGCGGTGCGGTGCACAGAGGGGAGCTGGAGCTGGTGCTGCGGGGGCTGCAGGTGGATCCTGCAGTGGATCCCTCTGGCGTGGCCGGTCGCTGCCAGGGCTCCAGACAGGCACAGGGCCCCTCGGCGGCACAGGCTGGGGTGCAGAGCATGGAGCAGGGCAGGTAAAACTGCTCAGGGCGCTTGGCTTGTGCCTTCATGTTGCTCTGGGTGCTGGGGTGGGTGGTGGTGCTGTGCTGCAGCCTGGCCTTATCCATGCGGGGGGTGGCTGACTCCGGCGTGGCTGGGGAGCGGTGGGTGCTATCTTGGGGGGCTGCAAAGAGCACACATTGCGGGAAACTTCCAAGGGCTGTGAAAGCACCTTTGTGTCCATCCCTTTATCTGTGAGCTTGCTTTAGCCCTGTGGATCCAGCCTGCCTTCCCTTGGCTTGGGCTTGCCCGGAGCCAACCCTTGGCTTGAGCGGCGAGCAGCTGCGGAGCGTGGTGGTGGGATGGCTGTGAAGCCCGGACAGCCCCAAGCATGGTGGGCAGCTCTGGTTTGGGGTGTGCTTCAGTTTCTCCGTAGCTTTGCTCTGTGGCTGGCTGGGTGTTTTTAATGGCTTGTCCCACTGAAGTCAGGCAAGGCTGCCTGCTGGTTTCCATCAGCTGTAAAGCAGGTCCCAAATCCATCCAGACAAAAATGCTAGGTTGAGCATTTGCACTATCCTTTCTCCCCTCCCAATAAAAGAAACAGCAGCAGAATTCAAACCCCCGTTTTTCTTGCTTTTAGCTGTGCTTTCTGTACTCCCTCTTGTGTCTGCACTTGCGTTTTGTAGGGTGAGGGGGTGTGGAGAGAGAGCAGGGGAAGCGTAACTGGGGACTGCTCTTCTCTAATGTGTTGCTCATGGGTGGCATCAGGACAATTACTGCTGGGTGATGTCACTCTTCATCCCAAAGCTTTTTTTTGGACTTTCTTTTGGGTTTGGATTGGTCTCCAGGTGTCTGGTGCCTTTGTGTGGGCCTGGCTTTATGAAGCATGGTTACTCCTGGGCAAAACTGCTTGGGGCTTTTTCCCAGTCCCAGGAAAGCACGTCTTGCTGACTGTAAACCCTTTTCAAATTTATTTACTTTGGCAATCCTTAATCTGAAAGGGTTGCTATTTTGCAGTTAGACTTCCTTTATGTATTACATAATAAGAAAGACAGGTTTTATCAAAATAAAATGTTTTCTTAAGAAACTCCCTGGGAAGTTCAGTCAGCCCAGTGATGACGATGGTTTTATGTTCCTGGTAGAAATCTGACTCATGGAAAGTCATGGTGTAATTCTTTGTCTAGGTTTAACATTGTCAGTCTTGAAGATGGGAAGTGAAATGTGGTGAAAAAAGAAGAGGAAGACGTAATGGAGAAATACTTCCTGTTGCAACCATGATCAGGAGAGCTTACTTGTGATTTTCATTGCTGAATCTCACTTTGGTAAGGCAGAAAATAGCTGAACCCCCTAGCATCAGTTGTATCAGCCAGTCCTTCAGGTATCAGTATTCAAGCTCTTCAAATTAGGTGAATGGGAGGTGGTTAGTTAAAGGTGGTTAATTTAATGCTAGTTAAAAAATAAGGAAGAAAATAAATCCCTGTTATGTGCTCTTCTGACTTGGGCACTTAGATGACACTGTTGAAATCTTTACCTTGCCTTTCTCCTTCTCTGGAGTTTGTGATGAAGGTGCTGTGGGTGGTTCTGCCTGCCCTGCCATGAGTTGTAAATACGATATAGAAAGGAGTAGGGAGAGTCTTTTTGTTCTCGCAGATCACTGGCAGTGCTGGATGGGGTGGATTACTCGCCCACATCTGGGCTGGGCCAGTGCAGCATTCATGTTTGATACCTCTGCAGGTGTGAACTCTGAGAATCTCCGACGGGGGCCAGATTCACACACCATGAAAACGAGAACTATGAATAACTTGTTGGCTCCTGTCTTAGTGGTCTCAGCCATGGTCAAAGATCAGGTAGGCTACCAAGTGGGATGCATTTTTATCGCCTGTAAAGCACAAATTTTTGTGCTAGCAAAGCAGTTGGCTCTGTTCATATTGTTGCTGCTCTGCACTTCCATTTTTTATGGGCTGTCAATCATTCTGGCAGCTTTTAGCAGCTGTAAGTGAGCATCCATTGTTAATTATTTTTTCATCAATTTCCAAGGAGGATGGCAATGATACTAAGTTAATTGTGTGGTAGATTTGGGTGTGCTCTGAACCACACAGTGTGTTTCACTGCTGAAAACGTTTGGAACATTAGCTTTTATCCTCCTTTTTATGAAAAAAAAAAAAAAGTAAAGAAAGAAAGAAATTCAACTTCAATACAATTTAAAGGAAGCATTGTTTAAAAAAAATTAGCTACCCAGAGGAAACCAAGAAATTCCAAATGGAATTGCTCTGCTCTACTAAGTGTGCTATTGTAATTCTACTTTCATAATTTGGGAAACATTTTAGTTGTTATCTTTTGAGAGGCATCATCTTAAATCTGCTCTCAACAATACTCACAGCCTCAAGTTGCACCAGGGGAGGTTTAGATTGGACATTAGGAAAAACTTCTTCACCAAAAGGGTGGTCAAGCATTGGAACAGGCTGCCCAGGGAGCTGGCGGAATCACTGTACCTGAGGGTGTTAAAAAAATGCATAGATGTGGTGCTTGAGGACATGGTTTAGTGGTGGGCTGGGCAGTGCTGGGTTAATGGTTAGACTTGGTGATCCTAAAGGTCTTTTTCAACCTAAATGATGCCATGATTTTTCTTTTTTTTTGTGTGTGTGTGTGTGTATCAGTTAAGTTTTATCATTTTAACAGCCCATTGAAGCATGGGGCAAGGGTTTAGGCTGAGCAAGAAACATGGGACTAGAGAACTACATCAGGCTTTCTGTACTTGCAATAGATAGCATTGATGCAAGTTTGCAGCAGCTTTCATGAGCTGATGAATCTGAGGAGTGTCTACATGCCTGTTGATACGAATATTGTCTTGAAACTATTGTTTGTGTTGCAGTTTGTGCCTTCAGGTCCGGATTGGGAAATTAGCCTGCAGGCTTCACCCCCTTTCTCTCTTATCCCTTCCATTGTGCTTCAGTATTAGAGTTACTGTGTTATGCTCAGAACAATATCCTGAATGAATGAGAGCGTATTGCCTTTCTGTATGGCTTTGGGGTGCGCAGAGGGATACTTCTGGGACTGCAATGGACGAGTCCTTCCTTTAGGCTTTCCTCATTGACCTTCAACAAGTTACTTGAGAACAAAAAGGCAGCATTATTTTCAGACTTACTGGAGAGCGTATCAAGGACTGGCAAGTGCTCAGGCTCTACGTAAGTGTGTGAATGTGGTATCTAGACTTTCTAGCTATATGGTGTTAGAAAGTGCAATGCAAATACAGAACTTAAGCACCACTTGAAAACTCGGGGAGTGAGCAGTAAATGGGAACGGCTCCAGACGTTCTCACCTAAGAGTGTCATCTCACAGTAGCTCTGTCTGTGAGCCCGTGTCCCTGCCCTCCGTGACATATCCGAGTCCTGTTATAACTGCAAAGGAATGCTGAAGTACTGGGGAAGAAAGAGGGTGAACAAGAAGATCTGTTAATAAAAACGGCTTATCCTGAAGCTTGCTAAATCCAGTGCTAGGCCAACAATAGAAGTCAGGGAAGTGGGAGAGGAAAACAGTAGTTAAAGTATTGCTCTGCAGGGAGCCAGGCCACAAAGTAAACACTTGAGGGAGGCTGATTTTTCTTGGGGAGTTGTAGTTGCTCCGTGGAGAACTGCTGTACTCTGTGACAGAGGTTCCTGTTGGGAGAACGGACTCTGGTGGTGATCTGAAAAATGGGCAGGAGATCTGGAGAGTGGTAGGTAACATGCATATCATACATCAGGCTCCGAAGACCCATGGGTTGCAGGTTTAAACCAGGACTTAATATGTAACTATTTTGAGAGGCAAAGCAGATTTTTACTCTCCCATATACTCAGTCTGATTGCTTTGTCTTTCTGACTCTGTCTAAAGGGCAAAAGCCATACTACTCGCATAACAGATGCTCCAGCCCAAATTGTCGGTAGATCTCATGTGGGTAGGTCTATGATGAGGGGACTGGGTGACTTAGCTGAATGGATTTGACACGCTAGTTATGTTATTGTATGCATTCAACTCTCTATGGACTTCCAAAACGAGAAGGATTGTTGAAACTTCTTTATAATATTGCTCTTTGTAGATTACTTTGTGCATTTGAAGTATTTCCTGCATTCCTCTGGCTCATTCAAAGTTAGAACAAAGCTGTTTGTTGTTCTTGGTGTTTAAAATGACCGTTACTATTATTTGAGTACAACTATATCAGCAACATTTAGAAGCTTCTCTCTTACATCACAGCAAACAACTGCTAATTAGTTTTTAAGGCTTACTATAACACACCCAGGCTGCTAATAGCATCTCCAGATTCATCACATGGGACTCAACTTGGGACACAAGGGTAGGGGATTAGGTGCAGGCTCAGTCTTAGGAGAGGTGTGGTTTGATGTTTTTAAAGTATAGCATGCATAAAGAGGATTTTTTTAGCTCTCCATTGGATTTACATAACTGAACAAAGATTTGGCCTTTAACAGCAGAAATGCCCTTGTGATTGTATTGATTTTATTGAGGCCAGACAAGCTCAAGGAGAGGACATGTCCTTTATATCTGTCTTTCTGGGCAAAGATTCTAGCTGTTGGTATCTGGCTGATAATCGGCTACCTCTGCTAATCTTCCAAGTATTGGCAAGGAAGACTGAAGAGTCTAAGAAGCTCTGAGACTGGTACCACATCTGCACATAATAAATCTGGAATACCCAATCTCACCATGGAAAATAATTAAATTGGATTATGTTCATTGTCCAGCGACAACCTGGGTGTCTTGCATGCATCTTCCTGAAATAAATGCTTGCAAGGAAAGACCATTGCAGTGATGAATCTGTGGTCTTGCAGCCCTAATGATACTGATAGCAGGATCTTTCTGAAAACGTGTGGGTTTAGGTGGACTGTTTATGTGGGAGTCTTAAGCCCTGTTCTTCTACACCAGAACCCGGTCTGTTGTCTTTGGCTTACTGAATTGCATGTGGGCTAATTGTGCTGCTTACCAGCTTTCTGTGTTACACGGAACCTCTAGCCTGCCACTGTGTACTGGGTTTATGACCAGCTGGTGCTAACACACCCCAAAGGCCAGGTGTACTGGGACTGATGCTGCTTTTCATCTTTGCTGCTAGCAAGGAACTCTTAAATCTGCTGTGCATTGCCACCCTACCCTACCCCTTTCTTGTACAAGGCGGTTCCCGCTGCCCCAGGCGGTATCTCTGAGGCCTGTCTGATTATTCTTGCTTTTACCAGCATCCCAGTAAATATTGTTTGAAGATAAGGTATATATTACTGATGTGTCGTTTTACAGCACGCCACACAGCTTTTTATTGCTGGGTGACACAAAGTCCAGGACCACGACCTTTGGAAAGCTCTCACTCTCCCCTAAGGAATTTCACAAGTAAATCACTCCTCTGGCTGATTATTGCAGTTAAGCAGTGGGGAACAAGTCCCCTGCCTAATTTTTTTTTTTTATAGCATTCTATCCAGTGAAGTATCAGGTATCTGATGGTGACTGTCACTTGATCTGTGTTTCCCAGAAGTTAGATTCTGTTTACAGTCTTGATACTGGAGGCTTCCATTTCCTTCAGAACTGACTTGGTGTGTTGGTCAAACTGTTTTAAGTTTGATTTATGAAAATCATGATTCCTGCCGGCTACAAGATTCCCTTTCTGCCTTACGTACATTCTCTGTGATATCTGTGCTTTGCTAAAAATGCACCTTCTAAAGACAAGGTAAATGAGAATTTTACCTCTCCAAAACAAAACTTATTTTCAAGAGCCCCCATGCAGGAGCAAATTGAAAAAACTTAACTGAATGCTTGCTGGAAGGGAAGCTTCTGCCCCTTCTGGAGGCAAGACTGTTCTCTGGAGTCAGAATATCTAACTAGATATAGCTCAAAGCAAGTGCTAGTCTTGCTCAGGAGTGCTCTCACTCTTGTTTCTAAGAATTCTCCGTGTTCAAAGAGCTAAATCAGTCTGAAAACAAGTTTTACAGCTAAATCCCAGGGAAGAGATGGCTGGAGATACCTGTTCTTGTTTACATTTTAAACGCTTTGTAACTGCGTCAGTTCTTGAATGAATTGTCTTTAACAATGATGGCTTGAAGAGATAAGTGCTTTCTTTATGACCCCTGATTTACACAAGTAAACAAAAAGATGGTTATGACCAGTATAGAAACAGGACCTGTCTTGTTGCAGCAAAATCGCATTCCAGCCAGACCTGCAGTTCTTGGGCTCTAAAAACAATGTGCCTAAAAGGACAGTTGGGTAGACACGGGGAGTATGTGTGTGTTTTTTCATGCCCACCTAAGGAACCAGGGTTCTGATAAGCTGCTAGTGCTGATGGTGTTTACTGTAATTAAAAGGAAAGGATCTTTCATTATGTTCACATTACATGAAAACTCTAGGAGGGCTGTGATGCCGAGTGCATAAAAGCTGTGATGTGTGCAAGAAACCGATTCTAGTGATTGTGGTTTACACCACTTAGTATTTTTATTTGCATATGGATCTTTGGTATCTCTTTAAAGCAAAAGCTGTAGGCTGATACCGATAGCCAGTTCTGCCTCTGTGTCTTGTAGTACGAACCTGTGTTTCTGTGGAAGGCAGGTGATGGCCCATGCAAGCAGGGTGTTGGGTGTTGAGGACTTCATGTAGCATGTTTTTTTTCCTTAGGGTCCTGGTGCCCTTCATCAGGCTGTGGAAGAGAGCTGATTTCCATTTACAGAGCAAGAGACTTTTGTCCATGCAAGCCCTCTGGCTTAGACCCCAGACATTTTGATTTCCAGTGTCTGTTTGGCAGAAGACGGATTGTGTGCTCACACGCTTTGCTGAGCACTCGGTCCTGTTCTCCTGCAGAGTTCAGTGCGCTTAGGAGAGCTCCGGAGTGTTATTCCCACTAGCTAGGCGGTGTGTCCTCCCAGAGCTCGTGCATCCCGCATCCCTGCAGCGGGAGGTGGGGTGGATTGTAGAGAAGAGGTTGCTCTTTATTTGATGTTCACATGGCTGTTGCTCCATCCCTTCCCCATTGTCTACCAGCACTTACCAGGGCTTCCTTCTGCTTCTGCGCCCCATCCAGCCTGGTGCTGGAGGCTTCTGCTTTTGCTGGGAGGCGCAGAGTCCTGCGGTTATATCTATATTCAGGAAGAAAGGCAAGCCTGTTCAGTCGGACAAAGCTGGCTTTGTGCTACGTGCTCAAATAGAGGCTTGTCAAAGGCTTCGTGCTCTAAACATCCCCTGGGCAGCGCTTGCTCAAAAACCCCAGGCAGCTGAACAGAGTGAGTGCCACTTACGTGAGGATTCTTTGTCTCCAGGGAAAGGAGACGGCAGTCTCTAATCAGAGTTTAATGCACTCTGCTACCTGATGGAGTTGGTGTCTAGTGGTTTTAGTCTAAAGAGTGCTGTAAGAGCACTAAAGCAGAGAGGAGGGGGTGATAGGAAGCAGTGGCACGGAAGCAACAAAGGCAATGAAGGAATGCTGCCCCTGCTCCAGCTGATAGAGGCTCCGGACAAAACCAGGCAGGGGGGCTGTTCGTGCACAGAGTTAAAAGATTTTCTCTATTCCTCTGAGCTTCCTGCCTGTGTGATTGCCCAAATTATCTTGATTTAAAATATTTCTTCGGTAAACTTCTGGGGATGTAGAATTGCCTTGTAATTGGCATAGACCAGCTGTCAGAGGTTTTTCCTTTCAAAGAACAGCTAGCCAGCCTCACCAGTTCTCATCCAATAGTGCAAACTCTATGGCCTTAATATATCTTGCTAGCCTGCGTTGGAGGATCAGATCGAATTTTCACTTTCCTTCTATGCTTATTTGTGTGTGTTTGCACCATGACGGTTGTTGGATGTGCGAAACTTTTGCAGAAGCTTTTTCTGAACGCTCAGGTTTCTGTGTTTCTACTAGGTTGTTTTTCTTCTTGTCAACCAGTGTAACTCTGTTCTGGTCAGCTACGCTGAAAACTTCTAATATTATTTTGAGGGGCTTTTGGTGGGGATTTGAAAGAGTTTAGCATACTTCTGACGGCCGGAAAAGTTTTCATGCCAGGGTTAGTTCAGAAAGCATTGGGGTGTCTATCACCACCATTGAGTAAAACAGAGATCCTATGCGTCATGTTCTGGACCACCCTTCCTTAAAAAACTCCTTGTCAAAACTTTGACAAGCTCTGAAGAGATGACTCATTCTGCAGCTTCGCGGGATGCTCAGTGGTATATGAGTGACACCTTGTGGTACGTGCCATGAGCTCAAAAATTACTCTTCATTTTAGACATCGGAATAAATGCTGAAGCAATCCCCAGCTCTCTGCTCTGCGATGAAGGGTGCACACACTACCCTGATGTGTCTGTCACCAAAATTTCATTGCCTGTTTGCTCCCTTAAGGCCAAAATAGAAGAAGCTGGTGGAGTTTTGCCAGCGCAGTTGTTAAAAAAAGAGATTCGTGTCTGTGGCTTTGGAATGTGCTGGATGCCACTCCAGAGCAGATTCTTTGCACGTTGTAGCACCTCACAGCAGTGAAATGGCAAGACAGAAAGTATTAAACATGAAAAAGAATCCCGCCTTTCTGAGTAGCGGTCCCCAGATTACATTTTTACAGTAGATCAAGAATCCCTTCAGCGTAAGTATTTGACATTTGAATTGGCTTTTGAATAATTTTGAGTATATACACCATGGAGATAAAATAATGGTCGTTGCTTTACTTTTCATTACAGATTATTTCCTCATTCTACAATACAATTTCAGTAAGAAAATTTATTTCTGATTAAGTGAGAGTGGTAAATAGAACCTTATTATCTGTCATGATGGTAGGTGAAGGGCTTTGTGTTGAATGAGGAGAGAAAAAGCCCTAATGTTGCATTTAATTTTAGTTTGCAACCTGTCAAAAATCTTCTACTTCATGAGGAATTCTCAATTGGAAAATATAACAAAGGGAACAAGTGGAGAGATAATATTTGAAAATCTAATTCAAAGCATATGCTGCCCTCAGATAACAGAGCAAGAGCTAATCTGGTTCTACAGGTAAATATCCTTGCAGGAGATTCAGAGCTGAACAGTGATTAAGATGAACGGAGCGTATAATTTCATGAATTATCCAGATTCCCACTTCACGTTCAGCAGGGAGAGTACTTTATCTAATTCCAAAAGGGAGACAAATGTCTGAACTGCTCTCTGATGGAACCTTCATTATCTCCAGTGTTGATTTTTAGAACAAATTTTAATTCTCAGAAACGCTGTTGGCTTGAAGGCTTCTAAATTTCAGGCAGAGCCCTGAAAGTGTGGTAGATAGCAGTGTAAGCATACCCCAGGTGAATGGGGGGTTTAGTTTAGTTTTTAGTCTGTGTTCCTCTGTGATGTGTCTACCCCACCATGACTAAAGGTCAGTTAACACGGTGAATATAAGTTACTGAAGAGTTGCTAGAACTGAATTTTTATTCAGCAGAGAATGGAAATGTAAGCAAATCAATGTATGTGATGCGAAAAGCATCAAATTTAAACTGCAAGAAAATAAGCACATTTGGAAGAAAAAAAAAATCTTTTCTGAGTGAGCTTTTCTGTGGAAAACAGGATTTTTTTCTAAACAAAAGGCGAGTAGATTTGGATCTGAGCAGCATGAATTCCGTATTGTCCTGACACTGCACCTCTGCAGAGGGATGTGTGCGATGGGGTGATGGCAATGGGACCTTGTTAATTGAGATGTGGCTAATCAGGGGTTACTGTACATCTTCTGCCTGGTTATTGGAACAGCCTAGAGCATGAATGTTCCATCCGAAGGGATCCAGTGCTCTCAAGTACAGGATAGCTGTCAGTGTTGCCAATCCCAGGTGCCGACAAGCCCACAGAGTTGCCCGCTGCTCACTGTCCAGTTTTCGTAGGTGGCTGCTACCTACTCAACACCAAAACAAAGCAGAAACCTTCTGGTAAAGGTTTAGGATCCGGTTCGTGTGTGCGTGTGATATGAAGTGAGCACTCCGGTCCCACGTGCTGAGGTCCCTGGACGCCCAGAATTGATGGAACTGATAGGGGTGCCCTTCTCCTCTCTGGTGGTTTCAGGCTGGGGGAGGCTTTGGGACATTCGGGTCTGGAAGACTTGGCCATGATACTCTTGATACACTGGTAGTAAGCTTTAGCAAATGGCCTGTGTTACTGCTCTGCTGTCCTAGCAGCGCTCTGCTACTGACTTTTTGTTATGACCCTCTTCTTTCAAGAATGTAACCCCCCTGTAAAAGTATCGTCTGTGGTGAGAGGCATTCCGCTGAACTATTGGTGCTCTCAACTTAGAAGAAATTACACGAGCCTTTGGTAAAAGGTTAGCTAAGCACTTGCTATTCACGAGCTGACTACCGTGAAGGAAAAACCCATAAAATCAGTCATCTACATATTGTAGCTCTTCCCTGGTGCTGCTGTCTTTAGAATTAGCTCTCTGTTACAGGGGCTGTGGTAATTGCACTTTTATAAGGGAGTAAATGTTTAATATCACTGTTTAATAGTGCATGTTAGGCTGATAAAACCCACGTTAAGAGACTGAGTGCCCCTGCTGCTGCTTCGCTTCTGTTTAGCATCGATGAACGCGGAGGGGATTGTGCTGCAGCTTGGCCAGTGGATTTTGCCGTGGTGTCTCCATGGATTTACTGCATGTGCCACAGGGCAGATTGAAGGTGGGAGAACCTGGCTGGGAAAGCTGCTTAAAGCTTTATCTGTGGACCTTTTCCCTGATGGTGAATCCATGCTGACGCTTTTCTGTTTGTGTAGTACCTTATTGGTGGGAATTTTGCAGAATATGTAATAGCTACTCTATGTGAACTCTCACAATTAATAATTGAATGATTAAGTGAAGGTGGAAGAATAAGGACACCCCTCTACTGCATGTGCATTTATGCACAGCAGGAAGCCAATGTTTGTTGTTCTGCCTCAAAACAAGACCAACAAATCTGTTGCGGAGCTGGTCTTGTCCTGAATTTGGCAGCTAATTCATCTTTCTTAGAAAGTGAATGCAGCTGCATCTTGAAAGCCAAAACACAGAACAGATAAGAAGATCTTTGACATACAGACCCGGTCCACAGTTGACAGGACTGTGTCTTGGGAAGGGTTTGGCCAAGCGTGGTTGGTTGATACTTGGAGGATTCCGTAACACAGAAAACACTTCAGGTAGCGGCCTAAGGGTAGAAGCTTGGGGAAGGCATCTTGCTGAATCCGTGCCCAAGCAGAATCTATTGCAGCTAGGCTTTTTCCCTGACGCAGCTGGGGAACCCCCTTTGAAGCACGACGATGCCTCATTGTACACCAGGAGCAGCTGTGCCTGCAACGGGGACCTCGGGAGGCTGCGGCAGCGAGGGTGCAGCTGCTGGCTGCTGCACTGGAGCAGCGTTGGTGCTTTCCACCTCTTCAGACTTAAAAGTAGTGAATACGAGTGCCTTTTCACAATCAACATGATATTCTTTTATTCTCCTCCCACCCCCCAGCCCTGTCTTTGGGAAGACAGTCTCTTGGGCAGCAGACCCCCTCTGTCTTAAGGCTGGAGGAAGAGGATTGTGAACTTTTCAAAAGTGTTTTCCAGTCGTTGTACCAAAATACATTTTATAGGTGTGCTGCTCTGTTTCTATTGCAGTGCTGGGACTGGTATGCTATATTTACAGTAAAATGTCAGCACTTAGTGGGCAGGGAAGCCTTTGGTAACTTGTTGTAAAGCAATGTTACTCCTTTGAATTCTGTTTCCACTTTCAGGAAGTATCAGAACCGATTTAGGGAAGAAATGGAGTTACAACCTTAACTAGCTGGGGGACTTTCTCATGAAGTATTTTTCATTTTAGTCCGACGTAATATATAAAACTGCTCAGAAAAAAGGAAAATACAGCACCATTCATTTCAAAGCTATAAAACATGCTTCCACAAATCTCATTTCACATCTGTTTCCTTAACCCCACGGACACCATTCTTTAACTCTTTAAGTAATTCTCGTACTGAAGAGGATAGCAGTTAAGAGTTGAATGATAATGAAAAAGCTGATGTGGAAGCAGGGGATCCCTAGAAGTCAGACTAATGAACAGGTGAGGTGATTAACACCTCTCCCCAAGTAAACTCGTGATCTGTCAGGAGGCTGTAATAATGTAGGGCTTGTAGTTCAGAGAGTGGTTCAATTAGGCAGTATACAGTACAATTAACTGCCTGCAATTAGAATGAGTGCCTTAATTACTATGTTTACATTTTGCAACCTCTCAGCTCTGATCAGACAAAGCCTTCTCTGCATATAAAGCTGGGCATAAACATTTTGCTTTTCACTCCTGTTTCCCTACCATATGCTAATTTAAAGATCTAAGATTGAGTTTTGGCAAATGATTATCTAGCTCAAATAACATAATGTAAAGCAACAAAAGCAGCGAAGTTCTGACAGTTGTTTTGGTCTGCCTTTTGCCTTTATACTTAATGGATACGGATGTTTGCTAATCGCTTCACATTCATAACTATTCCTCCCAATTGCAAGCATACATAAAATAGATTTTAAAGCCTCTTAAAAGATATTTTGCCTGGAGTTGCTTTCTTTTCCCTAAGCACTTCGGTTGAACAGGGATCTTTGTCTACTGTTGCAGGCAGGAGAATATTTTTTTTCCCCCCCTTATCCTAAGTGGCTGCCATCTAAGGCTTGTTTCTAAGGTGTTTCAGAAGTTAACACCACAATATCCTCAACTCCTTTGTGGTGTCAGATTTGACTTTTGAAAATCCAGAACTTCCACGCTACGTAAGTTTGGCTAATTGGCTTGATCTACAACTTCAAGACCAGTTTCCAGGTATGGCCATCCAAACATATATCATCTAATATGAGATGCTGAGATATTTATACATCCACTGAATGGACCAGAGAGCCCTATGTTGCTATATTGTAAAATGAATTGCTTACTTGTGTCAGCAAGTATTAATAACGTCAAAACTGTAGGGGTTGTCCCTGGGCAGGTGTTTAGCAACTGTGCCATCTTCTACCAGAACAACCAGGAAGCAAAAGGTCCTGCAAAATTTGTGGAAGAGCAGGGAGTGAAAAATGGGCCTCCAGGCAGGTATTCCCTCTTCTCATTTATGGAGTACCACCATTCTCATCTTGGCCCCAGAATTGCGCTGTCATGGATGGTTTTGGCCACAGAAAGGCCTTTCACTGAAATGAGTTCACCTACGCATTTTTTCTTTCAAAAAGTAACATTTTTAAAAACGGCCGTGATAAGAGAAGGCATTCTTCCTGACCTTCGTAAGCCTATGAAGTTAAGGGGTTTGTTGGGCACGTACTGGGAAGAAAGGGAAAGTTAGCCTTTGGCCACCAATCCATGTGAATATGCTGAAACACTAAGCTTCGTTCTTCTTATGAAGATAAAGGAACCTGGTACGTTAGCTTAATCTTTTAGCTTTCGTATCTACTCAGCCCATCTCGCTTAGAAGGAAAGGGGATTCTTTGCTACTTTTAGTTATTTGTTTGCTGTCTTCAGCTCTTTCGCATGAACTAACTGCTTTTGGAAAGCAACAGTTGTTTAAATTTGCATGATTTAGTTCCACTTTGTGTTGACAAGGACCCTCGTGCATGTCTTTTCTGGTTCGCTCTACCTCTGTGTGTCACATGGTAGAATATGCTCAAAAAAATGTTTTAGTGCCGTGAGTGTTGCCGCTGTGAGAAGTCAACAATTGCGAATCAATAAGTGTTATTGTCTGTGCTTTTCCCTGGAGAACAGATGTGCAAACAAGTGGTGAAACCCAGTGCGGGGCAGGCAGATGCCGAGCCCAGCTCTGTTCCCTTTCGCCTGGTGTTAATGGCACTTCCAGGTGGCTGTGCCGGCTAAACGCGGAGCATAATACCGGCACATCTCGTCAGAGATGGTCTTGTGTTTGTTCAGAGGTTCTGCTCCAGACATGAAAGCACTAAAAGCTCAAGGATATTTATGTCTAGTCTTATTTGATGGCCTGTTTCTTCTGTGGTTCTTTTAAAATATTTTTTTGTTGTTGTTCTTTATTGTAAAAACTCCGCTGGCAGCAGTGGCCTCTATTGCAGTTGTTTTATCCTCAGCTGGTAAACAGGAGTATGTGAGAGGCTGATAGGCAGCATGTACAGCAGGAGTTCTTTGATATCTCAAGATTTTGGGGGAGAGAGGAAGAGCAGCGTGTGTAAAATGTGTCTCATGGTCAGCTTATTAGGAAATAAAAGTTGGTACTATTCCCACTGAAATGGAACTGGTGATGTTGTGTGTCACCTGCCATACTGCACCTAGCTTCATACTTCTTGCACGTATCTTGTCATCTTACCAAACTTCCACCAAAACCAAGACAAAACCCAGTTTCACTAAGCCCCGTCATCTTACTCGCTTGCTTGAACCTTGTCCTCCTGCCAGCTCTACTCACTGCTGGGGTCTGTACTGAGGCCCAGAAATTCGAAATCTGAGGGGAACGTAATGGTCAGCTTCTCTGGTCTCTTTTGAACAACAGCCCCTAACCCTGGGATATGTCTTAGAAGACATCCAGCCTTGATTCCAAAGATTTCACATTGGGGAATCACCTACGTTCTTAGGTGAATGGCTCCCATGCTTTAATTTCTTTTGTGATGCAGTGCTTTTACATTTGCAGAGCACTTTCAAATTAAAGCAAGATGAGGAATGATCTGTTTATTGATGTCTTTTTTGTCCCATCCCAGTGCCCTTGGCAATAGGACCTACCGCCAGGCAAATATTTACTTTACAAATTGGGTTAAACAGGATGGAGAGACCGAAATATTTTGTGCTCTAATTGGAGTAAATTATCAGATTATGTGAGTAAATCTATGTGGGAGCGATGGCTTATCTGTTTGCCTTATCTTAATGCATGCTCAAAAATAGGAAGGCAATGATAAGGATGGTTCGTGAAGGGAGAGAAAAGGCTGAAGGGGCAGAAGTCAGAGGACAGAGGGATGAAAGTGAAGCAGCTTATAAGTGAATATCCCAAACCTTGAGGATTTAACTCAGTATTCTGCTGGTGTTAGAGGGGGCTCAGAGGCTGAAGGCTTGCATACTTCAGGGTAGGTGGAGCCGAATGCTTTAGGTCAGTGTTGCCCCTGCGGTGTACAAGACCGCATGTTCCGGAATAGCTGACATTCTCTTTGTATCAAGCCCTTTTTAATGGTATTTCAGATTTGGCAAGTTGACTGACATAGTCAAATAATTCTGAAAATACAGTTCCTCTACTGTAATAGCATCATGGACAGCAGAAAATGCTTTACCTTACTTACGCTGTTCTCTTCTTTGGTGATGTTATCTATTTTAAAGGTATTCTTATTTCACTGACTATTGATGAGCCTTGAGAGGGAATGCAAAGATAGCAACTTGGCAGAGAGATGTTTGAATATGCAAGTTGATTCCATGAGTTGTGTTTTATTGTTTGATTAGCTAGTAGTGGACTAGTGAGCTCTGGGATAGCACGTATTCTTGCTGCTTTGCTGGTAATAGGCAATTTTTTTAAATGTTGGGCAAACACATTGTGAGTGTGAGACTATGCAGTAGAATTAGAAGAACGAGTGTATTCTTATTACTTTCCTCATTGGATAAATGTCTGTGATTACTGCAGCAGATGTCTGGTTTTTATACTTACAGTTGCATGGTAGCAGTCTTTTGGGCTTCAAATGTGAGAAGCTTCATGCTGGATGTGTCCCTAACTGTGACTCAAACTGCTAATGGAGAGAAGGAATGGAGTTAGACAAGGTGGAACAACAAGTGCTATAACTAACCAGTGATATGACTAGGGGCAGGACTGATTAGTATCTGTATTTGCTCTTTTCCTAGTGGAACCTGGCAGATCAAGGAAGCCCTTGTAAGCATTTCTGAAGTACCTTTATTAAAGAAAAGTAAACCATTACAGCACTTTTAAATTTTATGTAGGCTGTGCAACTTCGATATCAGCTTGCCTTGGTTTCCCTAAATACCCTAAGTAGTATATGAGCCATTTATCCTTGGGCAGATACAGAGTAAATATATTTTTAAGCCACAGGTTTCCTCTTCAGGTATTTTTCACACTGGGCAGGTAGTTACATGTATAGCTGTCAATAACTCTGAGGGTTAAATAGACATATACAGCAATGCCCATTCATTCTCTGAGAAATATAGCACCCCAACTGCATAGGAACGGACTCTGCAGCGTTCAGAGCATGGGTTTGGTTTGGTTTGGTTTATTTTAATTGGGTCTCCCAGGGAAATGCATGAGAGTCGTGAGCTGTTCTTTCCCTTCCCCCCTCCTCCCTCCCTCCATCAATCTTGGGGAACTTTTTTGCAGTTAATTGCTAATTATTTTTTTTATGTATGTGGAATATCACATTGCTGCTGGGGTAAGCTGACATAGAGCCACTGACTGCTATATTTAATTTCATTGAATGCTTACAATGATTCGTTATCTAGTTCTAGGCAGAGCTAGGGTAAATGTGGTGTTGTCACTTTGCAATCCAGCTGTGCCTTGGTTGGAAAGCTACACGCTTTTCATCGTTTGCAACACGGCAAGGTATTTTTGGCATACCTCCACGGCTGCAGGCTCCGTGGATTTCAGGTGTGTCTTTGGTGAGACGTAGGAATCGAAGTTGTAATGCACACAAAACTGTCAGCCTCGATGAGCACTTCTGCTAGCCAACGTAATGTGCAGCTGGGGAGGGGAAAAAGCCACAGCAGGCTATCAATTAAAATGGACATGGCTATAAAAGGAGGTCAGGAATTTGCTGAAGCGGGCAGAACCGCGTTGGATGTCTCTTTCCCAACAGCTGGCTGTTGGTCCCTCAGTTCTGCGTGGGTACAGATCTTGGGTTTCTCTGATCAAGACCTTCCCGATCAGAGACCACTGCTCACAGTTCTGCCTCTAAACACTTGGCCTCTCTACTGTGAAACGGCATGTCTCCTCCCCCTCCTCCTTTTTTATCTCACTTTAGTTTTCCCTTTGCAGCCCAGCACCCGCCCCCTGCCCTCCCCGGAGCCCGAGCANNNCCGTGCCCCTGCCCGGGGAGGGACGGGGGGAACGGGGGCAGCTCCTGTTCCGGGGTGGGGGGCTTCAGTCAGTGCGGCTGGCTGGGCAAGCGTCTGAGTGTCAGGAAATTTGGGGGTGGGTGGCAAACGCAAAGAGGTAGCAATTTACAAAACATAACCCAGAAAATCGTCTTAGCAAGAGAAACGCAGCCGTTCTCCTTCTGCAAGGTTGGGGTTTCTCCAAAGAGGTCAATTTTTGGCTTGCAGCGTTCCCAATTGTCGGAATAAGAAACAACGGACCCCATCTGGCCTGCAGCCAAGAGTCCCTTCTCTTAGTGGTGTCACACTTGCCCCACAGCATCATTCAGCCCCATCTGCGTGCCTCGACGGCGCTGAGCCCCAGCGCTAGCCAGTTTGCCACCCACGGCTGGCTTTGGGCTGGCGTGCTGGCCACCCACAGCTGGCTTTGGGCTGGTGCTTCGGTCCAACTGCCACCTCATCAGAAGACAACAGGACACTAAACATAGGCAGCTAGCGTGCTGTTTGTCTATCGTGTTTGTGCGCTCCTGAAAAAATACAAGTGCTACTTAAGGGCACTCCTGTAGGAGAAAAAAATAGAACTTGGGCTCTGAAATACTCTGATTAAACTTTGAACTAGAAATAGATATGGATGGGAGGAGCATGGTGAGCTCTTCATCCTCATGGGAGCTTTTGAATATTTCAGGATCATAAAACAAGTGGACTTTTTGAACGTAGAAGTTGTGTTGTAACCAAACTTTTCATATAATCATCACCAGCAGGTTAATCCTTCCCTCTCAACACACACCTCCTCCTGCAAGCTGTTCGTTTGCACCAGTTGCCTCTTTGCTAATAAGCTTTGAAAATCAAGTTCGTTAATGTGCTGACTGCCAGACTGTGCTTTAATGAGCCTTTCTCAATGCCTCCTATCTTATCTTGAGCTTGATAAGTACAAAACGTTCCTGTGACATTGCTATAAATCACATTTTATTGATGCATCTCAATATGAAATGCTTACTGCAGTTTGATGGTGTCTGTTTGCTTTGGAAGGGGTAGTGTTGTGCAAACACAGGTCTGAGGTTTTCTTGTGACATGGGGATTGCTGGGGAAAGATTTTTTTTTTAAATTTTTTTTTTGAGGTACATGGGAGGCTTTTGCCTGCATTTGGAAAACGAGGACATAGCCAGCTGCCTTCCATGTCAGTCAGCTCTTGAATTGTGTAAGTTTATTGTTAATTCTGAGCACTAATTTTACCTGAAATTAGGACTCTCCCCACTCCTACCCCACCCCCTTATTTTTCCCCCCTTCACTCAGGACTCAGAAAACTACTGGGTTGTCTTTGCTGCATACAACAGGTAGGCTGCCTGTGATTCAGTCTGCCAAAGACCTGAGCTGATGGTTAAATTAGGTACTTCTGTTCTGCTTTATTGGCACATGAATGCACTTATGATGGAGTAATTGAGAAGGCACGTGTAATAAATAAACTATCTGGTACAAGCTGTACAAACATAGTGGTGATATGAATTATGCTCAACATGAGCAATCTACAGACAAAGGTAATCCGTGCTGGATCTGTTTGTTTCCCGCAGCAATCTTGAGCAGCTTTGACTGCTCTAATGGGTTACTGCATCAGCGTGCAGGAGGACATGGTGGCTGAGTATCACTGGAAGCCAAACCAGTCTGGCTGTACCTTCTACCCTGCTCCGGATAGAAAGGTGGAAAATGACTTATGCAAATATTACTTAGCTGCTTTTTCCAGAGCGAAGATTCCCTATCTGCTGGTGCTGCACAAAGTAGCCCTACTCTGGGACATACGTATCAGGAAAGTTAAGCTCCTGTAATTAATCCTGTAAGCATAATTTTAAATACCTCCATGCCTCTGTATCCAGAAAAGAAACACAAGTTGTTTGTCCTTCATCACCTGTGTGGGTGGGGAAGTGAGCTGTGACTTTGAACTCGCTATGATGGATGTTGCTTAGTGATAGTTTCCAATTGCTATGGGCAGCATCTGTTGAAGAAACACCTGTGTGCGTGTTACTGAGTTGTCCAGAGATGGGCGTGATTAGGTTTACATTCAGCAGCGTCAGTCACGGATGTTTTGCAGGTTTTTTGTTTCAGTGCTTTCAGCTAATGTACATTGTTATTCATGCTGCTGTTTGTCTACCTGAAAAACAGGCCAGCCGGTCCTTCAGCCCTGCCCCATCGGCCTTTATTTTCAGTTGATGCAAATTTTAATGGCTATCAGGAAGTTGAATTTGGGGAAGTTTATTGTTTTCAGATTTAAACGGTAAATCTCTGCAGTTTTCATTGAGCCTGACTGTGCACATTTGTCTGTACTTGCATGTGAGAGTGTCTTTGAAGTCACACTTCAATAGTAATACAAAATAACTCTTAAAGTGTATAAAACCTGTCTATAGGCTCAAATGTTGATGCTTCTGCTAGTGCTGTAGTTGAGATGGAAATTGCTTATTTCTCTAAACTCTGTATTTGTGCTTTCATCAAATCCTACTTCTACATGTTATTTATCTGTAACTGCGGTGCTGAGTGCTTTGAAAATAATGATTCCGATCTCCTCCTGGGCTGGACGGAGTCTTCTGAAGCATTTGAGACTCTCACATTATGCCACCTCTTGCCTTTACCATAAGCCATTTTGTTGCTCATTAGACAGAGTAAGTCCATACCCGAGTTTAGAAGCAAGCTCTTTCCCCCGCTTCTGCAAACGCAAGAGCTGTAAGTCACATTGTTATCTGCCACATATCTGATGATCCATGTGTTCCGAACAATTCCCTTTCCATCATCCACCTGGAAGGTTCCACTTTTCTTTTTTTCATCCAGGTTCTTGCTTTTATGCTTTCGGCACAGTTAAACCGCGCAACCCATCAGTTCTGTATTATAACTACATGCATACCTGTTTATACATCCTAGACAAGTGTTTGCTCAACTGTGTTGTGCAATAAATGATGTGTGTGACAGTAGGTGTACAGAAACATTCTTTTGAGTTAAGAGCATTGACAATTTGTTTTAAGAGGATGCTTCACTCTTCTCTGAAATATATCTGGCTCTGCTATATTTCCAGCTCACTAATGAGGACAGGCACTTCAGCTTCCCGAATTACACGTTCTCTATGTTAACCACAGAAAGTAAGATGGGAACAAAACAGGGAATTTTGTTTGCTTCTTCCTGACCAACTCCGAGGCTTTATTCAACTGATTTTTCTGGTCTAACAACATGTAATCAACAGAGAACAGCAATTTTAAATGTCTCTTTTAATGAAGCTTTAATTGCGCAGGTGCTCAACAACTATATTACTAACTCCACAGCTTTCAGTGTGGAAAAGGGCAGCTGCTGTACAGAAGAAAAGCGATCAAACCTGGGTATAACAATGACGTACGCAATAATAACATGGTGCCTTGTGAAAGGGCTGAGATATTTGCAATGGGGCTCAGTTGGCATTGCCAGGTTTGTGGTTTGGCGCGTCTGCATGTGCTTCTGCCTGCAGGAAAGGCAGCAGTTTCTGCATGGGGCTTTATTATGAGAATAGATGTTTCTTCCCAGACGGATGGTTGAATGTACTCGAGGCCAAAAATGAGGGTGATGGAACAGATTTGTAAAGCCTTGAACGAAGTGTGCTTTCGGTTCTGCTCTCTGGGCACTGGGTGGTGGTGTGATGGTTTGCTGGGGACTTCATCACCCTCGAAGGAGAACGGCATCCCTTGGAAACATCACATACTAGTAGAATGGGCATGGGCCTGGGATTCAGCGCCTTCTTGGATTTCTCTTACCGAATGGTGCAGTTTGCTATTACTCTCAATTTCCTGGCCCACGTTGCGAGATGGAAGAGGTCTTGAATAATTCACATTACACAAAGTTATTTGAACATCAGTCCATTTGAAAATCTGATCTTTTAAATGCCTGGGTACAGTTCAGGAGATGAGGTTTATTCCCAGCTCACCCACTTGTTTGATATGTAACTTCTTCGCAGGACTGAGGTGACTTGTTCCTTTGTTTCTTGGCCTAGATTTTTGCATATTTATTCTGTGCCTTAAGGTAGACTGTCCTAGTTCGTGTTGGTAGTGTGCCTAGCACAGTGGGGCCTGAATTTCAGCTGGCCCTGGACAGAGGTAACATAACACAAATCACAATACAGTTGATTAGAATTGCTAACTACTGTTGTTTTAGCAGTTCTGAGTGGATTAGGTTGTGTTAGCCACAAATATGTTTAAAAAAAAAAGGAAAAAAAGAACCGAGAAATCACCTAATCTACAGTTCCTGAAAGATGCAGACTCTCAGCTATGTGTTACCTCTTCATTTTCCCAGAAAAGTTCATCATCTTTGTGCTAACCTCTTCCCCTCGTTCCCTCCACCCCAGGGCAGCAGCTGGAAGGGATGTTGCCTGTGTTTTCCCCCCCCTCCACAATTAGGAGTTCTCTTCCCGTTAAATAAATAAATAAAACCTAATCAAGCAGACAGAGTGTATGAGACCCTGTTTTTCCTCCCAGAGCTGAAGTTAAAAATTATTCAATGTAAAATTCCTGGCCTGTGAAACAGAGGCTCTGTACTGTACCAGGCAAAGATTTTCACCAGCATTCTCTTGCTTAGCCAAGGCTGAGATAACAGACACTGTAAAGCACTTGGTGGAATAAATCTACGGTTCCGAGATTCCATCGGGGTGTTCATCTTCCACCTTGTTTTTCCTTTGCTTAATAAGGTATTGCGTGAACTTAGAGTTGATATTTGACTTGCCTGTTTTTTGCTTAATACGAACAATGCCGGATGAGGCTACATGTTGTTGTTTTGGTGTTGTTTTTTTCTTCGCATTTAGATGACAGGAACGACTGGAGAGAACAAGTAAGTGGTTAGACTTTACCTTCTCTTAATGAAGAATTTTCATGAGGGACAGTTGTAACTGTGCTCTGCAATGTTTTGATGCAGTTTTGAAAGTGGTTTAGGAACAAAAGGGTAAAAATTACTGAATTTTGAGACACTCGAGTCAAATGAAATAAGGCTGAATGGTAATGGTTCTCTGGTGTAAGGTGGCTTCTTGAGACAGTGATTAGTAGCAAGTTGCTGACCTGTGTATTAAAAGAGCTACCTGCAAATTGTTTCTTAGCTTTCTGATAATTTCTGAAAACGCTCAGCCACTGATACGGTTGCTTGAGAGGCAGGAGGGAAATCACCATTCAAAGAAAAAGACAAAACATTTACTTTCTAACTTCTTTTTTTAAACAGCAGAGCTCTGCAGTGACTGATATTGTTTGTAACCATATCTTGGGTATTTACGTGGGGATGTGAACTTCCATTGGTGGCTTATTACCGTAATCATCAGTCAGCCCGTGAAAGCCATTTCCTATTCGGAGGGATCCTGGATTTGTGGTACAAGTGTTAGGAGATTGACATTGCTGTCTAGGTTTTTTGCAAGTAGGTATGCAGTGAATCTTTCAGCAAAGGAGGCCGAATACAAAATCTGTGCTCTTTCTGATAAGTGGATAGCTAAAAAAACCCACTGTGGCTGGGTAGAGGGGGACAGTTCTTAAGCAGATGTAAAATGCATGCAAAGGTTAAGCTGTAGGAGTATTTCCAGCTTACTGTCTGAAAATGAGCGAGGGACTAACAACTAGGCGCTATTTTATGGGATACTTTATATGTCTATGAACGCCCAACATCCATAGGGAAGGGAAATTATTTTTACCCAAAAAAAAAGATACTGAAACCCTAGCAAAACTAGCTACTGTAAATTGCAAATTCAGGTTAATACTATAGCAGAATGCAGGACACAGATGTGGGTTTGGGCTTGAAATACAATCATCGAGAAGAACATAGCAACAATAATTTGCAGCCCCCGCTGACAGGGTGCCAAGCGTTCAGAGCAACTTGAAAAAACAAATTAAGCCCTAAGGTCACTTCAGCTTGCCCTTGAGAACACTATAGGAATATTTACTTCACTGGGAAATTTTCAGAAGACCGAGCATCTCTCCTCTCCTTTTGGGAATGTGTGTATACCTGTAAAAATTTTCTGGGCTGTATTAGTTCGAGTGATAAGCACCCTTCTCATTAGTGCCTTTTCTTTACAGTCTAGCAGGGAAACTTGTGCACAACAGCTCCATGTCGGGAGCAGGGTACAGATACCATGGAGGCAAATCCCAATGTCAAAGGAGCCTGGATATTTAAGGAAATGTTTGCTTATTGCTGATGCTTGCATGCGATTATTTTGAAAATGACAACATATAAAAATTATGTGCTGGACTTGCAGGACTCCTTTACTTCCATTCTTTCTTTCCTCAGTGCTCTTATGCTTGTGGGTCTCTTTGTGTTATTTCTAGGCAGGTGGTGCCACAACCTGCCCTGAGGTGTCCTGACCTTTCTTTTTAGTGCTGTGGCCTTCAGTTGAACTGGGGTGGTAATGGAGTAGCATCAGCGATTCTGTCATTGGGGAGCTTTGCTTGAATATCCCGGGCCAGATCCAGTTGCAGGGGATAAAACTTCACTTTGGACCACTGAAGTTTGCAACTCTTTAGATAAAATCACCCCCCTGGAGTCAAGGCTATATGTAATATATATATATGTGCTATATGTAATAAAAAGTACAAAAAAGCCCAGTAGATCCAAAGCTCACAGAGGGCAACAGAAAAGCTCTGACCCGCTTCCTTGGAATTTGGATCAGGAGTTTGATTAAGATCTGCTATCTCTTTTCTAACAGAAAAGTGCTTTGTTTTGGTTTTGTTTTGGCTCAAGTGAAAAGGATAATTATTGCTAACGATTTATATGACAGTGAGAGGTAAAATGAGAATATACTTCAAAAGAACAGCAAAATGTTTTCTGGGAGAAATCACATGCAGGAGCTTTCTGACCTTGCTGACCAGCTGGTCTGGGGGCAGGGGGTTTGCAGAGGGACACATCTTTTGACATCCCTTGATGTGTCTTGGGAACCCCCAGGAGAGATCTTTTTCCTTTCTTGTTGCTGGAAAGCAGAATTTGGGATAGATTTCCAGATCCAAGGGGCAGTATAAACTGACTTTCCTCTCCGTGCTGTATGCCTTGGAAGCTGTATGTCTCCAGGTCTCTTGCATCTGGCTAATGTAGGCAGGAATCTATTTTTTCTCTGTGTTCAGGTGAACACACCACTTGGGATACTTGCTGTGGTATTATAATCTGCATGATAATACCGCATATTCTACAGAGGTATTGGGGGACTCGTTGATTTTGGAAATGCATAATCTGCATGATAATACCGCATGTTCTACAGAGGTGTTGGGGGACTCGTTGATTTTGGAAATGCTCGTGAAGCTCAGACTGAAATCCACGTTGTAATATCTTATACAACATATATACTGTCATACTATGTTATATAACAAGATGGTTTCCTATACTGATAGAAGAATAACATCAAAATTAATATATGCTGATACTGAGTGAATGGAACCAGAACACTAGTATAAAAATAGAAATTATTGTTATTCATGTTGTAGTTATATCCAAACCGAGCATAATGCAGCCTCAGCCTCATTTAATGGCCATGGGATTCAGTGAGAGTGTTTCTGACTTTGTGCTCCAATCTGAGTGCTTGAAGGACACCTAAAAGTAACCAACAGTAGGATGTGAGAGGGAACAAAAATCTTAGCTGGAACACAAAGCGCTACTGAGCCTTTGCAAAGATGCCTCCCAGGGCTGACAGTTTTTCTGCTAGAATTCAGGTCAGGGTTCCTGACAGCTAGTCCTGCTGGGAAAGCAGAATGGTATGGTAAAAACAAATGTTTCTCTTTTTATCAGTAATGAAATGAATATGATAATGTAGAACTAGTTCTTGTTGACACTCCAGGCTGGTGGCATCATATCTCGGGACCTTCCACTTAGAAAACTGAATTAATGTGTTGGGTTTGCCGAGTGCCTCTTAAAGGTCAGGTTTCTTGGAAAAATAGTGGTGGCTCCTTCCCTTGGTTAGCAATCCAGGAGAGTGTAATGCTAATACCAAAAGGAGCTCTTTCTAAGTTTAATGGCAACAGAAATGGGTTTTGGGCCATGAAGGCCAGCATCTGGGACCACAGCACAGGCAGCAAACCTGGAGTCAAGGGCAGGACCTTCTGATCCTCAGCTACTAGCTGGAGTAAAATCTGTAGGTCTGAAATGACTCCTGGTACAACCACTACCAGCTATTGCAGCTGGCACGCCGAGCAGCCCCGGAGGAGACCTGACGTCCTACAAAACAGCTGAAACGATCTGTCTTGCACTGCAGTGGCAGGGTATAGAAACAGGTTGTTGCTGCTTGTCCTTCAGGGGTTACAGAAACTCCATGAGGAAGCTGCCTTAAAAACCCAGTCTTCTGTGTGTCAGGCGTTCCTCCACCCAGTTGATAACTGGGGCGGAGATGGTGTCTGTGCAGGAAGCACACCGAGATCCTTACCAGCAAAACTGACACCTTTCTGCTTGGAATGTTTGCAGCCTATAAAGTTTTTCACCTTTTGGTATTTATTATTAAACTTCGGCTGCAGGGCTTCTTCTTAGTGCAGAGGTTTAGCCTCTTCGTACCTAAAGCAGGTTGAATATTTGTAACAGCTTCTTGGCCGATGCAAATCAATGTAGTTACGCGATGTGTGCTCAGCTGAGCAGTTCACTGGCCCGAGCTGGAGAGATTTAGAAACCTGAGAACGCTCTTGTCCTTCTGTGCACAAATGTAAACTTGTATATTGCATAGACCCTCTGCTTTTAATTACCTCTTAGAGCTACCCATTCAAACCTCAACCAGCAGTTTCTGCCTTCCCAAGGCAAAACATTACTATGCATTCCCTCTTATGCGTAGGTCATATTTTAATCCCTTCTTTTGGGAAGCATCCTCCAGCAGGAAGAACCAAGGGTTTGGAACACATGAATCACAGCTGGAAAGAGCATTTGGGGTATTTTAAGCTGATGATGGTCTCTTCCAGGGAACAGGAGTGGCACACGTTCTATGAAAAGAAAAAAAGATCAGAATATATGTTGTGAGAGATAATAGTGTGAAACTTGCCATAAAATTAATCTAATCATAAAACAAAGTAACTAGAAATCAAAATGTAAGTGGGTGCCCAGACAGAGAAGCTTTAGAAGTTTGACTATGAAAAACTGTTTTATCAACTCAAATGCCTATTTTGTGAAGTATTGCAACAGCACAGAAAATAACTGTAATCTGCACCCAAGTAATTAAAACCAGAATAGTCTTTGGTTTTACAAACTCAAGTAATATAATGAAGAATAACGCGTAAGGACATTTGTGCTTCTTAGATGTAGTTAGATATCATGGGATGGAGTTTGCAATTACTCACAAAATCCACATCCTTCCCTATCTATGAGCACCTGTCTGCCAGCGTGTTACTTTTGGGTCTGTCATGGTGTCAGATCTACTCGTGTGACTACGTTACATACGTGTTACCTGTTTCCTCGGAATCTCATCAGCCTGTCAGAGTAATTTCCAACTCAGAAGGCTAACAAACAAGGGTTCATCTTTTTATAAAGATGCCCTGTTCTTGAGAGATGGTAAAAGTGGTAATACTAAGGGGCAAACTTGGAGCTTATGTAGAGGCTTCCCATTAATGTAAGACCTGGAATACAGCAATATTTAAATAACAGGTACATTGTATGTTTTCTCTGTTTCACAAACCGGGCGGTATGAAACTAAGTGTGCACATAGGAATGTGTCTGGAACGAGCAGATTGCATGGGCTGCCAGTTGGGTGTAACTTCCTTTTTCCAGGAAGTGTAGGTGGCATCAGAGGTTTAAAGTTCTCCGTTTTGTATCTATTGATCTGGACTTCAAGCAGCCTGAGTGTGGTGCTATATTAATGGAATCGTTCGTTACAGTAAATCACTCCTAGTTTTCAAGTTATGTAGATTGAGGGATGCTTTGGTTTCACACTGGTCATGTAAATCTGGGTCTGCTGGAGGAGAAGCAGAATTAGGGAGAAGGGATTGACTATGGTAACCACTGATCTGAATCTCTGGTGATTCATGCCAGGCATGTGCAATTCAGAGCATTAGCTCACTTGGTTTATTCTTCCTGATGGTATAGATCTGCACTCTCAGTCTGAGGTTACTGGATTCAGGTCGCTCTTGCGTTATCCTGGTGGGACTAGCCCTTTTGATAGATTGCAGTGACTCACGCGAACCTTACAGTGTTTGCATTTAGGTAACTGGGCAAACAAATGTTCTAAAGGCATCTTTCCCCCACCTTAGTGCCTGTTTCCAGATTTGGACCTAGTAGCAGGACTGAGTTAGTCAAAGATTGCATCATATAACTAATCCTTCTCTGTCTTCTGCCTTTGGGACTGCTTTTTAATGCAGCCTTTGCTGAAAGAACAGAAACCTCATTAATGAAAATACACCATAGGTTTGTTACAAGGTCTGATGGTGTTGAATAGCCCCCAAACAATTGCTTTGCCTCCTGTCAGGCTGCTTTGAACCAGATGTGCTTGTTCTGCATGTTAGTAAGGAACATAAATTCAAGAAAACAAGATAGCTGATGCACTTTACTGATTCCCTGCAGCCCATGATGGAGGTAGGGATTCTCTCTGAAATGTCTGTTCTCATCAGCGTACAGAGAATCAGACTTGGCTTAAGTCTCTGGGTAGAGTGTGTAAATTTTTATTTTTATAGCTGGAACAGGGGAAGAAAAGCATTTTCCATTTCTTCTTGTTTCTACTTAGTCCACCTATGGGGAGAGGTGCTATAGACCTTGGGGAAAGAATCCGGTGTGGAAGGCTGTATCCTTCACTTTGATGAGCTTCTGAAGCTCTCTGCCCAGCTGCCAGGTGGTTAAAGACTGAGATGGGTGAGAACTGGCCCCAGTCGGGGGCATTTTCAAGCTTTCAAACTTTTTGTTCTCTTGCTCCAGTGTCTTTTTTTTTTTTTTCTCCCAACTTCAATTTTCAACAGATTTCAACACCAAATCAATTAGCCTGAAACAAAAGGGTTTTGACTTTTAAGAAAATAGGCCTTTAACCTTCTGAAGGTGCTAAACGTTTGCTGAACTTAGTAGCAGAATAAAGTACGTGCTGCAGGACTCCCAGGAGGACAACGAAGCTAAACAAACTCCCAGAGGCTTCCCTGGTGGAGTTCTCCATTGAGTTCTTCCCTGGAGAAGAAGAGGGGGGAGGAGGGAGTGTCTGATAGGATTTTATTTTTTTTTTTCGGTCTGATTTCATGGTGCATATTTGCAGTGCTAATAGGAATTTCTACCCGGATTCTCACTTAAAACAACAGTTATATCAGGGAGCTGAGGAACCCTAGACTGTATTAGCTGTTAGGTGGAGTGCTCGTGTTAAGAATAGAGATCAAGAGCCCGTGTGCAACCTATCTGTTACGAAGATGGGGGCAGGATATATAAACAAGTACATGAGGGAAATTTATTCAGGCTTTCAAGAATCCTTAGCTAAAAAACTTCCTGGAATGAGAACAGAAGACATGAAGTATCTACTCAGTCCCTCCCGATTAAATGATATTTCAGTGGACCTAAAGTTTACTGCCAATTGTACGTAGAAGAAAAGCGAAGGAAGGTTTCACACTGTTCCTTATCTTTTTCTCCAATCTCTACTACCAGGATACACACTTGAAATCTTTCACCTTGTAGAGTTTCAGGCAATTCTTAGTTTCTTTTAAAGATTAGCTATGAAGACAGCATGGTGTTTAACCTTCTTGCCCTGATTAGGATGGAATGTTAATTAATACTTATTCACTACTTAATGTCAAGTGCTGTTGAATGTGCAAAAGAGCAACGGGGCTCAAAAATTATCATAATGAAGTTCGTCAGATGGAACCTTTGATTTTACTACCGTTATAATTCCCTAGATTTCTGTTAATATTCTAACTCATTAGATACATATTTGATTTTTCCAAGCAATTGCTTTGCTTTGAATATATGTGCTAATGATCTTTCTTAGTGGTTTAAGCTTTCGGATGAGTTAATCATGTCACACTTACGCACTCACTGGCCACCTACCTCAGCTCTTGTAGCGTTGTTCACACAAAGGACACTGTAGTCAGTATCAAATTGAACGTTTGGATCAATTAGCTAAGAAATTTAACTGCCAGTTTTCCACTTAGCTACAGATTTGCCAGTGTATCACCATCGTGGTTAGCATTACTTCTGCAGTCCTTAACCCTCACCTGCAGATACAGCTCTCTGCCTCCATTCTTGCATTAAACATACCTGCTCAGCTTTTTTCCCTGTGTCTTAATTGGGCTCTGTGGAAGGACTGTGTTCCTAGTCTAAAGTAGTTCTGCTTTCTTCTGCTGAACTTCAAGCAGCTCTCTGAACCTGAGGTATATACCTTACTCGCGTTTATCATGTGCTAGTCCTTGGTCTCTCCTTGGCTGACATAGTCATCTTGGCAAAAGGCTGACTGCCTCTGCATGTGAATGTAGGTTTAGAATTGCACTATAGAAATGAGACAATAAATCCCACATACCCCATGTAAAGGGCCAAACTTTTGGCAATACTGGTTTGGGAAAGGCAGTGAGACGTTTGAATGTGAATCTCCAATCAAGCAAGACTGGCCCTTGGTCCCTTGTTATTTATCCAGTACAGCAAACTATACCATTAGGACAGTAAATCCAGTCAGTGGAGACATGACCAGTTGATATAATTGGTAATTGTAGGATAAACACAGCAATGAGGATGAAATAGCAAAGCAAGGGGTTAATGTGCTGTAGGTCAATTTTTTTTTTTTTTCCAGTTCAACCCAAACTGCCAGTGGATCCGGTTCCAAAGCTTGGTTAAGTTCCTGCACAACCCCTGATTAAACAGGAAAAACCTGTGAATTGTTGGCTTTGAATCCTGGTCTGAGGACAGGGTGCACTTGAGTAACATGCATGCTTCAGTGTTTCATTTAAATTTCTAAAGCTTCAGAGGAAAGGGGAAAAATCTAGGTCTTTAAATAAGAGGGGGAAAGATCTAATCTGTTTACACCCTGCATTCCTTACATTCCTTTGATAGTTTGCTACTGTAAAAGCCTTCAGTCCCACCTACAGCATGAGTTTAATGGAGCTACAGAAAAGCTAAATCTTTCTGTCGAGGCAGATATGACATGCTGTATCTAGATGTCCTGTCTTATTTAGACATCAGTGCATCTAAGTTGTGTTTATGATTATTTAGTGCTCCCAACAGATCTTGCTTTTCCTTCAGAGGAGGAGACGGGCATGTACCCACCTTAATTCAAAAAGGCTCCTTTCCCTGGTAAGAACTTAAAAGTGTCCTGGTGTGGGAATGCCCTTTTAGGAGTATGAAGCTCGGGGTTTTGGGGTTTAATTTTTTTATATATATATTTTTTTCCCTCCTGTTTGAACGTGATGACTCAAACTTGGTGCAAATCCAAGGCAAATAAAAGGTGCAGGCACCTACAGTTGGTTAACTCCTGAGGTGCTGAGATCATGAAGCAGACTGAAACTGCTTCCCATGGAGTGGGCTCCACCCCTCTCGCTTCCCAGCCCTTCTCAGGGTGCTGTGGTCTGGGCTCCCTCCTGCCTAAGACACTGAAGGACTAGATGGGAGCTGAAGCTTTCTTATCTTCTGCTGTTTTCGTTATTAAATGGTCCCCTTCACTGCAGTTGATCATAGTGGTGGGGTTAACGGCACCTGGCTTACCGAAGTTTACTTTCCCATGTGCACTTTTTTAGAATGGAGCCAGATGTTTGGTTATTTTTGTTCATGTAACGCTGTTGTGTCGGGCCACTGGAATCAACCGACAGCGGTGTGCCAGTAGGAGTTGGATCAGGAGCCATGAAACGTGAGCCTGGAGTGATTATTTTTGCCACGTTTAAACCATGATAGACTTGTAAAGATTGAAGCAGAATATTTGGAAACTGTTTTGTTGGGGGGGGAAGGGGCAGCTGAACCTACGTCTGGTCTGTAGCCAGGACTTACAGCCTGAGCACAGATCCAAATACTTGGATGAGGAAGCCACCCAGTCTTTGGGGAGGGGGAGAATGCGATTTAAAGACTGGGATCTAGCTGTTGCTAATGAACTTTTAAAATACATGATCTCCATTTGCAGGGAATTTCGCTTCTCCTGCTCCACTTGAAGCATAGCCAAAAAGATAGGTGTACCAAAAAACCCACCAAGCCCCTGAAGTCTCTACCACCCTACCTAACAACACCTCTTTCATAAGACTAGCCTGGATACTTAACACTTGGCTGTTGTATGTATGTAGTCGTTTTGGAAGGAATTGCCGCTGGAACTGAATAAACAGCACCTGGAATGCTCGGGAACACGTACAGTACATCTGAGTAAGGCAAACCTCACTGAAGGGTTTGAGTGAAGGGGAACGCTCTGTATGCTTTGGTCCAGTTTGGGCAGCAATGTTGTATTTAACCCGATGGTGTGGATGTTGAAGCACTGGGCTTCAGTTCTGCAGAAGGTGGAATTAGCTTCTTCACCTCTTGGAACAGAGGCTCTTCTTCAGGTGGTTGGAGGGAAAGGGAACCAAAAAACCTTAGCAGCAGTGCCATAAATGCAAAGTTAAACATCTCCAGGAGGTGTACTATAGCCACAGCTTTTAAGTTCTACAGTGTTAAATTCCTTGCTTTAGAAGTCGATAGTACATTTTGTCTATCTTTATACTCACAGGTGCAAAGAGATTAACTTTTACTTTCAATGAAAGGACATAAATCTCACACATTTTACTTGTCTTCCTGTGAATATCTTTCTCTAGCTTTGCTTTGAGGAGTCACTGAAGAAATCAGTGGCTCTAATAATTAACATTGGAAATAAGGGTGCACTTTGCATAACTAAACATTAATATCCTGTCAGGTGTCTCTGAAACAAAGGCAGTATGTGAAAGAAATGGGAGCAGAGTATCAACAGCTCCCATCGGAACTAATCTAAGCTCAGTGATCAGCATTTCATAACCAAAAAGTGATTTGAATAGCGTAGCCTTGAATCACAGCTTCCTTCTATGATTTACGGTAGCTCTGATTTTATTTGCAAATGAAGGCAATAGCACAGCAATATTTGTTTTAATATTAAAATGTTTTCTGGAAAATAGTCTGAATATAATGGAACAAATCCTCAAGGTGTTTAAAAAAAAAAAATCCAATGAAATCAAACAAAAAGAAAAACCCTCTTGAATTCTGCACAGCTCAATCTTCTTTTATCATTTGTGGGTCATGCTCATTTCTTCCTGTTACCTGTCTTTGCCTTTCCCTGTTCCTCCCACTATCCCCCTTAAAAACCAAAAAGATAGCACAGAGTCTTGCATGGTCTGAGATAAAGACACTTGTTCCTTTTGCACAAATCCTCGCTGGAATTCCAGCCAGGCCCCAGCGTTTTTTTCAGTCCTACCAGAGCAGGGGAAGGACCACTGAGCTGTGACCTGTTGCAACAGCTTCTTATTTCCTGCTTCAGAAAGAAACTGTGCGTATTGCTTTGAACTATTAATATAAGCCGAAGAATCAGCCTCTGCCTCTATAAAAATATGTTTTTCCTCTTGACTGTCAGAATTAGGAAAAGATCTCATTATTTTGAAGGGCTGCACAGTTCTGCACAATTAAGGATGTGGAACTGATGTTGTGATAAGTCCTGCTTGCTGGGGTGTGTTGAGATGCAGCGGGTGGAAGACCAGCAGCGCTTCCCCGGGGGTCACCGTTCCCATCCAGGCTGGAAAGTGGGTGGTAGGGGTGCTTGCAGCAACACAGCTGCTTTTGGAAGCTGTTGAGCAAGCTGTATTGCGGTTGGGTCAGGACTTACCAGGCTAGCTAGGAAGAGAAGTATTTAAAACAAACAAACAAACCAACCTTTGTGGCGCCACTAGTTCAAGAAGCGCTTAGGAAGAGTCTTATCTACTGAGCTGAGTGCTGTAACGCGGTGCAGCTCTGCTGATGGGAGAGAGCCGAGCTGTTTTATACCAGACACGAACCTCTGACTGCAAGCACAGCAGTGAATTCATGTGCTTGTAGCTGGCAGGCGGCAGGGCTCTGGTGGTGATGCAGATTTGTTTTTCCTGTTCCGCATTTATACCCTAAGCTTTGGTTTTACTCTTGTTTGCGTGTCTGTGCTGCAGCATTGGACCCATTCAAGCACCTTCGGCTTTGATGCGTGAGGCTTCGGTACGGGGCCACCCGTTAGGGAAGCCGCCACTTGAAGTGCTGGTGAAAGGTTTGGGGGGGGCTGGGGGGTGTTGCACAGCCCTGACCAACCCAGGGCTGCTGCGTTTCTCCAGCTCAGCCGTGCCTGGCACACCACGCTCAGCCCAGTGAATATGATGGGAGAACACGCTGCCTGGCATTAGGGGCACAGAAAGGGTTGCGGAGATAAGCTGCAAGTTAATGAGTTACAGAGGCACTAAAAGGTGACGTAACCAGCTACAGGAGGCTTATGCTAGCTAAATGCATTACTTCAGTAATTTATTTATTAGTCAATCTGAGTAAAGAGATGCTTCCCAGAACGCTTCATGCTCTCAAACCTCTCCAATTCCCTGTAGGGTGTTATTTTGGATTTTTTTTCTTTTTTTGAGGCTGTGATCTACAATTCTTCACAGGTGATTCACAATATTGTCACCTGATACTTCCTCCTCTGACTGAGGTTTGGCTGTTAACCGCCCATCCCGTCTACCTTCCAGTCTAAGATTAGCCTTGTGCCTTTTCCACCCTCTGTATAAGGACTTTATGCTGTTATAGAGGATGCAAGAATAAATAGGACTGTGGCAGATAGTTTACCAGCACAGTATTTGATGCCTTACCGGTTGCAGGCCTGGACAGGGCAAGGGCAGTTTTCATTAGCCTGCTCCGATGGGGAAATGGTGTAGAAAAATGTATCGTCCATCCCTAGCACAGCCAGGCTTTCTGGTACCGTGGCTGAACACAGGGCATGTTCCTCCTGTCTCTCCTATATATCCTGTGCACATTTGCATGGCCAGTAGATGCAAGTTTTTTATATTCCCTGCTTCTTACTGAATGCAAAAATATGGAAGCAGGACTAGAGCAGCAATTTTATATATTTGCCACAGCATCAGGCCTACTGGGCATTCCCCTTTCTGTAATGCACTGCTTCCACTGTGTGACAACATCCTGATCTGATATAGTGATGTAAAAAAAGAAAAAAAAAGAATTATTTTCAGTATGAATGCTTAGATGGACTTGTCTAAAGGCTTGTTCCGCTCAGCAAATCAGATAATGTACAAAAAGATCCAGTCGTCAAATACTGTCTAACTTTTTTACAGCATTCTTCTTGTTTCATCATTTGCATCCCTTGGCTTCCATCTGTAATTTGTTTTCCTGCTTCTGTTTCCCCAAAGGTACCTCATCTCAAAGGAATGATATGTTTTGAGCCAATGCCTGGAGGCCCTGTGTTAATTTGTTTTATGGCCCTTTTCTCCAAGCTCATCCCTCCTATTTTCTCCAAGCAGAAATTCCTTTTTCATCTAGAGTAGCTGTTTGAATCAGCAAGTTGAAAACATCACCATCAATCAAGTTCATGTTCAGTCTAATTTTCAAGCGTCCAAGTGATTTAGTGAGTTCTATTTGTAGAAGTGATCAAAGCCCATATGCCAGATTTGAAGGCATTTCAGAGTTTACATCCATTGATTTGAAGGGGAGTTCAGTTCCTAAACACATGCCATAATGATTTCATGCCTAAGGGCTGACATCCACTAAGGTATGTAGCTTTCCAGCACCTACTGAAATCATGGATGCTATGAAAAGATAATCTCAGTGTTCCAAGATGCATTTTTCAACATTATGGACTAAATTCAGTAACTGAGACTTTTCTTTCTTAAGGTCCCAAGATCGACAGTTAAAATACATAAATGTTAGTGCAGACACCTCTTTCTCTGCCTTCAGTCTCTTCTGCCTGGTCACTGACCCCACAGCTTTCCTTGCTTAGGAAGGATTCAGATCTTGGGGTACATGGAGGAATACTATCCTGTAAGCTCTTATTTCAGACACTAACTTGGATGGGCTTGTCTTTTCTGCTTGGCGCATGTGGACTCCAGCAATCCAGGTCAACCTTTGGCCTCAAATACTTCCCAAAAACATGCTGCATAAAATTATTACCTTAGGATCTCTTTACAAAACAGCATTATGCGACTTATTGATAATAATATGTGTGCTGTGTGAGCATCCTGACTGATAATAATTTTTGTGCTGTGTGAGCATCCTGCAATAGTTGTACTTCTCCCTGGTCGCTGCCCGGTTTGGACTCAGCATGCAGCTCCTCTCAGGTGCTGTTCAGTTGCTTCTCGGTATTACCCAAGTCTTGGAAAAGGTAGTCTCGGGCATGTGGGCTTTTTGTAAGTGGCTCAGGTGGCTGGGCACCCAACCTCAATTAAAACAACCTTCTTAGTGCTAGGCCAATGGCCCCTCATACAGACAAAGTAGGCAAGTGCCTGCCATGGGCTGTAAGGGGTAGCAGCGGGGCGGTGGGTCCTACTCGCCTACTCCAGCTCTGCCACAGCCCTGGGGAGTTAGACTGGCAACAGCTGCTCCAGAGCCATCAAGGCACCAAACGCTCCAAGAGGAAGAAGGGAGGGAGGAGTTGTAGGAGGAGGCCAGGACTTCCTAAGAGCGGAGACTTCCCCAAAACTCCCGTTGTCTGGGAGTAGGAGAGCAGCAGCCTGTTCTCCAGTTCCAGCTGTTTCGCCTTTGCTCTGTGCCCTCCCTCGGAAGGCGAGCTCCTCTCCTTTCACCTACTTTTCTGGGAAGACTTGAGTTAGCTCAGCCACGGGACAGCGGACAGTCCCAGCCTAGCCTGGCTTTTAACAAACATCCATCTACTTTGCTACTTCTCCAGAGCAAAAGAAACAGCATCACCTATAGGCAGGCGTTGGCTGAATAGCCTTGGGGCCGCAGTAAGAAACACAACCAGCCTTTACCAAAACTGCTGACTCGGGTGTTTTGGCTACTGTCATGTCAAGTTTGAATATTTGATCCATTAAAAGAGAGAGTGAATTCAGCCACAGTGAGGCATAATCAGTCCTGCGCTGAATGATTAATAGAATGAAACACTCTCCTCCAGCTCCGACCTGTAGATTAGCTCATCTGTTGCTTCCAGGTTTTGTTTTGTTCTCATCAATAAACTACAGGTTAGAAGGAGGATAGTTTCGAACCTATCAGAACTTTTCTATCTGATATAGATCACAGGTTTTAGCCCTTTCAGCAGCATGAAAATAAAATGGAGCATAAATTGGTAAAAAAGTTAATTTTTGCTTTTTCTTAAGGAATTAAAGTGGTATAAGATACCACGTCATTGGGACAACAGTTTAAAAACTGGATTTCTTCAAAGGCAACATGCACAAGCTTTTTCACTGGATATGCAATTTTCAGTGTTAGATGGATAGGAAAAGTGGGAATACTTTTTTCCCCAAAAAATATACCGACAAACTGACTTACTGGGCCAATTTTCCCATTTTGTGAAAATTATCGGCAATTGGTTAAAAAGAAAAAGAGCACGACGAATTATGTGTTATTGATCCTACTTCCTCCCTGTCCTGGTTTTGTTTCTTTTAGGAAGACAAGGAATCAGGCAAAGCAGGGAAAGAGAAATCTATGTGCTTCATGATGTTTTAATAATCTTGCAGCACGACGCTTAAGGATTGCTTTACAAATAAAACAGACTAATCCCAGTGCGTTGCAAAGGGAACAGCCCGAAAAAGATACAGTCCCCTTGGTGACCCCATTTACAGCTCCTATTGCAATGGGAATTCTGCATGCTACGCAACGTCGAACTGTGTTTGGGGTACTTCACAGCAACGTGCTGTAGGCAGCAAAAGGAGCGTGGGATGGTAAGTAGCGAGATGGCTTGGTGATAACTCTTGGCAAATTAATTCATCAGCAGCATTATTACTCATTTATATGTTGCCATCAGCTAACAGTAAAATACAGCAAGCAGAATGTGCCTACCAAGTGATAGGTTCTTTGCTTGAAAGGGTCAAGTCCACTGGTGCAGTAAGTTATTACAAACCAACAAAATGGTGCAGGAAAATGATGAGAAAGCCATGGAATGTATGATGAAAAGGACAGCAGGAGGACCTTGGGAGGTCACCTCATCTGTTCCTCTGCCCCGGGTAGGATGAAGTCTAAAAACCCTCCCTAGCAGACCTTTGTTCATCCCACTGGTGTCTTTCACTGACAAGTATTTTGCAAGTTGACCAGTAAGTCAGCACATTTTCAGAACAAGTGAGCTTCCCTCTGTTTTCTGAGGAATGCACAAAGGAATACTTGTACATCATCTGCGAGGCCATTTCAGGTGTCTTGGAGATGAGCTGAAAACACAGTGCTGCTGGAGTTCGCCTGACTGGAGAACTGTCTGTTGAGATGATCAAGTGGGGCAGGCTTCAGCTGTCTTCAGCAATATCATTGCCCTCTGTCCCAGCCTGAAGTTAGATTGGTGGGAGCTAGAGAAAGAAACATTGGAGTGGTGCTGGAGGGAAAAGTTTCGGCTTGCCTATGACGGGGGAGAAGAATAGGAACAGGGGACATATACATAAATGTTTTGTAGGCGTTTTGGGACTTTGATGGTCATGCATACCTCCAAGGTTTTTTCCCCTAGCATCTATTAAGGGAGTAGCTTTAGTAAAGGGAGTTGTTTCGTCATCCAGACTGAAATCTTTTGCCTTTGGTACACTGGAGGAATGTTTGTAAGCACTGAAAATACTTACAGTGCTGAAAATCATGAAATGATTTGAGCAAAACTGCCAGAATCTGATTTTGTCCAGCTGGGTGGCAAATATTTGCTTTTTCTCATACTCTCCATTTTTTTTATTGCAATTATTTTCATTATAATGATCCTCCGCTTTTTAAATGCAACTAGATGTCTCTTAACTTTCAGTTTTAAAATCTCTGCATTCAATTAGCTCAACAGTTCCTGTCATTAGGAGACAGTTTTCAAAAAGAACTAAGATGGGAGGAGTAGCAGCACAGAGCTTGTCTTATTTAATGAACCAAGCTAAGCAAGGCCATGCCAAGGTTATCTAGGTATGGCTGTATTTGATAATGACTCATCCAGGGAGCTTCCTGGCTGGCCAACACCCTTTCCCATTAACTGCTCTGGTGGGAAGGATGATTCAGTGCTCTCGGTGGCATGCTTGCTGCTCTTCTGGGAACAGTGTTCTGGTGCCCTTTCTATAGAAAGGGGCTATCTTGGAGGGTGCCAAGAGAGCAAAAGACATGCTCTAACTAGCTGGTTTTTCTTGAGTGAGGTACCTTTTTAAATAGAGCTTGCTTTGTTCAAAGTTGGAAAGTAAACCAGAGTTAAGGACAGTACTTTCTTCTGATCCGAACCTCCTGAATATCCATTGGATCACACCAAAACATTAGCATTCCCAGCTGGTTCCGTGGAAACTTGCTATGCTTTTTCTTTATGCTACTAGCATAGTGTGGACCTGTGTCTTGCGTGGTCAGCTACACAATCCTGACTGGTCAAGAGCAGGAAAGGGGATGTTTTTTCCCATCACACTTCCCTTGGATTCACGTTGTACTTGAGCAGAGTCCATCTGGGTTTGCATGGGGCACATCTCAACTCAGAAGCTCAAAGCTTGTCTCTGTGTGCCTGACAGCGTGTAATTTAAGGGCAAGAGCACCTGGCCTTTTGTCCAAAGGAGTCACTTCAGGGAAGCTGCTGTTCATCTCCGTAAAATAGGAAGAATGTTAATTTCCTTCATTGAACAGTTGAAGGTCTACCAATGACAGTGAGAGAGGTAGATGTTTCAGTAGCTGTAAGAGTTATCCCATCACAGTACATGAGCAACTCTTTGAAAACATAAGGTTGTAATCATATCTTCCTGCAGGAAAAATAGCAGTTTTAAGGCAACCCTTTCCCATCTCAACTAAACTTCAGTGATGTTTTAAAAACTTAAGGGTTGGGCTCCACAGATGTCATCAAATTAATATTTTTCCAGAAAATGTTCTAGAAATATGCAGCATCAGATGAGATTTTTTTCAGAAACTGGACTGAAATGTCCCTGAGTCTATTTGCCCCAAACTGTTGGCCTCAGCAAATCAAATGAAGCCTTTTTAGAAGTTACAGACACTAAATACTGGCTTTAACTGAGTTGTTTTGGTCAGCAAAATCTGGACACAAACCTTCTCCCTTCAGAGTTAGTTGTTTATGGCTTTTCTCCCTTATATTTTTTCTGTTTGGTCTTTTCCCAGATTTTTTTAGGTTTGATCCCCCCACCCAAGACCAGATGCTTAAAAGTTTGCTATAAGCATAGTTCTGTGGAATTTGCTCGTGCCATCTGCTTTATTAACTTGGCAAGTTAATGAAAAATCAGATGAAAACAGGCTCTGTATCTTAGCCTGGCATATAAACTGGTTGGTGCTACTCGACATACCTATTTTTTTTCCTGGCTAGAGAAATTCTAGAGTTTCAGAACTGTTGCAGTATTAATAGTGATTAGTTTTGGAGCTAATTGTTATCCTTGTTTATGTACCTGCTCAAATCTAATTAAGGCAGAAGGGAAAATGCACTCAAAAGATGCACTTGTATTCTGGGAAATATGATAATGCTTATAAGAAATTACCAAAACTATTACCTTAAAAACTCCTTATTTGTGAACAGATCTTTCATTATGTGTAGAAACAAAACGTTACCTTGAATAGTGAAAGTACTGGAATGGTTTGTTTAATTGATACTTGCATGGGCTGAACTCTAAGCACAGAGTAAAAGCCTACAGGCTATGCAACACCAGCTTCAACCAAAGACTGATGTTTGCACGTGCTCGCTCTCTGGCAGTGGTTTGGGTGTAATGTGCGAAAGAAATGGCTGGAAACAAAAAAGGTCTTGACTCAAGTCCATTGCAAGCAAGGGCAGGACTGTAACTATTTGGGAGCAGTTTTGGTGAGTGGTTCACAAGAAAGAGGACATTCATGAAATTAATCCCTTCCCCTTTTCTCCCTTCAGGAAATCGTAATCTAAATGTTTGTGTTTAGAGGGTTTTGCATCTCTGTGTTCCAGCTTCGTCCCTGTGAAATCTCTCCAAAACTTGATGGAGAGGTTTCAAGCAGTGCTCACTATCTTAATGTTTGCTATCGGTTGACTTTGATTGCTCATAGTCTAAAAACTTTTCAGGATGGAAATGCCCTGTGCACTACTTTAATACTGCTATGAGGATACTAAGGATGAGTTAAGACAACAGGTCTAGCTTCTTCTCAAATCTTGGATGCTAATGGGGTACTGTAGCTTCCCCCCACTCCGCCAAATAGCAAAGCTGATCCCATACAGTTGGATGCCTGCTGCAGCACGCTGTCAAGAAAATAAGATGCTACACTGAAGACCCTGTCTTCTCAAGTAGTTCTCCTAAGAAAAGCACACCTCTGTGCAGGCACATCCTAGTCCGGAATAAGTAGCAGCATATAGAATGTTGTTTACACCTCCAATGGTGAGACTCAAAACAAAATGATGTTGGAAGTGGTAATTATTTGATATGTGAGAAAAGAATCCATTATAACTGACTAGTTCAGTTCTGCCATGTTATCGAACTGTGTGGCTAATGTGCAGAATGTCCTGTTTCAACACGCTGGCATCACTTGGGCTTATTCTGCTGCCTTCTTTTTCCTTACAGAGGTTTTTGAAATTTATTTATTTTTATACAAGAGTGTTGATGATTTGAGTAACACATTATTTAACTCTCCTATTGGCAAAAGCTGCTATGATGCATGTTTGTGTGGTGGAGGCTGTGAATTTAATGGTCTCCCCATCTGTTTGTTTTAAAAGAGAAAAAGAAAAGATAAACCCCCATCTCACAGCTGATGCAAGGCTCAGCCTTTTTCCGCTCCTCCTCTCCCTCCCCAGTAATCACATTATTCACTGGGACGGAAAAAAGAGTTGGTGTTAATTTCCTCCATTCCCACACCTTGCAACCCAGCACAAGTTACTGCCATTTCTTGTCCTTCAGAGACCAATTATTGTAGGTGAAGTCAGACACAGAAGCCGCGTTGCTAGGAGTGGGAAAAGGGGACTGGGGCTTTATGCAACTTCTTGAGACTGGCAAGATGCAAAATCCTGGATTGACCCTTTGTAAGCCTTGTAGAATTGTTGGTGCTAACCTTTTCAGGAGTTTACCGAATCCTCTTCCATACGAGCATAAAGACTCTGCTCTGTTGCTTCTCCAAGACCCAGGTTTGTTTTCCAGTGGACTCTTGTGTATGTGCAGTAGGAGCATGCAGCCCAGACTGTCAGGGAAGGTACCCATCCCATGTTGGGCTGCGAGCCAGAATGCTTGGACCCGAACAGACAGGGAGCCAGGATGCTTGGACCCGAACAGACAGGGAGCCGGGATGCTTGGACCCGAACAGACAGGGAGCCGGGATGCTTGGACCCGAACAGACAGGGAGCCGGGATGCTTGGACCCAAACAGACAGGGAGCCGGGATGCTTGGACCCGAACAGACAGGGAGCCGGGATGCTTGGACCCGAACAGACAGGCACCTGCCACACAAGTCATGGGGCTGAGAGCCTATTATGGACGTGAAAGAATACCACAGGACCTAACAAATCCACAGAATAAAGTATGGAGGACCTTACTGTTACACAAATCCTCCATAGCATCCCTCTTCAAAGCCGTATCAGAACCTGCAGGGCAAGCGCAAGCTGTGCCATCTCAGTGCCCCATCCAGACATCACCCCTCACACTCCTCAGTGCATCTATACGGCATCACACACATGAGACTTGAGTCAGGCAGTTTCCTAGCAGCTATCATACATGCCGTTACCAAACTGCCCCTTTCATGCCTCTGCCCCTCCTATTTTCCTCTGACTTAGAAGGAAAGAATGAGCTATGCATGGTTTTAAAAAATGTCTAAAAAAGCAACAGTGGCTGCTACCACGGAGAAAGGGGTACAGGGTGTCGCTGGCTCTTGCGGCTGCTGCTGCTTTTGTCGGGTTTTGCCTCCCCCAGCTCAGACAGGGCGGGCACCCCTTCCGCTGCCTCTGAACACCTTTCGGATTTTTCTCTCGTGTGTCTGTATCACAACCTCTTTCTTGAGAAAAGGCCCCCTTTTCAGCTTTGTTCATGTAATTACAGTGCAGCACAGGACAGACTGGGAGAGAAGGACCATAATTAGGATTTTTTTAAAAAAACATTTCCTGTGCTGTCTACTGATCTCTTACTAGTCCTGCCACTGATGTCTCCTGAGTAATACCTGCCTCCTTTCTGTACTTAATGCCACTGATGAGGCCAGCTGTCGGAAAGGCACAGTATGCCTCCTTTTTTGCTTTGCAAAAAGCTTTTTTTTCTTTTTTCCCCTGCTTCTTTCCCTGATAGTGTTGTCATATGAAGCTCGCTGTAAAATGACAGTGCTCTGTGCTGCTGTAGCATTTCTTCATCTTGAGCCTTAAAAAGTGCAAAGTTCAGTATGAACTAGCTATGCTTTTATTTTTATTCATTTTCTGGATGGGTGACTCGTTTCTTAGGTTAAAATTAGGGCTACTGATAGCTTTCTCAAGGTTTTTTCTTCAACTACATCTTTGGAAACCTCAGATACAGTTCTCTTTCTGAACAGCTACTGCTCGGGGGTGAGCAGTGCTGGAAAATGTGGTATTTAGACCCCTTGGAGAGTCCCATTGCTAAAGAGTTGTGGCAACAGTATCTACCTGAAGATACTCCTTCCAGAAGAGATTTTCCATGTTGGCAGACAGATGATCATTCTAGTTTTTGGAGCGATTTCCAAGACAGTATAGTAGGCTTGCAGTGGAGCCTAGAATCAAGCCCAGTAAGCAGGTCTAAACAATTCCTTTTTCCAAATAGCTATGTTCCATGTTTCTAGACTGACAAATCCATATAATAAGAAAAATAGTGAGGTTTTCCTCAAGTGTAATGTCTTTGGGACAAGTTGACATTTGGGATTTATAAAACTGCTGTACCATTTCCTATATAATGAGAAATTGTTTTGATGGGAAGGAAAAATTAGCATTGGCTTTCTGTTGGTGAGCTGAAAAGTGTAATTTTCTCTTTTGCTAACTACATCTCTAATACTGAATGTGTGATTTGTAAAATGATATGTTTGTGTTAAGTAAAAATATTTTAAAATACATTTTGATACAAGGTTTTTTCTCTACTGCTTAGTTTAAGTAGACCCCTAGCTTGCTGGGGCTTCATTTTAGACTCTCACTGCTCTGATTAATCTAAAAAAAGTAATCCTTTCTATTTATGTCTACTTTAATGCACACTTTGGCTCTAGCAGTACATAGACCAAAAGGTCAAATAGCCACTATTTGTCTATGATTCCTTGTACAAAGTGTTTGGTTTTCCCAGTCCAGATTCCGCCCCCCCCCCGCCGGACGCTATTAACCCGGCTACTGGAGTTGCCCATTGCTTTCCAGGAAGAGCAAAAAGGTTCTTGCACTCCATCAGGCCAGGTTAGCCTAAGCTAAGGAGAGAGGAGCTGTCTGGGGAGTGGCTGGGAACGTGGCGTGCTCCCTGCTCCCTTTGCCTCCTGTTAGCCGGGCTGCCTCCCGACTTGCCTGTCCAGGCTCGTCCCGAAGTACGCAGTGCTGCCTGATAGCATATGAAGCTGCCAGGTGTGCTCAGACCAGTGCTATCCTGGTGTCCTGGGTTGCTTCTTTAGGTCTGCCTGGTACTGGCCCATCTGGACAGTAAATACGGTCTTTGGTGTAGCTTCCTGCATTTCTCAAAAGTCTGCAAGGACGTGGCTGCAGCTTTGTCTTTGCTGATGCTTTGCCTGGGTCTGATCAAATGAAGTTCTAAGTGATTCAGATAACCAGAGAAATGATGGGATGCTAGATCTCCATGGGAAGAGAGCCCAGCCTGTAGTTTGGTAGAAGTGCACATTCCCCACCTTGGAGCAGGAAGGAAAACCATCTCTTCTGAAGTGTAAAATTTGATTAAACAAAAAGGGTTTTTTCCTAACCAATTTTACCATTAAACACTCAAGGAAGACCCTGCAGAAGGGTCACTGTGCATCAGTGTCCTATGGCTGAGTCTTTGGTGATGATTTGTAGTATTTTTCCTTTACAGTGTCCTAGGATCTTCTCAGCTGAGTTAGTTTGTGTTTTTATTGTTCTATTATTTGGCATTCAAACATGTGCAGTCAGCGAAGCACTAGTCAGCTTCCTCATTTGAATTATCCATGCAAAGTTGATCTGGTTTCGAAATGTCGGTTTACTCCCTGGCTTGTTGACTGTTTGGGGTCCAGACGATCTCATGGAACCGCAGTGCTGCTGCTGGAGTGGTACCACGAGCTCTTGTTTCACAGGCATCATCCACACTTTATTTGGGGAAGAAGCAGGAGGAATTGGTCACCAAGTATAAATGTCTGTAGGACAAGGGCTGCTATTAATGTGCCAGCTTTTGAAATCTTGTTTTAATAGAGTATGGTTTTGTAAGGACCTGGGAAACTGGCTGTATTCCTGACATCCTCGGTTTCCACTGTGTAGCACATATTTTGGTCTTATTTCTAGTCCTATGGGTTTTTTTTTTCCTACCACCTCTCTGAGGATGAGACTTGATACTGCTTGGCCTGGTGATGCGCTTATCATCTTAAAACTCTGTGAAGCAGATAAAAAAGGCACCGTGTCAGGTAGTGGTTTTGTCCCATTGTATTTGAGGCTGCCTTGGTAATACTGCTCACGGTCTGCAGTCAGGTCTCTGTCAAAGATAAGTTATCAAGATAATTGACCGCCTATTCAAAATTTTGGGGACTTTTTCGACATCTGAGGGCATTTGATCAGGTTTGCTATTGGATTATTAGTTTGGATTACTTATTTTAGCCTCTGTAATACTGCTTTACATGGGTCTGAGTCTGATTAGCTTACTGGGCACTAATGTAAATTGCTTGAGATGGATGGATTTACTTCAGTTCTGCATGACACATCAGAATGCAAGTGGCACTCCCACTAATTCTAAAATTTAGCTGGGATAGGTAGAGATAACTGGTAGCCCTTCCATCTCTCCCCTTAAAATTTCTCCTTGCTGCCATCTCATCCCTCCAAGACCTAATGAAATGCCATGTCCGCGTCATCTTTCTGCCCCTTCTCCTCACCAGTATGTGATTCTAGTCTTTTTGCCCTCTGTGTTTGTGAATTACTTTGAGCTTGTCTGGGGAAACCGATATATTTGTGTCGTAAACGGGATGGCAGGAAGGAAACTCCATCACACCCACCTTCCTTTTGTATTTGCTCACATAATCTTATAGTTAGTCAGGCCCTGGCACCAGCCTTTGAAACAGCTTACATCTGCTGCGGAAAACAAGCTAAGTGCTTGCAGGCACTGAAATGTGCTCGGCTACTTGATATCTGTCGTGTCCCTACCTGCCTAGGGGGATGCATCTAGCAAGCAGTGACTGTCTTGCAGTATTCCAAAATTGGTTGGACTTACCCAGGCTTACTACATCTATTGAAACCGATGCAGTTGCCAACAATATGGGTGTAGTAGCAGGTAAACAGGTGTGAGTATCAGAGATTAGGAAAGCTGGTTTAAATTTAATAGCTGGACAGTTGGTTGGAGTTGAAACAATCCCAGTGGAAATAATCTCCTACATGCAAACCAAGTCTCCAAAACAAAATATTATTTAGCTAACCGTGGCCCTGATACAGCACAGCTATGCTCAGAATTTTTGCCAGAGAAGTGATTTTCTGGGGCAGTGGCGTGTCTGTGCTGCAGTGGTGGCTGGAGACAACATTCCCGAGTGGTGCTGGTGGGAGGTATCTGCCCAGGAAAGTAGCAAAGCTGAGGCACTGCAAAATTTTTATTCCCTGAAGCTGCTGAGAACCCCCCACACTTTACATTTCACAAGATCAAGGCTGTTAATCCCTGGATAACTGCACATAATCATGCCAAGGGTCAGCCTCCTGTACTGTGGGCCTTCTCACCTACAGGGGTGGATATGTAGCTTCGCTATCGCTCCCCCGCCCCCCAAAAAAAGTAGAGCTCAAAGGTTTGCTAGCTGTAGTTGGGGTACACCATTTGCTGGCATGAGGTAATGCTGGTATCTTCTTGTCCTTTGCATATATTTCATACTATACGAGCTGGTAACATGACTTTCTTCGTACAAGCCTGGCATCTCCTTTGCAGTTGCACGCTTACCATCACCCACGTCCTCGCCACCTGTGATTTGAATGACTAATTCCTGACATTTTGTTTTCAAGCAGGTGGCTGTGACACACCCTGTCTCCTACATTCAAATACAGGAGGAATATACATACAGGAAGGAACATGGACGTCACCTCATTGCATGGAGCTGAACAGGAACATCGCTCCCTCAGGTAAACGTACAAATGCCACTGCATGAATGTGTCTCGCACTGCAGGAAACCAAACGGATACATGCAAATGCAAAGGTGGATTGCTATGGGAAGAGTAGGTCTTCCTCAACCTTTGTTTTTACGTTAAAGGCAGGTTCAGATCAAAACTCTCATCAGACTCTTGACGAACCTTATGAAGTTTTGTCACCTGCCACAAAATGGCATCTGGGCTTGATATTCCTGAATACCTGTAATTTAAACCCTCTGCCTATGTCACATGAATAGTAAAGGCATTCAGCAACTTTGGGCTGAAGTTGTGTGGGCTCTTTGGAGCAATTTTGACTGAAACACTGCGGAGTCTTCTGCGCCCACAAGTAGGTGACCATACACTGTGAAGGGAAGCTGAGCTATTCCATACCACCGAACAGTCTCATGGCTGTGAGATGCTCTCAGGTCTAACAGACGTGCATTTCTTAGAGCAAAATGCTACCCTGATGATCTGTGACTGACCCTTACAGAAATAGTCTGTGTGCTGCATACTCATAGAGTAATATTGTTTAGAGATTGGAAAAGCTCATTAAATAATCTATTTTTTACAGATGCTGTTTGGTTCTTATGTGTGTTACTAGCAAATTGACTTTTATACACCCTTCTGTTGGATGCTGCTCCATTTCTGTGATGAAGACTCTATTTCAAAGGCCAGGTTCTGTGCACTGCTCTGGGTGTTCCCTTTCTGCCTGGAAGAGACGGCTATTCCATGGCTTTTTGTCTACGCGCTGGACTACTCTTTCAGTGTAGATGATGGATGTGGATCTGGTACTTCTGTACACACTGATGACTTCTCGGGGAATGCTGTATCTGAGCCATAAAGCAGGTGAGTACTGTGATTTCTGGCCCAGCCCTAAGATGCAGAGAAAACATAAGGTCTACTTGTTCCACTTGGTGCTAAGACAGTTCCAGCTTGGCTCAACCAAAATCAGGAGGCTTAAATTAGGTCACTCATTACTCTGGCAGACCAAAGGCCTTCTTCAAAGCTTCTAGGTGGAGAGTCTTTCTGCGTCCAACAGATGAAGACATCAGCACATTAAGTACATACAGTGAAACCCCACCTCAGCATGAAGGCACCTTTCTTCACCTGAGACTGGGAAATCAAACACTTTATGTGTGTATTCAGCCCAGCCCAGAGAAATAATTTGTACAAAGTAAAACTTCAGCATTGCCTGTCCAATAAGGCAAAGCAGATTTGTTTTTTCAGTTATAAAGGGTTTCTTAGCAGTCAGTGCTAAATGCAGCTGATCCTTGCTGTTCAAAGCATGAGGTTAATCAAGGTGTTAGATCTGTTTTTGCTACACAGGAGTCTGTTGCTTTAAACAACAGTCTGTTGTATCAGACTCGGGTAAAAATATACCAGGAAACAGGATTTTTAAAGCTGCTCAGGAAGACAATCTTATGTTTGTTCAGCACTGCATGGATTTGTATGTCAGGGTTGATGGTCGCATGCGTTAAGCCAGAAATGAGACTAGTTTTTTGTTCTTTTGCCTCATGGTTTTATCATTGGTAGAAATGGTAGGGACAGAGCTTTGAATGTATCAGTGAAATTGTTTAGTTCTTTCATTTTTGCAAGGACAGAAACAAGATGTATTTCTGTTATGTAATGCAGCTGGTTTCTGCCTCTTCTGGAACACACAACACTGTCTGGTGCTGTAGGAATTGTGAGCAAGTCTGCCTGCTGTGTTAGCTGGGGCACTGAAAAACAAGCGGCAAGCCTTGTAGGCATTTCTGAAGTGTGTGTGTTCTGTAGTGGCATGGCCACTGCGTGTAAGATGGAGCGTGACCAAAACCTCTGTCATCCTGGCAACACAGACCAAAAGCTTTGATTAAATTCTTAAGGATCTGATCTGGAAGAAAGGTGTCATCTCTTCCTCCCAGTTTGTTTCTAAATATTTACAGGGAGGAAATATCCCATGAACTGCTTATCACTTACAGTTTCAGTTGTCTGTGTCTTGGGTGTGAACCAAGGTTTAGCTGCACACAGGACATTTGCTTATCCACAAGTATTTGAACTTGAGAAAAGAGCAGGCAACTTCTCAAAATCAAGCGTGATAGATTTTTAAGCATCTCTCTCGGTTGTTTCAACACTGTGTTCATAGTTCAGTAGAACTTTTGATGGTGAGGTATGGCCCACCAGAACATTCATCCTACCCCAGTTTCCAAACCAGTAGGCTATCACCATCAACAAAAAATAGATGGAAGCACTAGAAAAACTCAAGTTACTCATATATATACAAATACATAGGTATAAGTAAAATGTGCGTGTGTAGGTATGTATGTACACACACATTCACATAGTAATTTCAGAATGGGCAAATGACCTTCTCTGTATGCTCAGCTTCTCTTGTCACGATAGAGCTGAACCCGCACGAGGATGGCTGTGAGGTGGGCAATTTCATATGGATACCTTGGAACAGAAAAACATTTGCCACATATGAAGAAAATGTGAGTAACTGTAGAAAAATAGTGGGTTATTTAAATGGACAGATTGAATAAAGATAGGTTGAGATGTCAGTGATCCACAGTGGGCTAGAATATATACTCAGTGGAAATGCGAGTGAGGGGAAACGAGAAAGGCTAAAGTCAAGTCTCTGTTTCTCCAAATAGTATCTCTTCCTGCAAGAAGGCACAGGCTTTAAAAGTTCCATGGTGCAATATCTAAGAAAACAATGAAATACAAGTATCCGAAGTCATTACCTGGCAGGGCACCACGTGCACTTTTAGAACGACCTTGCTCCAGCCTGAGCAGAGCGCGCTTCTGTTTGTGGTCGGGGTCCTAGGCGTGCTGGGAGAGGAAGGCTCAGCAAGGCTTTTGACTTCACGGAAAGGATAAAAGTGAGCTGTAAAGAATTGGGCAATGCTGTGGATCAGAGCCTTACATTAAATTTATGGGGAGGGAAGTGGCCAGCATAAGTTGTGCCAAAGCTGGCCTAAATCTGCTCTCCTGAAGCCAATGATAAAATACCAGTTATCCTTGTGTGAACAGGTCAGGGTATAGTGGTGTAGCAGACATCGTCTGAAGTGAGTAAGCTTTCAGATGGGTGGATTATTTTTTGCCTCTAATGTAAACACTGGGTCTTTTATGGTATATTCTGGCTGTCAGGGTCTTTTATGATCTCTTCAGGGTCCTGCACCTGACTCTGCCTAACAGGATTCTTCTCCCCCTGGTTGTTGTATCCCTACTCTTGCTGTAATCTGGAGTTTGCACACTTTTAGGAGTGATAATTGTGCCCATTGTTCTAGTTTTTGTGGGTGTTTATGCTGTAATTCACTGACTTGATCTGCAGCAAACCTGTTTTTAACTGCAGATCTAATGTGGGAGATTGTTCAAAAGGTAAGGTGTGTCTCGCTGATTAGCTGAGTTGAAGTCACCTGACCTTGAACAAATAGTTCCTGACCTGAATTTTATGTTAGCTTTATTTACTTAATATAGAAACATTAAAATTGGGCTGCAGTGAGCTGGTCTTTAACCATTTCCTTTCTTGTATCATTTGTAGTTTTATAGAGGATCTAACTTAAAGCATCAGTGTTACTCATTGAATCATGCGGTGGATTTGGTGATTTTGCTGTTAGGTCACTTCTCCCCATGGATTCATCAGCCTCCTAGGTGCAGGATTGGGAGTAGCAGGTACATACGTTACAACATGTAATGGAAGTGTGATGGGAGGGGTGGGGGAAGGAAGAAACTTACTCACCGAGGTGTACCGTGGGCTGGTGATTCAGAGGCCGGCGTGCCACCAGCTCTGCACGGCGAGCTGCAGTTTGGAGCCAGCACCCTTGCAGAACTAGAGTGCTGACTTTCCTGCTCAGGCTCACTCCTGGCACGGGATGGTGGTGAAGTCAGGGCTCTGTTTGCGCTGTCACGCGATGCCGTTAGGGAAGATCGGCTCCGTTGGTGACTGCTGTCTGAGCTAGCAACTGTGTGTTAGAATTGAAACTGTCTCTGTGTGGGCAGAGATGTTGTCAGGGCTCCTTGGTTGCCCAATAGGTTCCTGATTACATATTAAGCAGGTCTGAGGGGAAAAGGAATACTGTTTGTCCTAATAAAAAGATACCGTTTGTGGGCGGGAGAGGAAAACTAGTGTTCAGAGGTTCTTTGCTGGACTGTGACAGCTGGGAAAGCGCTGCTGCTGCTAATTCTTGAAAGGCACGATAAGCAAATATCACGCAAGCCATTCTTCTTTCTCTCATGATCTTAGGTAACTGGCTTTTCTCTCAACCTCCCTTTCTTTACCTGTAGTACATGCTGCAGCGTTTGGAAAAGTCAGTCATTCCAGTGAAATACTGTGGTATTCTCAGCTATTGCCTTTCTTTAGACTATGGTGTTGTGGGTATGTCCACGTAGCCCTTTGCGGGCTCACAAGAGTCTTGACCCTGAGCCCTGCTGCAGCACTGGGTCAGCGTGTGACCCGACCAGATGACCTGGCCACTCCGCGATCTGGTACCATCCTGACTGCGCTTACCTACTGGCTGTGCTCAGTGCATGTTCCAGCAGCTCTGAGCACAACGAACTGGTTCACGTCAGCCAACAAAATGTCTTAAAATCTAAAAAACAGCATGAATCAGGGCTGCATCCAAACTACGGCTGCACAGCTTCGAAAGACAGTGCTGCTGTTCGACGGTGTGTGCAGTTGTGATCCGGTTAGATCTTGGTGTGGGGTCTGTCTGTAAAAGTTGAAGTCTGGGGGCTGTTGGCATTTGCAAATTTGTGCTGCTAAAATAAGCACAATCCCATTTTGTGAAATAGTGTGTTACGTGAGCGCTGCCGGACTGATCATCTCTAGGTCTATGAAATAATGCAAGAATATGCAATTATTGCCGTGGCCTTCACTGGTATTGCATTCAGGACCCTGCCATGTTCCATGAATGGATTAACTGTCAGAGCTTCCCAAAGCAGCTGAAAATCTCACTTCATTTTAGGAATCCTCCTTTTAAGAACAGATGTCTGTATAAGGCTGAACTGTGAAAAGGGAAACAACACAAACTGAAACTGCATGCAAAGGGTAAAACATTTAACAGGGCTGCTCTATGGGGCCGTTAACGTGGCTACCTGCCACGACGGCGAAGTGCCCGGCTCCATTTACTTGTCTGGGACGCGGGAGCAGTTGCTGGGCCTGTCTGAATGTACTTGAGATTAGCAGGGTAGGAAAACACCTGCTTCCACTTAACTGATGTGAGAGGAAACAAAGGGCAAGAAAAACGATGGCCTGAACAACACAGGATTGGATGGAAACTAATATGTAGCTTCAGATTGTTGGCAGCCATAACCCTCAATTTAAAGCAGCTGAGTGTCCCGACTCTTTAGATCTAAAATCTTGCTGCTATGAAGATGAAAGACTTTGTTCTGTACACCCCCTCCCTTTTTCTTTTCACTCAACTGGGTCCAAATGGGGAGCAGGCAGATGGGAGCTCCGGCCAGCCCAGGTGCCAAGCTGCTGCACTGCAGTGGGCAGGGAGGAGAGGCAGGGAGCTTTGCCAGAGGGAAAAGACAAAAACTTTCCTATCATTGTTTAGGAGCTCAGGGACCCCCTGTAGCTGTAGCTCAGAGGAAGAAGTTGGCTGGGACTCACCGGTGATCGCAGTATAGGCTTCAGTTCGGGTGTGGGATTGAAATTCTGGTGGCAGGAAGGGAGGGAATGTGGTGCTTTTCGTGCGGGCTGTTGCTCAGCATCTCTGCAAGCAAGCTCTCAGGGAAGGTTTTTTAAGTTGGATTCTCAGAAGTTATGTGCTGAGTCCAAGACCATTTAAAAGGTGAGCGAAAAGGCTGGGCAATCATCATCTGAGGCTCAGTTTCGCTGCCTGGCTGAGCTGTGTTTCATTCAGAAATCGGATTTAGCATTGTTTTAAGTACACTGCCATTAGGCTCTTCCCGCCCCCCCCCCCCCCATTTGCTTTGATTGGAACAGGAACAGTTCTTGTAGCTGTTAACAAACAGACACACGCAACACTGCAAACCAGGCCCCTTCGAGGGTGTTGTGCCTTGATTAATGGGACAGCTGATGGCCCCTCCTGTGGCTCCCTTCAGTGCCATGTTGCTGTGGGGGGTGTGTGTGTGTGTGTAATATCTTACCTTTTGCTTGCTCACTGGCTTGTGCCCTATGGAAACATGTCTGGCAGATTGAGTGGCTGCCCTTAAGTTCGTACGTTGGCAAAGGTAAGGCTTGTATGATTATAAAACTTCCTGTGTTCCAATAAACACAGGTGAGTCTGGCTTGCCTGCCCACCGCTTGTGTCATCTTTAGAGCAGTGAAACAGTGAAATGTACCTGTGACCTTACACACTAGCACTGGCAAAACATGTTTTAGCTGTGGAGTGTTCGATTGCATGCAAGCTATCCCTCCAGGTTATTGTACCTCTGCAAATGCTGCAAAGAGCAATATATTTCTCCCCTCCTCCTTTGCTTGCTTAACTTGTTAAGACATGGAAGGTTACTCCTGCTATGACTCCTATTCCTGACCTGACAGGTGGTGCCTTGAACTGAACTTTGCTCTCACAAACACAGTTGGGTTTCACGTATCAGCCTCCCATTTAGTGGACTCGCCCATCTGCACAGGACTTAGTAATTCTGGCAACGTGCGCTGCCGCGATTGTCTGGGGTGCTGGGTTAAGGAGCGCTGTTGGGTGCAGGGGTTTGCTGCACAGACAGATGAGGGCCAAGGATTCCACGCGTTTAATCTCATGCCTTTAACTCTACAGATTGTGCAATGAGTTGCTGAGTACGGGTAGGAAGATGAAAGAGTCTGAGGTCGTGCAGGAAGTGATACTCATGGCTATAGCCCTCAGATGAAAGAAACAAACACCTTTATGGATCTGCTCCGCTGTGACCCCTTACGCAGAGCTGCACCAGGAACAAAGAACTGTAATGTTGGATAAGAAGCCCAATGTGTTTTGTAGCCTGAAGAACTGCTCAGTAGGAGCTTATTGAAGAAAGATGAATGAACTGCTATGAAGAATGGCTGTGAAATGATTTGTTGATAGGAGATGTTTATTTTCAAGATAAGAAATGCTACATTTGTACTGTGTGGCAAGGAGTGTTTGCATCCTTCCTTTCTCTACCCAGTCTCAAGCCATAGGCATTCTCCTGTAGCCGTATTCAGTGTTTTCTTTTGAACATTTGTTTCCTACCAAACTTTTGGTTTGGTCAGTGATATCCTGTGGTGTAGTTACTGTCTCTGGGTTTGGTCTTTTTCTTTTTTTCTTTCTTTTTTTCTTTTCTTTTATTTTTCCTTCTTCACGGTTTATCATCCCAGTTTTTAATACTTAGCCATACTATGCTAGCCTGTCCCTTGATTTTGTATTGTGAAAGCAGGGTTAGCTGTGCTGCTGGGTACCAGTCGCTACGACGTACCCCAGGACACAGCACTTAACAATACTAGTTTTTCTAACCCCAATCTGTTTTACATTTGTTTTTCTTTGGTTAAATACCACAGGTTTTGCCCAGCTGCTGTTTGGGAAAGATTCCTGTTCACTGTAGCTTATCTGCATTTACCCAGGGAAGGACTATTAATGTGGGGATTTGGTTTGCTGTGGAGTATAGATGGCCCAGATATAGCTGAGTTGTTTTGATAACCACAAAAATGAACATTTCAGTGGTAAGTGTAATAAGTCACACATTAATCTTTTCAAAGATGAACAATACATAGTAAGGTCTTCTCTGCTGTGCTTCATGGAGCCTTATAAACTGCAGAGCCAACATCTTCAGCATAAATACATCATTGCAGTGTTCCGTGAATGAAATCTCAAGCTTGATGTTCAAAGATCATAAAGCCCTCAAGAAGTCTCACCTCTGCAAATGCCACAAAAAATTTGTTTACTATTGCTGTATTATAAGAGAAATTCAGCTGACCAGATCATTATAAGGCACCAGTAAGTATTGTATGGCTTAGTCCTCTGCTGCGTTATATGTACCCCATGAAATGCTGCTGCTACTTAATGTTCTTGCTCTGTAAATCATTTATTGAAAACTTGGGTGCTTCTGAGTCCAGCTAGTATGTTACTATTTCTAATCTAAATAGGTGGTTCAGAGTGTAACAATTTTGGAAGAACAGAAATGAAATTTGGTTTTAATTTCGCAATCCTGTATGGCAGTATAATCCACTGGCTACCAATAGGAGTACTGGCTGAAATAGAGTAGGAAGGCATGAGAAATCAAAGTACTGGGCTGGAACACAATAGCTTGGATATTCTGTCTCTGCTATAGATTTTTTGCTATATGGTCTTGAGCCAGTCACTTCAGCTCTCTTAATCTCTCCCGTTCGACTCCTCGAATATGAAACAATGCACTTAATCTTTATAGATGTTTTCAAGCTAACATCATGACTTTTGTAAGGTACCTAGGCACTGGGCTGTTGCGCTGAAAAAAATCCAGACACTAAGCCAAGGCCTTTCACAAAAACGGATCAGTGGTCAGTGGCATTACCATACCTGAGGTTTTCAAGTGGGAGCTGTAGAGACATCAAAGAACTTTGTAGACAAAATTATCATAACTCTCTCGATACAGACGCCAGATAAGTCTTTCTGACCTGCACCTTATAGTGTGCAAAAGATGGGCTGCTGTTCTTGGCTTGAAACAAAGTACAATAGCCCCAGAGAGATGGGATTGATACAGTAGAAAAGTGTTTAGGATTATCATCAAACAAGTATGTCCTATGTAAATATGCTGTCTTTGCAATCAAACGGCTCCTGTGTGTTAACCCAGGACACGGTGCAGTTTATTGCTGATAATTAATTATTTTTTTGTTACTGATAACAGAGAGGTTCATTTGCAGTCATTTCATGACTCTTTCTGAGGAAAGAGGTGATTGCCTTTCTCTGTCATGATAATTCAGTTGTTTCTGTGTTGTCTCTCAAGGCCAACTAGACCATTACAAATGTATGGAGGGTAGAAAGGTGCAGTTGTGGGGGGATGGGGTTTGGCTGGTAGAGTTCCTGGGGGTCCTTAGGCTGCTACTGTGTGGATTAGAATTACTGTTGCTCAGACTTAGGGGTGGCTTGAATAGGACACAGGAAAAAGAAGTCCAAAAGAGGGTGGCTCCAGGCAAGTGCCTGTACAACAGGCAGAATGGAGATGGTGGCCCGTGGTGGGTTATGAAAATCGGTGGTGACTTATGCGCTAGAGAAGAGGGAAAACGTGAATTTGTTTTGGCCAGCCTGAGGGAGATCAGAGATCCAGGTTTTGTTCAGACAGGTAGAGAGAGGTCAGGAACGGATATAGGCCTTGGAGAGTGGTTGAATCAGAACACGGTTCATGTAGGTAAGCTGTGTCCTGGCCATTTACTGATGCAAGAGAAAATAGGTCTGCTTGTGCGTCAACTACATATCGTCGATGGGTTGGATTGTTTTGACTATTCATGAACTGTCTCAAAATTTTCAGTGATGTGTGCCTTAGAGAGAGAACAGGGGGGTGATTTCTAATAGATCAAACCCGCTGATGTCCAAACAGGTTACAATCTCAAATAAATGTCCTAAGTGTCCAGATGGCCTGGGCTAATATGGATGCAGACTGTATCTATTTTGCAATACAGGACGGTGTTGCAGCATATGCTGACAGACTTGTGCTGGTTTTATTCATTTGAGTGCTGAATCACTGTCGAGTTGTAGCTGAAAAGATCAATGAGAACTAATATTTTAAGAAATGTAGGACACTGGCACCAGGATATTACCACCTACGTTGGGGCCAATGTCACTCTAGCATCACACTTACAAACAACAGTTGAGACATACCTCCAGAGACCTCTGTCACATCTCCCAGTTGCAGTGCGTGTATCCCAGTGGGGTTTCTTTTTAGAGGCTGGTAGTTTTCTATAGTTTTTAGATGCTATTTATGCTAACTATGCTTGCAAGGCATTGGGCACAGAAATCCTGTATTTGGAAAGCTATTTATTAACTTTAACTTTTAAAATCTTTTGAGGCTTCACAAATGCAGCTTCAGTTATTTCAGGCGTAAATTTCTTCTCCAAAATATTGTGGGCTAGACTTGTTTCAGGTAAAAATTTGTGTCTTAAAGTCACACCTCTAGCAAGTTGGAGATGAAAAGGAATGAGCCAACTTGCTCAGAAGCACAGCTGACAGTATAATCGAACTGCAAACTGTGTGATACCCTTGCAGGAGAAATCAGTCTTTCGCAACGAAAGGTTTCAAAGGTTTCTCTTGAGTTACTTATGAGGATAAGTTGTGTCTTAGGGGAATTCTTCTGCCAGTTGGACTAATTAACATGATAATGTGTTGTTTCATTAACTACATCTTTCATGGGAAATACGAGTACATTTTCTTCATAACAAGGAGAAAACATTTCACTTGTTTTTCTTTTCTCATGACACTGATAAGAATATTCTGAAAACTTCCTTGAAAGGGAATGAAAACAGCATTTAGAAAGCCACGGCTTTAATTTTGCTTTCTTTTATTTTAGGTGCTCTGTTACTAAGAATGCTTAGAACTGAGCATCAGTTCTGTCTGAACCCCTTTTCCACGTCCTTCAACACTTTCAAAACTAGATTGTGTCATTGGAGAGATTCCCGTTGTCAACATCCAAGAAGCATTTTGTACAGGGAAAGGGAAGTATGGCTCATGATAGGGCATGATGTAGCTAGAATAGGGACTTATTTTTTTCCTTAGTATTTCCATATGTCCACATCAAAAATGAAATTTCTACCTGACTCATCTAGGAGTAAATACCACAAAGATAATCATGTCTGTTCTGTAGTCATTGTAACCTTAATCATGGTGCCCGTGAATGGACAGAACAACGGGAATCCAGTTGTAGGCCTCTGCTCTTACTAGTTTGTATATTGGGAGACCTGAGTTCTGGCTGGACTTTGTATTAGTTTCTGAAGCTCTGTTGCATGGTAAGACTAGGTGGTGATGGGATTTGAGCTTCTGTGAAGTTTTTGGAAAAAAATCAGCCCTTGTGAATTTACCAGCAAAATTGCAATGGATGACCTTCAACCAGCCCTTGCCTCTGTGCCTTAGATTGTCCCTGCGTATGTTGCATCTGTTGTTTGGCAAAGCTGGCATCAACCCATCGATGCCGCTGCTTCTCTGTTGCAGGTTGGATGGCCAAGGAGTGTTCCAGTTGAACAATCTAACCTCCTGATTCAACGGGAGCCACACGCTGGTCGGATGGCTGGCTTTTAAAATACCAGCCTAGCAGTGTGGTGGTCATGGCAGTCGGCGGATGGACAGCGGTTTGCAAGAGCAGAGTGTCTGGAGGCTGATTTTGGAAGAGGAGGAAGAACGGCCCTTCGTCCTGAGCGTGGGGGTGCTCTGCGCTGAAGCACGCCGTGAGGCTGTACGGCCGGCAGGAGCAGGAGCTACGCCGGCACACAACGGCGTGGAAGCTGGATCGGCGCTCGGTCAGTAGCTCGTTCCTTGTGAAAGCGGTGGCGGGGCGGCGAGCCCCTCGAGAGGCCGGGCCGCGGCATTGCTGGGCACAGGCCAGGCCCACCCGGCCGCTCCCGCAGCGAGGACACACCTGTCGGGGCTGGAGGCAGGGAGATTGGCTGGGTGGCAGGAATGCACCTGCGCGGGGAGGGGTGCGGGGCTACATGTAAGACGAGCCTTAGACACTCGCCGTCTCTTCTCAATTCCAGCTTAAACAAGCAACATCGCTCTGGGCTGCGAAGGAAACCTGCGCCTCTCAGGGCTTTGCTTTCCTTTTTTTTTAAAAAAAAATTTTGGTTTTGTTTCGGTAGTCTAATACCATATCGAAGTGTGTTGTTTTTTCAGGTACAGTGATATTTTTGTCTTCGTTCGTTTCGCGTGACTTTCACTTGCGAAAGCCTTTCGCTCCGAGTTCGTCTTTTCCAGGACACGGAAAGATCGGAAGACGAAAACTCTTGTGCGCGCTCTCCTGATGATCATTTCGTCCTTTTTGTTACCCACTTGAAGGCTGATGTTCTTGGTTTGGGAGAAGGTGGTTGTGCTTCCAGCACTGAAGTGGCGTGCGTGTGTGTGTGTTCATGGTCCTGGTAAGCCGTAGCGTCCAGGTACTGTGGTAAAAAGCGATCTAACTAGCGTGGAGAATGACTTCTTTAATGCCTTTCGTAACCTGTTCATCCATACTCTCCTCTCAACGTAACTTTCTATAGGGCTCTGTCCTCTTTTCTCTTCCTCCTTCTTTCCCCAGGTAGATTAAAGAGGGTTTTGTTATACATATCAGGTTTTGTCTGCTCGGAGTTAGGGGGGGAGGGGAGAACAGCACATGAATTCAAACGTTCATTTTACAACTAGCCAAACCAGTCAGGGCAGGTAAAAGCAGAACCAAGAAATTGAATAGGAGGGAGTCGGTGGGGGAAAGCTGGTTTCGCCGAGATGTCAGGGTGAGCTTGGAAAAAAAGGCGTCTTTGGAAAAGGTTTGCTGTGACTAGAAGAAAAGGAGTATAAAATTTAAGAGGGCTCTCTCAAAAGGGAATCCTTGCATTTCAAAGAGCCTCCAGCTTCGGTACTAACACCACTGACGTTTCTAAATGCAAGTGTGCTAGCAGCTCCCTTTCAGTTTCTGTGTAAGGATTGGCATTTCTCAATTAGTTTTTAAATTAGCTGGCATTTTAATGTATTTTATTGCAATTGCAAAATGCCCAGTCCTCTGGTTTTAGCTTTTCTACTAATTTTTGGAGGCAAAATTGACTCCTCAGCTAGGGTGCTGGCAGTGAGGGAAATGGATCTGGAATTTTTCAAACAACACTTTTGTCTCAACAAAGTGGAAGTCAAGGAAAGATCTTCTTCTGCTTTAGTCATCGGTTTCCGCTCATGGCATGGAGGAGCCATTTTGGGTTCGTTTTGTTTATTCTTTTCTTACCCGAGGCTTTTTTTGTGCATGACAAAATGAGCATAATTAAGTCTTCTCTTCACTCTCGTGCTAGTTCGCTCTCGTTATGGAGCTCCCCGTGCCAGCCGTGACTAGCCTTTACTTGCACTGGCTAGTTGGACACCAAAGAGACAGAAGACAAAACAAAGTGGTTTGCTTCATTTTTGAAGTGTGAAGTCTAGTTGTGGGTTGGATGCAATAGCTGTGCTGCTTTCTCAGGCTGGAAGATCGAGGCACCTAAAAAGCCCCTTCTCGTCTTTTATAATTTGCTTGGCAGCTGGTAGGTGATACTGTTGTGATAATTTTGGATGAGGAGTAAGAGGTGTTTTGTAAGCAAGCAGGCTTCTTGTATAATTCATCTGCCCAGATTCAGGAAGAGGCATTAGGCTTTGTAGACACTGAGGGAGTCAGCAGAAAATGTTTGCTCACTCGTTCCCTCCACCCCTTTAGTAAAACAGCCTTCTAGAAAGTTCTGCGAGGCACAAAGCTCGAAATAATTTCAGCTTTCGGCCGAAATAATTTCAGTGTCCGACTTTTCAGAAATAAGGAGGCAAAGCTTGTCCCAATCTAAAGGCTGCTTGATTTATTTAGTTTCAAGGTCTTTAATAACTCTTTTCTGAAAAATTTTGTCAGGAATGCATGAAGTATTGCTGGTTTATTTACCCCCTTATTTCAGTGAGGTTAATTCTTGATATTCATCCCCCCCACCCCCGATATTTTCATCTTGTAGTTGCAAGTATTTAAATTCAACTGACTTAAATTTCTCCGAAAAAACTATGATTTAAATATTTTTTTGCTTTATTCTAGACTCCTCTGTAACAGAAGATTAGTTTATGCTTGCTTCCATCTCAGAGAACAGCAGTAATATAGAAAAATGGTGTGCTGTTCTGTCTGTATGCAAATACCAAAATACTTAGGCCAGTTAAAAGGTTTTATCGGTAGGACTGAACATTTAATTTTGACTTTGCCAATTCAGGAATGCGCTCAGTCTTTTTAATTGGTTTTGATACCTTTTTTAATATGAACTTCTGTTGCAGCTTGCAGATGTGGGTGTCTTAAGTGCCTCCATGGAGCTGGAGGTGTTACATGACAAGACTTTTGAGTGCACCTTTGCTTTGTGGGTGTCTAGATCGTTCTCAAAATTCATGAATTTAACTATTGATTCATTATTATAAATTATTACCGAATGAGAGTTTTGGCTGTTAAGACACTCTTTGATATATGTGCAACTAAATTCAGGCAACCAAAATGTTACAGAATTGTAGAAAATGATACAAAAGCCAGGATTTTGGAAACTGTTAGCTAAGCACCGAGTTCTGTCCCCTCTTCCCATTCTGCCCAGCGAGCGATGATCCCAGCAAAGGCAAAGGTACTTCTCATGTGAGGTAACTTACTCGCAGCAGTAATTATGAAATCAGCCTTGGCTATTTCAATACGTTTGGGGAAACCTAACAATCAGAACTTAAAGATCTAGCATCTTACAGAAGTCACTGAGATCTGGGGGTGACCAGCACGGAACTCGAAATGCCAGATAGAGCGATGCTCTTCAGTTTTTCAAATGGAGCAGGGGCTGAATTCTTCTGATGGTTATACTGGGCAGTCCTGGGCTGGAGCCTGCCCCTGTTTAACACGAACGGAAACGTTGGTCCGTGCAGTGAGCGAGTTCAAAGGAGCGTGAGTCCTGAAACTGACCTGGTGACACAGTTTTACTGGTATATATTGCTGTATAAAAATTGAGGAGTAGTTCTTTATTTCAGAAAGATAAAAAAGTCCTTCCTGAAGCAGTGCTTTTAATTTAATCGGACTTAAAATCGATGAAAGGACACGTTAAGATATATACCGGTTAATTATAGTGTTTGAAAATTGTTTCCATATGCTATTCATAATGCTTTTAAAAGTCTCCTGGGCTTCCCTTTCTTTGTGATGGTTTACTTACATAAGAAATAGAGTTTTCTTAGTGTCCTTAGTCTAAAAATCTTCAAGGAAGGCTGAAGTGCTAATTTTCTGCATTTCTACTAAAAAGGCACATGATGAAATTTAGAATTACATAAATGCAAACTGGATATAAAATATGTGCAATCAAATGTTTATATGTTAGACATTTTGTTTGCAAAACAAGGTAATTAGAATGTTCTTACCATATTTTGGGCAGGGGAAAGTGGCCCGAGGAAATTACATTTTACAATTGAGATGCACATTTCACTTTAATCAGTGGGTTTTTTATTGGCTTTGTCGTTAGAGTCAGATAAGTCAGTTTTAGGGTCTTGCTTTTATTTAATATTAGGTTGTGGCAGAAATAAACGTGAATCACTAAGCAGTCCGAACTCTAAAAGAGAACTTAGTTTGCATTGATGCTTTTAAGCTTTCAAATAAGCCTGTCTGTCCTTTCATACTCCAGGTATAGCTTTTATCTGATGGAGCTCAAAGATATAAAGGCTTAAGTTTCACATGCTTTGTTCTTTTCATCGTCGTTGACTATTGATTAAGGCTCAGCCCTACAGGTTAACTAACAACTTATTTTTTCCCCCTACTGGAGCTGCATTCTTTTTCAGACCTGCAGCTACCTGGGTAAAAACGGGCATCTCTGTATTCCCACTTGCAGGATAATTGATACCCAATTGTTTTAAGGCTGCTGGAACTTTGTCCTTGCACTTGAGAAGTGAGTGGGGGAGGCAGGTAAGGAAGCAGAAGATGGGAGGAGGAACGAAGGTAATATAGGTACAAAGCTAATTACTAGTGTAGTTTAAAAAAAAAAAAAAAAACCAACCAGAAAAAAGTGGGGGTGGGGTTCATTTAAGTCCCTTGTTTTCCACTCCTCTTCAGTCATTCTTTCCTTTTTTCTCAAGGCCTGAACATTGGTAATAATGGTGATGATTAACTAAATGAAGTCGGTAACCTGGGCGACCATTAGGGTGGTTTTATATTTCATGGGTACCGAATAGCCAGAGAAAGCACACTATTGAGGACTCAGAAAAATGAGATGGGGCGTTTGGGGTTTTCTGGTGGCGGAGTTTTTTTGCATTGTGGTTTTTTACTTTGCATTTTGTGCCTTGATGTTTCACAACGGTAAGGTTATAACCACCTTTTTCCATGTTTCCCTCCTCCTTCTCTCTTCTTCATTCCTTCTCTTCTTGACTTGCCACTTCTGAAGGGTTCTGCGTATGACTGAAGGATAGTTTCCCCCTGTTTGCTGGCCTACCTGTAAAATACTATCTTGGCGAGAAGAAAGGAGGTGAAAGGAAGGATCTATTTCTCAATATATTAGGTATATGCTAGATTAATTGACTTGGAGATTTTATTTTCTTTTTTTATGATGTATCTGAGACTTGTCCTGCTTCTGCTGTAATAACTTAGTGTTATTCTCTCCAGACAAATCATTTAATTGATTTAATTCTGCGCTATTGCCACACTTGTAATGAGTGTACTAAAACCAAGTGCCATTTTCTATGGAACCAGAAATTCCCCTAATTCTCAGGCCTCTGGTGGGCATGAATTGCATATTTCACTGGCAGTGGTAATGTAAGCAGCAAGCTGGTTGGATAGTTTGCAGTTTTTTTCTTTTTTTTTTAAATACTCATAATTCATGGGTTTGCTAGGTATTTAATGTCTCACTCAAAACAGACTTATTAAATGAGCTGAAATTGTTTATTAGTCCAATGGGAAATAAGCATTTCTAATAAACTACTTCGGGGGTTTTTTTGCTGAACTAGATAGAAACAAACATGTGGGGTTTAGTATTAAAAAAGCCAAAGATTGAGACTTACTGTTGGGTGTGAAATGAGGATTCATCTGAGAAATGTGTGCATTAAAAGTGAATGCTTCCATTTAACTTGTCTTCATGCAGGTTGAGCTGGTTAATAGAATCCATAATTCATTTGTATAGTATGCCATGAGTTTTGGGGTGTTCTGTGCCTTATAGTTTGTCATGGCAAGCATAGCCTTGGCTAGCAGGTGGCTATGGTATGTTGATTATATAGCATTGGCTGTGTCTCTGAGTAACCTTCTTGGGGAACACAAAGCAAAACATTCCTTAGTTTATGAAATTCTTGGCAGCTCCTGCAGTAAAGAAAAAGAATTGTGAAAGTTCTTTCCATCCTGTGTACAGAGTTGCACGTTAAAGCAAAGATCAAAATGCAGTTCTCAAATAAAATATCACACAGAATTACACAACCATTTAAGCTAATTTTTATAAAATCATTTTCCTAACTCATACTAGTTGCTGTTAAAACTTTTAAAGTAGCAGCTACTCCATGTACTAAACCCATGATTAAAAAAAAATGTTAATTTTCTGGTCTCAATTTTATGATGATAAGGGCGGTTTAACTTTATATTTGTTATTGTAGATGTATAACATCTTAGCAGAGATCGAGGTTTGGTGTTGGTCTTTTGCCTGCTAATATTAGCACAAAACTGCCATGTTTTTGTATGCAGGGTAAGTTTTCCTTGAATTCATTATCTATAATTCACTTCTGAAATGTCTTGTTTTCTATATAAAGTGTCTCCCATGGTACTAATGGGAAAATAAGTTAAACAGATGCAGGACTGTGCAGAAGATGACACAAAGACTCTTGTGCTGGGATCTATTATTGACAGCAGTTAGGCACACCAAAATTATTATTATTTTAAAAGATTAACTCAAAGAGTTTCAGAAAGAGCCCTATGAAGGACTTAGGTCTTCTTGGAAACTGTTTCACAGTTTTTTGTCTGTTGCAATGTTAGATTTTTTTCTTCCCCCCTGCAAAAGACATCATTTTCATTACACTGTGATGATGGATAGGCCATAAGTGATACGAAGTTTTGAAAAGAAAATTCACCAGCCGTTGTCAGGTTCAATAATGATTAACACAACAGCAAGGCATAAGGATGGCTTATTAGAACTGCATTACGCAGCTAAGAAATACGTGCCTTTGTAATTATTGTGGCACGGCACCGTTCCCCAGCTTAGATACGAAACCTATGCAGGGGGGGTGGGAGCTTGGTTTTTTGTGGTGGGGGGCTTTTTGTTTGTTTGGTGGTTTTTTGGTGGTTTGGGTTTTTTGTGTTTGTTTGTTTGTTTAAACTCTAGATGCAGGTTCTCCTGGTTAACTTAACCTTCAGGTATTTAGCTCCCATGGCAGTCAGTACAGGAGATGGCCTTAAGGAGTGACTGGTGAAGCTCGGACTGGGAGTCAGCGCAGCACTGGGATGTGGTTCTGTTACGCTTGTGAAGGTGATGGAAGCAGCAGCTTGACCTATGGTGTGCTAACCATACTCTCTTGGTACACCAGTAAAGAGTCAGTGTTTTCGTTGGAAACAGGTTTAGGAGAGATTGTGAAGAACGTGGTTAATGCAGGGGCTTGCAGGAGCCGGGCTGGGCAACCTGAATCCCCAGGGATCTTCGGAGGGCAGCTGTGGCGAGCGCTAGGCACGGAGCGAGGGCTGGATGACTTGGCAGCGCTGCTCCGACTCCTGGTTGCACCACAGCGCAGTATGGTCTTTTCCTGGTGATACGCCGGGAGCCAGACCCCACTCCTGGCAGACCAGCCTGACACGGCAGTCACGGGCGGTCTGTGCTGGGGGGAACGGGGGCAGAATGGAACTGGCCAGACCCCTCCGCTCCGTCGTGCCACGTTCAGCATCCTGGTTTCTGCTGTACCGGGGCTGTGCACGGCCGTCGGGCGTGCAGCCTGCAGAGTCAGGGCAGACACAATGAATGAATCGCAAAAATCATCAGTGGAGGGGATGGTATATTAAGAAAAGGATTTTAATTAAAGACACCTTTTTTCCATTCCTATAAGGAGATGTAAGAAATCGGATAATGCACTGAGGCCTTTCACCTTTCCGCGGTGAATTTAATCCAGGCTGGCATTTTCATTTTTTTTCAATCTTTCTTTCGGCATGTGTGAAGGGAATTGATTGATCCGATTTAATTTCTTTTGGAACAGGTGTATCTGTCGCCACACACTCCCTCATAGATTACTTAGCCTTTTGTTTGCAATTACAAAAGCCAAGGTAAGAAATGAAGGAGCTTTAAATTAAGATGGACAACTATGTTTCTCTCCAGGTCGTTGGAGAACTGCCCGAACACCTGGGCTGAGGGTTACTATGCCTGGCTGTTGTGTGGCACCGATGAAAAATGCCCGTTGCCCCTTCATGTACCTTGTGCGTTTTTTGCGGTGAAGCCATCTAATGTACTCGCCTTGCTTTAAGGAGGAAACTCTGACCTTCCAAGCAGCATTAGTAGAAGGAAGGGCATTTCTAGTGAGACCTGGAGTAAGCTTAGAGCTGATTTGACCCCAAGGGGTTTTCTCTATCACAAAATGTGTCAAAGGCAGGAGGGTGAAAGAGTTCTTAAAGGAAAAGGCCCTAATAAACTCCTTATTTCCTATCCCTTTTGACTGCCCCTTCTCCCTACATCTGTTGCAGAAAGAACCAACACTTTCCTATTGAAGTATCTCTTAATTTTAGGTGTTCTCCACCTTTGGTGAGCAGGAGGGATATGAGAGATGGTATAATACTGCTCGCTAGGTACCAGTGCACTCGCACCACTTTGTACATTCTGGACACAGAAGGAGGTGTCCTGTTGAATCACTTGGCAAGATTTGGATTTTGTAGCTTTTAAGTGTTAGTTTGTGGCATTTACATATGTTTTTTGGCTTGAACGTGTCTGGGTCAGTGCAACAGCTCTGAAATTGTTGAAAGGTTCCAATAGTAAGAAACTGGCTTAGGAGAAGGTCCACTGCAACCCAGGAGGGGCAGGATTGGTGCTGAATGCCGTAGGGCAGTGACTTGCTAGCTTAGCGTATGTACCTAGGACTTTTTCTCATGCTTATAAAAGCAGAAGATGTCACCTTCTAGCTCAGCCATTGATGAAAATACTTTGCATCAGGCTGAAATACTCCCGTGCCATTGAAAAACAGCAGGATCATGCCAACGCCTCTTCCTGTTGGGTTGATTCCCACTACATCAGAAATTAAATGGTGATTGCCTTGAATTGTCCTTATGGCATCTTTGAGATGTCATCAGAGATACTAGGTCATAGAAAGTTTAGTTTGGGTTGGGCTGATAAAGGTCATCTCGTCCGATCTAAAGCTGGATGTGGTAGCTCAGGGCCTTTTCCAGCTGTGTTCAGAACATCAGCAAGGATGCAGGTTTCACAGCCTCTCATCTGGCACTAGCTCTGATAGGCTAGTTATTAGCATCACTCCATTCCATGTCATGAGCAGGCGGGGCAATGACAGTGCACCTGCACAAATGTTCTATATTGGCATTCATTTTTCCTTTTGCAGTCACTATTTTTAAGTGAGAAAGTAGTTTCCTGGCAGCTTTCCAAAGTTATGGTTGTATGAAACGCTAAGATTAAGCAAAGGCCCTTTTATCAGCTGAAGAGGACATCTTAAAAAACCCAGCCTCCTATGTTCTCTATAAACACTGACATCTCAAGTGTTTTCTACTCCGAGTTGAAGGGAGAAGCGTTCCCTTGCCCACCTCAGCTGTAGGAAGCACTGGCAACCTGCATCCCTGCAGCAGCTTCCGTTTGCAGCAAAGGGAAATTACACGTCGTGTTTGAGGGCAGAACTAGATTGGTACGGTGAAATGTATGATCCCACGCTCACTCTGAAGTGATGGGATAGATCACATCATAGTGCATATTCAAGGGACTAAGTTTCATGACTTTAGACAAATCTACGAACTGATTTTTGAGGAAGTGGCTTATGTGGAACAGCATCCTTCGCTGTAAGTCTGTAGCGTAACAGCTCTCAGTTTGAGCTCTTGGATCAATGTCCAAATCGAGGAGCTTAAAAAAAGCCTTTTTATTAGTTGACAGTAAGAGGGATGGCAAAGGTTCGAGTGTGGCAACAGTAAAAGTGCTATCTGTTCTGAACTCCCCCCAAAATATCTACTTCACAGACGCATAAAACTCTCCCAACAGACAAGAGACCGACCCCAGTCAGAACCTCTCAATGTGTTTCTGGGCTGTGGTCCTGCACTGCTGAACGGACTCTTCCACCAGTGATCTGGTTTCATTTGTTAGGAGTTTTAGGTCTGACAATCCAGGCCTCTTTACATGGCTTCATCACCTTCATTCTCTAAGGATTTAATGAAAATTCAGCTGTTCAGCCTCCTGTATGGAGTCACTTCTCAAGCAATGAAAGACCTATTGTTTGCGCTGTTAAAAGATGACACGTCAGTACCAATGGGACACTGGCAGAGGATGTCTTGTTATATCAGTTACTTAATTCTGGTCATTAAGTGGGACTCTGTATGACATGGTTCTAGTACAATCGTGCAAACATCTACTTTCAATGCACCTACCTTACTTGAAAAACATCCGTAAGATTTGAAAAAGAAAATCCCCAGACTGCAAAGAGAAAGGAAAGAGAAAAAAAAAAAAAAGAAAGAAAAAAACCAAAACCCATGAAACTCTAAAATAGAAGCTGAAGCAACAGAATGAGAACTTCAAACTTTTGGCTCCTTCCACTTCACTGTTCTATCAATATGGCAGCAAAGAAAAAATCTTTAAAATCTCACCCTGGCAAGATGCTAGACCTCAGGCAACAAGGGTAAAATCAGCCAGAATCTTAGCTTATTGTCTAAATTGTTGTTGTCATTTAGCTAACATTTCCTAAGTCAGTCACGTGCAATTGGGTGTTTTTGGCCTAATTATAACTAAGCATCACAGGATTTTTGTAGACTGTGGTCATTGTACCAAATTATGATTACCCATATTAAATGGATAACAGATCTGGTTGCCATGTATCAAAACAGAGTTTAACACAGCCTGGGGTTTTGTTGTTTAGAAAGCCTCCATTCTAGCTACTTTTATTTCAGTTACAGCTATCACATCTGACATGTAGGGTACTTTAGACAAAGAACTATTGTCTAATTCTCCTTCTTGTTGACTTTCTTTATTCCGTGTTATTGATGTAGGAAAGACACCCTCTGTTGTAACGGTGAAGTGGAGCGTGTCAGCTTGTTACCTGCTCTAGTGGGACTGATGAGGTGCAGTGTCATCTTGTTAAAAAAATACAAAATGCAAAAAGAAAAAGCAACCCTCCTTTTTTTGGTTTGGGGGTTTTTTTGTTTTTTTTTTTGTTTGGTGGTGTTTTTGTGGTTGTTTTGTGGTGGTCTACTTAACTGCTTGCAGAATGTCAACCTGAAATGGAGTGCGGGATTCAAGCATGTATTTGTATTCCACTGCCATTGCAAGGGCATGGCGTACATTACAAGACTTTAAAAAGTGATCTGGGGTAGCCTCATGGGAGAGGTTTTGTAATATAAGTTCTTTACATCAGAATTTGACTATAATTTCTCTGAAGTGAATCTTGAGGAGGTGTTAAAACACGATGTAGTGTAGTGACCCATCTGAACTATCAGGTAATGTACATAATGACCTGACAGATGTTGTCATCTTAACCTGGGATGGGATTCTAGTTGCAACAATGACGTTACTTGTCATTTCACCACATTTTGTTCTAGCTATTTTTTGCTTTCTTTTCACCATCTAGCCTTATATTGAATGCAGTCCTGCTGTTCAAATGGTTACTGTGCTGCCGAGCGGTCGGGAATGGCCTTCACCTTACTGCAGGTTTGAAGTCCTCAGCGCAAGCAGTAAGGGTCTTTTTGTTCTTGCTGCTTTTGCAAATTAAAACGCTAGCTCCCTTTATTCAGGAATTTAGCCTTTCTGACCTGGAGTTATCTGGAACCAAACAAAAATTTCTCTTCCCTTACTTTTAGCTGCACCTTTTGCATCCCTCAACGTTTGCTGAGTCATTTTATTGTTGTACCCTATCACTAATCAAAATGGCTTGGGTTTGGTTAATGCACTTAGCGACTGTGCAGGTGAAGGAGGGAATGGGTGGAGCGGGAGGATGGCAAACACCACACGGTAGCCACTAGGCTGCGGAAGGTTTCTCTATCAGCAGTGTCTGGCAAACAGAGATTTCCAGTGGGTTTCAGAATGCACTGGAAGGTATGTTTGTCAGGTTACAAGCCTTTTCTTTTCAAGGGTATTAAATGTCAATGCTGAGTTTCTTGGTGGTGAGCAAATTGTAGTAATTTCTTTAGTTGCTGCAGAGCTGTTTAGAGGACTAGGTGTATTTTTTTAATGTATATGCGTCAATTATCGTAAAAAAACACACATGCAAAAATCTTGTGAACATTAAGAGTTGATGTGAAGAGTGAGAGGCTCCAAACATTCTTAGCATTCAAATATTCACGGTCTCTTGGTAATAACTACGCTCTGCAAGATCTTTGGACTTCCCAAATACAAATCTGATTAAAAGGTGACTGAAGGAATGGGCAAATATGAATTGCCTAATAAAAACATAGATAAAGCTTAAATGGTTGAAGGTACTGGAAGAAAGGTAAGAGTTATATACCTAAGTCTGCAAACCTGCGTTGCTTCCTGGATTTTGCATTTCCCCTCATCAGTAGCAGATAGGGCAATTAGAGCTCCTGCCTCAAATACCATTTTTCAGTTCATAAGCGTGTTTTGTTAGGTGTAACTATAAACCAGACCACTTATTGGTAAGTGACAATTCTGAAGGTGCGTGTGGGGAGGTGGGGGCTGGTGGGAAGAGGCAGGACTATGTGACCTGTATCAATATTTCTGGGATAACTTTTCAGAACATTGTTGCTTCTGCCTCTCCCAAATGAATAGTATTTGATAACTGCTGAAATCACAAAGGAGGGACAGCTTTATGGGTGGTATTCTCCCTCCCACCTCTTTTTTTCCTCTACTCCAAATAGCCAGGCTTTCTAGCTTGTGGTATATCTGCTGTTTGTAGACCATGATCCTGAGATGCCATTACCATCTTACTGGGCAGCATTGGATGTTTTCTGTTTTTCTAATACTGCCTGGTAATGATGATTATGGTGTTTCGTGTACAACGTGGAAAAGTTCAACAGCGAATTTGGAAACAGAGGTTAGTGGCCAGTAGAGAAATCCATGCTTGACTGTCAAATCTCCCCAAGCATAGGTAAATTTAAAATTAAATGCTTTGGGTTCTAGAGTAAAGTGTAAAAGCAAACATAAGAAAATCTTGTCCTTATTCTAGAACGATAAAATAAAGTTAGAGTGAGCCTGTAAATAGAAAACCGTGCAGAACGTGGAACAGAGCACATGTTTGATACTGCAAGAATAGAATATGTTCAAATGAAAACGTTCCGTTTTGTAGCAGTAAGATGAATGTAGGTAGTCTGCTCCAAACGTTCTTTTTATTTACTTTTAAACAACAATAGCTTTCCAGAGAATGAAAGTACACATTTTATTGAAACGCAACATTGGAGTTTTCTGGTTTGTAATTTTCTCTCAGAAGCAAAATGTTCTTTCCCTCTAAATATAATTTAAGAACTAGGCTGCCAAAATCAGAAGTGGAGCTTACTTTTTCAGCTTTGCTATTGTAACTTACTCTTTCCTTTTCACAGCAGTTCCTCTAGATTTCTCTTCTCCAGTACAATGTTCTAATAGCAAAGCCATTTATTTTAAAACTTTGAATTTTTATGTAATGTATACATTTTAAATTTTGCTTTTATACAGATGTACTTTTACATCCACTTGTCACTTCCTGGAGTGGATGGAGAAAGAGAATGAGACTTAACTCCCATTTCCTTTGATAGTTGTCATTACTTTAGTGGACTAATTTTAGAAATCATTTTAAAATATGATGGGCTTGATTCTTATTCTATAAAGTTTCTTTCCCTAAATTAATTATACTAGTTAGAGTCACCTTGAAAGAACTAGCTCAGTCTAAAGGGACTTAGTGGAAGTGAGAATGCTGTCTTAAATGGTTCCTGGAGGCTTTTTCTTTAACTTCCTGTATTGTTTTAATTCTCCATATAATTCCCAGTTATCAGATACTAAAAGTACTGTAAATAATGATTTATAAAGGCTATTGCTGACAAAGGGTATTATTGCTGCTAGATGTTTTTATCTGACACACGGCTTTATGGGCAGGTGTCTCAGTGTACCTGGCAGGTGTTAAGCACCAAAATGCAACAATAGCAGCATCCTGCCCCCTCCTCTCATCCCACCCTCCCTCCTGGGATCTCTTACCGATCTGTGGGGTGCTGTGGTTTTAATTACTTGCCTTGAGAAGGTTGGTTGTTTCCTTGAACCCTATTCTGAAGTGTCAACTGAACAAACACTGAAGTGTAGCTTGGATGCAATGTATTTCTTTACAGTTTAGCTTGATAGAAAGGTTGTGTATATACACCATGTGAAATGCTGTGCCGGATCCACAAACACTTATGAGTATCTTATGGCTACAATAAATATTACATGCAGTATAACATTACCTACACAGTATAGCTCAGATCAGAGCTCTAAGCTATCACAGAGTGAGAGGCCATTAGTACCCCGAGAGATAAGACTAACCATAAGTGGTGAAGAGAGGACAAAACAAATCGTGCTGCCTTCTCGTGCGTGATGCAGCAGGTCAGTGCCCGAGCCAGAACCCTGGTGCCCTTAGAGCAACAGCCCCACTTAGACCGACACAGAGCTCCCGCACAGGGAAATGCTCAAGGCTGAGAAACATGTGCTAGATTTTTACCTTCTATATTACATGATGTGCTACAGCAAACTTCCCCTTCTTCTGAAAGAAAAGAAAACAAAGCAGACAGATATCTTATTATCTTTAGCATTGTATTGACTATGCTTAATTACATTACCGTCTAACATCTGTACACCTAATTCTGTCACTGTCAGTTCTATGTAAGACTCAAATTTGTCTGCATCCCTTTAAAGCTAATACAATAAAGTATTTTTTGTAAAAGCAACTGCGTTAAACGCTAGGCCATCTTTGTCACCTTTCTGTGCCCTTAGTGCCGTTTTCTTCACATACCATTTTTCAGTATGTCTTTTTAATTGATTGGAAAGACTTGAATCGGTGTTTTTGTGAGTCAAAAGGGAGGAGGGCCTGAGGAAACCAAGAAAGAAAAACACAAGGACTCTTACTGCTTTTATACCTCATGTTAAAATAGAACCTAACCTTATGTTTCTATTTTAGATCTTTATTAAATCAGCTTTTTACATAACCTTTGTCTCCTGAAATCCACCGTGATTTTCAAACTGTTCCTTAATATCAGATGTCTTCCTTCTGCCCATCACATATTTGGTAAATTATTTACATAACCAGTGATGTAAGGCAATCTTTCTCAAGCCATTTCTGTTAGTTTTTATGGAACACTGACATCCTGAAGAATGTGGAATCATTAATAGATGCTTCATTTCTTCAACTGCTGGACAGATTGTGGTCCTCTGTGGGCATCTTACTAGACAGTGCTGGATTTTTTGGATCTACTCTAACACTGTCTGGTAACGATGTTTAAAGGGTGAACCAAACAACATCATGCATCAGGAAGAGCTCTCACAGAAAGACATTGTACCACAATTTAGGCCAAAGTGGAACATTTGGACCAGAGGGTAAGGATGATGGCTATCACGTTAACAAGTATTTTTAGATATCATAAACAGCTATAATCAGAAATACTTCCAACAAAGAAGCTGCTGGAAACCACTTTTGTTAGGTGTTATGGAACCTTGATGTTGCTGTGAAGGAGGTGGGACAGGACACGTCAGCTCTAACACACAACACACATGGCTTCCCAGATACGTGGTGATGCCGCCTTCTCTCCCGGCAGTGGTTGGGGCTCTGATGTATTTGCATGGCACAGCCCTTGTCCAGGAGGCTGAAAGATTTGCTTGAAACATTGCCACGCTTGGCTGTGGAAGGTGGTTAGGGCAGGATACTTGTTGTAAAGGTCATTTTTCCCAATTACAGTTCAATTTTGCCTCCATGGTTGAACGGCCTACGAACTTTCAACCTTACCACCTGCCCTGTTACAGGCAGTGCTTCCAGCTTATGGAACAGGTGGGTTAATTGCTCCAGTCATTCCATTAAGAAACAAAGGAATTTAACCCAGGTGAGGAGCAGCTACTGAATGCTTAGCCTGCTCTACCTAACCAAGGAGAGGAACGTGAAGAGCTCCCGCCTCACAAGGACTCATTCTGTGTAGCAGCTCACGTAGACCGCTGCGCTGAGTGTGAGAATGGATGAGGTTTTGGTTAGAAGCTGGGACTCCTCACGCAAATAAGTGCTTCTCTCAAGTGACACGGTCAGATTTAAACAAGTTTCCTGGGGTGACAGAGAAGCAAGTGCTTGAGGAGACCTCTTCTTACTGTAAGAGCATTATCTTGGTGACTTATTGCATCATATTTGAGCCAGGCAGTCCAGTTCCACCCGCTTTAGTAAAAAAGCACCGGTTTCAGCACTGCTAGTGGTGGTACTGCCTGCTGCGTTAAAGATCTGGTCCTGCAGGCAGATTCTGGAATCGCTCACGTACCTAAAGCAAAGCATGTATTTGCAGGCCAAATTCGGGGACTAAATGAGGTGCAAATCTTGCCCTCCTCTAGCGATTTTTAATGCCTCCTGCCTGAACTGCATGTACATATCCAGGGCCAGCCTGTGCTTACCCTGCAGGTCCTTCCTAGTCCTTGACCAATTAATCCAAGTCAGGGTTTTGCAGACACCTTGGGCTACCTGTAGAGGATAAGAATTCATGTCAGAACTCACGAGCAGTCCATTGTACAAGCCAAGATTCATCTTTACACAAAGAGCGTTCATACTGCCTGTGCTTCTGAAAGACCATGTAGTTTTAGCCCTCTGGGGGATCTGACTCGAGGTGGGATGGTGCACACACCTCGTACTGATTCTTCAGCGTTCAGCTCTTTCCTGTGAGAAACACAAGGCAACGTTACACATGCACTCTGACCCCCACGCTCCTCACCCCAGATCTTTAAATGGATTCCAAGTATTGATTTGTGTTTGAATCACAGCACCAAAGCATTTTCCTCATCCTCAACTTGGTGTTAATCCCCTCCCTTCCTCCCTCCCAAATAGAACTGATGTAGCAACACAGCGGTGCACAAGCAAATTCTACATTCTCTGCCTGTGTCGCTGGAAAAACTCTAAATGTTTTCTCAATGCCTTGCAGTAAGCTGGGCGTACAATTCCTTGCCAGAACTACTAGATAGTACAGGAACAGTAGGAAAAATGAACCAATTGGTGTAACAAACTTGTTTCCATTACAATGCAACCAGCTTGAAAGGAGCTGACTGTGCCTGCTCTAACTCCACTGGTTGATGCGCTGGAACAAGCTTGGGTTTGTGTTTGCCCTTGCAGGTTGTAATTCTCAGGAAAACAAGAGAGAGAGAAGGAAGAAGCAGAGAAGCATTTTTTGGTGATTAGCCTCTGTGTTAATGAGTAACCGGTTCACAAGGGATTGAGGAAATGGTGTGAAATTTGAGTGACTCTGCAAATTGGCTTTTAACAAGCATTTAAATAAGATGAATTGGAGCGCACACCTACCTTCCATCCATCCACCTCTTCTTAAAACAAACTGTGGGTCCTAACCTTGGATGGAGTTGAGTAAATAAATGAAAAGATAACTCTAATTGGGCATCCATGGCAGGCACGGGAATGGCACCTTAAAAAAAAATAAAACGGAGATGAGGGAAATCCCCCCTACCCTCCCCCATGATGATGTATATTTAGGAAAGTGTCCATTCAATCTTGTCTCGGAGGGAGACAGTCATGAGAGCCAGGGGCAACCCAGAAAAATCCCCTTCTGCCTCAGTATCTTTCTCTCCCTCCCCTTCTCCTCCTGATTTTTATCTCGCCTCAATCAGTTCCACAGGAAGGCAATTCCACAGGCAGTACTGATTCTTAGGATGGCTTAAGAGCTGTCAGAGATCTGGTCTGTATCAGACTTCATTCTAAAAAAGTTGTCTCACTGAGGGGAGTTTTAATATTGATGAGGGCACAGTCTTTAGAGTGCAGCTGAAACGTGTGCATCCACAGCCTTGCTGTGCTACTGTTGACGGAGCTGCACCAGACACAGGCATGGTGAGCCATGTCACAGCAAGGTGGATGCAGTGGACAGAGCTGTTGGTAAGTTCTTTACCATTTTTTTGACCTCATATACCAGTGAAGTGGACAGAGCTGTTGGTAAGTTAAGCTCTACCATTTTTCAAAACTCATATACCAGTGAACTGGAAACAGTTGTGTTTTCATAATTGTACTGCCTCATAATCAGCAAGTATTTCAAGTTAAATATTTACTGGTTATTGCTTTGTCTAAGGGAGAGGCCCTCAGCCTTTCCCTGCCCTATCTTTTTAGTCCTGGATCTGGAGAAACTTCTGTAATGTTGGTGGTTTCCTTTAGCCTGAGTGCCTGCTGATTGCTGTCTTACCAGGCAAAGTTAGATCTAGCTATTTTTGTCTAATACTGTCTGGTAATGCCGTCAATCGCATTGGCAAAAATCTTCGTCTTGACAGAAATACAGAGAAAAAAAAAAAAAGCTTGCCTTTGTCAGAAGAATCAATGAAGTCTGGTGTCTGGGTCTCCTCACTGGAGTTTGGGCTTATGTTGAAAGCTTATTCAAGTGCACTGGTCCTCCGCCTGTCTTGTTAACACCCAAACGTGTACTGTAATACCTGCAGAAGTACAAAGAGAGAGGAGAAAAGTCAAGAGAGCATAACCCTGCATGCCCACAATACATAGGTAGGTCAAGATATGTTTTCTGAACTTGCTTCCCAAAGAAACCAGGCTCCTGTACTCACTAGCTATCTGTACGTTAGTAACTTTTGGACCTGTTGTCAGCCTTTCCTGAAGTTTGGTGGGTATAACATAACAATGCAGTAGCTTTGAGAAAGACATCATAAAACTAAATCAGCTAAGCAGAGACCATCAGTGCTCCCCATGACGACCAGACTACAGAGTAAGCATGGCTGAAAACTCCCAGTGCCATGGCACAGGAGGTTGATAGTTTCTGAATCTTAAAATCTTCATCGTAAAGAGTTACTCATACTCAATACTGAAAACACTGAGGCTTTATTGCTGTTGTTTGAGATGAAGAGAATTTTGCTGGGTAACCTCGGGCCATTTAGCCATCTGAGGTTGCTGTCAGTTGAAGTAGCTGCTTCTGTTTGGAAATTATTTGTTAAATGAGCAAAATTCCGCAACAGATCAGTGGACCCTGTTACTGCGTTGCAACTTCAAATAAGGTCTGCTTTATCTTTACACTGACAGAAAAGTACTTTTAAAGGTATCTTATAAAATAAAAGGGTTTGCAAAGCCCCGAGTTCAGCAGATCTTCTATTTGAGATGCGGTTAGCCAAATTATGCCGTAAGAAAGGTGGCCTCCCTGAGAAGTGCTCCGAATCCCCACCCATGGCTGCCAGCCTTTATCCTCCCCCTGTTGAGAGCAGCAAAAGCCTGCGCCAGTTGTTGGATGTCTTCATACAGCACCCCTAGTTGTGCAATACCACAGCGGTGAGAGGCAGTAGCGTGATAGACTCGATTCCTGACCTCAGCTGATGAGCACCCTGTGCCCCGAGGCATGAGAATGAAGATAGCATAGCTCTCTACATCGAGCCTCACCAAATTGTCAGGAATTTCCCAGTTAGGAAATCGCCTTGCTCAGATGGTGAAGATGGTATCTATGTCCTTGTTAAAATGACTCATGGTGGCAAGTCTCATTTTGCAGGGTACAAATGGTAATCCTTTTCATAGTACAATTAATTTATGGAAACTTGCTGCTTCCTTCAGTATATTGCAGTGTCTCGTCAAGATACCAGTCCACTACATTTTATGCTTTTACCTGGGCTGTCCCTGAACTTCAGCTGTTGGATTCCTTGCTTTCCGTTCCTCTATATGCCTCTCTTTGTCCAACACTTACCCTTTGGATTTCAGAGAAGCTACAACCTCTTATTGGAAGCTTCGCTGTTTCTACTTCTGTCTTCATGAGATGCTCAACATGATGTTCAAGGGGGTTTTTTTGGAGTTAATGGTGTTTCCCAAAATGAAACAAATCTGACCTTTCAGCCACACTACCCTTTACTAATTATCTTTAGCAGAAGTGAAAACAAGAACTACATGCCTTTTATTAAAATGTGTTCTTGGGTAAATTGGTAATAAAAAAGAATCCTGGGAGATGTCCTATGCAGTCAATTTTTTAAAGGATTGGTATGCATAAAACGTTCTCAGAGCAGGCAAAGAGGTGAAAAGATATGACTCCAGTCCCTAATGCTGCGCTCAGATATTGTTACCAGTAGCTTACTGTAATTATTCTGATGAATATTCTACCATCACTGTTTTAATCACTAGAATCCATATGTGTGGATAAACACATACATGAAGATTTCTTTGTAGAAGTAGGAAGAACAGGTTTAGTAGCTGCTATTGTATAGATACATTTTTATATCTTGCATGGTATTTAATGTGCTGTTTCACTGCCTTAGAGCTCTGTTATTAATTTTAGGCATTTTAGTTGTCTCTTTAATAAAAGACTTTAATCTTAACCCAGCTCCAAGTTGAATTTATTATTAATCTGTGTGTTTAAACCAAGTAAATAATATTCTCTGAAGCTTGAATTCAGTCTAATAGTTCCTGTCCCAGAGCAATAACTGCGTCCCAGTACACTCTGTATGGATATGGCCAGCTCCGCAGAGGATTCTCTCCCGGTTGGGGTATGATGTGGCACTGGCACAGCTGTATGCCTGGCACACTCCGGGGCTCTGTTACTCATGCATTTGCTTCAGATGGACAGTGTAGGGCTGACACAATTTATGACCAAATATTCAAAGGGGTTGCACCTCTGTGAAGAACTGGGGTTCTAGACAACACTGATGAAATAATGCCCTATCCTCACCCCACTCGTAAAGTTCTAGCCAGCCACATGAGACTGAGACTAACTCAGTAGCATTTCAGCTAGCTGTACCTTGAAAAATCCTTGATTTCTAAACAAAGGACCTGCCATTGAGTGTGTTGGGGTGGGGCGAAGAATTTCTCAATATGCTCCCACATAAAAAAAACCCTTTATCCAGAAAAAATGGTCCTTACACAAGCCAGGAGCTAGAGTCTCTCACAGAACACAAACATTAAACTCTCCCTTATAACTCCTTAACGTATACATATTTAATGTGACTTGTCCTCCTGATCTGTAGTCTGGAACAAGCCTAGGAAGCTTTTGACTTGAATACCCTCTTATGATCGTTGAACTGGCAAGGCAGATACCGCCTTCACAAAGGGGGACAGACCCCAAAACAATTCCCCTCTGAAGAAAGCAGTGGGAAGGACACAAGCAAGATCTATTGCAGCAAACCCACTATTTCTCTTTCTTTGGCTGTCAAGGGAACACCCTGGGTGGGTTACCTGAATTGAGAAGCAGAGAGCAGAAAGATGTATTGCTACCGTATAGCCTGGGCTTGAGCAAGGTGAAAACCGAAGCAATGCATTTGTGTCTAATCTAATTACATCTCACTTTGTTGATTGAGGACTTATCCTAAGAGCAAGGCAAGTAGGAACCTTCCAGCCACTTGTAAGGTTCAGCAATACCCAAAAGGCTACAGAGACCCCAAACAGAGTACCTAGTACCACCTTTGGTTTGTAGGTACAAGCACAACTCCTTAATCCCTGCTTTCACTATTAGTACCTAGTAGAATTTCGTTATTATTTTTTGGTAACAAAACTTTGTAAGCAAATTATTATATTGGGGCCAAAAGACACTGAGCAAACTTTGATTTTGGTCTGCTCCCATTTTATTAATCTTAGACTTAAAATGTTTTGGTACTAAAAGTTTTGAAAAGCAGTGACAAATACTGGGTTTAAAGTTGTGAAAAGGAAATTTGTTCAGCCTTAGTTGTTCCTCCAAAACCTTAAAGCCCTTAACTTGATGTGCTTAACATTCTGACATGATCACAGGTTCTCCTAAAGTTAAATATCCTTTTACCCGCCTACAGCTTGTGCTGTGGCATACATAGAGAATTCCAAAGACTCTGTTGCATTACACTTTACATACCAGTAGGTAAAACACACAAGTACATTCTGCATCATCAGGCAGCAGCCCATTACGCTTCTGCGTGATTAAGCACAGCATCACAGCAGGGATAGAATTGTACCAAACACTGCCCTCAAACACCTCCTGTTTGCTTGCCTCCCAGAAGTACGTAAGTATTATTGACAGCTCCTACTGCTGCTTATGAGCACTAGGAAGGGTTTCAGAATTGGCTTTGTTTGCTGTTGTAACACTATATAGCAGCATCACCGGTCTCTTAATGCTGTATCCTTCATCTTACAAGAGCACCGTCCCCTTCTCCCCCAAATCCTTTGCAACTGTTAGCTGATGGCAGCATTGCCATCAAACCACTCTGTTACCTGCGTGTTTGTCGGGGTTTAACCCCCGCCGGCAGCTCAGCCCCGCGCAGCCGCTCGCTCGCTCCCCCCCGGTGGGATGGGGGAGAGAATCGTGAGTAAAAGTGAGAAAACTCGCAGGTTGAGACAAAGACAGCTTAACAGGTAAAGCAAAAGTCACACAAGCAAAGCAAACCAGGAATTAATTCACCGCCTCCTGCCGCAGGAGGTACTCGGCCATCCCCAGGCTGGCCGGGCTCCAGCACGTCTGACGGGGGCTGGGGTGGGCAAGCGCCATCACTCCCAGTGTCCCCCCTTCTTCTCCCCCAGCTTGACACGCTGAGCGTGATGTCCTGTGCTATGGGGTGTCCCTGGGGTCGGTTGGGGTCAGCTGCCCCGGCTGTGCGCCCCCCAGCTCCCTGTGCCCCCCTGCTCACTGCGGGGTGCGGTGAGAGGCAGAAGAGCCCTTGGTGCTGTGCGAGCGCCGCTCAGCAGCAGCAGGAACATCCCTGCGGTACCGGTGCTGCTTCCAGCACAAATCCGAACCGTAGCCCCGTACCAGCTACTATGGAGAAAATTGCCTCTACCCCAGCCAAACCCAGCACAACGATAAAATTCAAGAAAAACTCTGGCACACACAGGAAATAACTTGTCTGGACAGTTGCAGAAGAAAATAACCAAGAGACTTTGTTGTAGGCTCCAAGTATTCAGACTTCTTATTTGGCTTTAACTTACTAACATTAAAGTTTAATATACTGGTGTAGCAATGTATGGGTTAAAAAAAAAAAAACAACAAATCAAGTTCAGCACCTCCTTTCCTTACCTACAATTAACAATTTTAAAACCTAATGAAAATAAACCAGGGATTTCTGCTGAGCTCCAACAGGGAGCTCAGCAAAGACAAAGAAAAAGCATTTAGTTTTTCCTGGTATATTGTACGAACCAAAACATTTAAGGGGAAAACAGCTTGAACCCTTATAAATACTTTATTAGTCATCACGAAGCAATAAAAATTCCAGTGCATTAAAACCACTTCATATTACCTTTAAGTATGATGAAAGCACAATCGATACAAAGGATTGTTCTCAGTGTGGTATGAATGTTCTTTACATCTTCAGAATATCAGCCCTAGATGTAGCGTAGAAGGCTAATTAGATACTTGGATGGTAGGGAAGAAAAATATAATACCCAGCCCCCTTAAGAAACTTCTCCTGGGAGAAGCCCTTTTCATATTCCCTTGTCAGTTTATTTTAGGCAAGGAAAGGTGGAGTCAGCTCCCAAGGCAGTCAATTTACCAAGCGCCTCCTGGCACAACTGTTAAATCTAAACTGCTTCAAGAACAAAGTTCAGGACATTTAGACTACAGAAACTATGAACACATAATTGATCGTTTTACTCGACAAACACAGATTTAAGCATTAAAGAAGCTGCTTAATGAGTAATACGCACTTCTATAAAATTATCTACCTTTTTCAAGGCAACAGATTTTTTATATATATATATATATATTACTTTTTTTCCCCCAGATATCTTGAACTTGCTTTAAAAGTACATGGGATCAGCAGCACTTCCAGGTTCAGGTTGGAGTATTCACTGGCGCTTACGATGCTGCACCAGGGCTGCACTCACCCTGGGCAGGTGCTGCCCATCCCTCCTCAGCCCAGCCCGCCTCTTCCTTCACTTTTAAACAGTGCTATAGTCACGTACCTTAAGGGAGGGGGGTTGGAAGAAGCAAGAGGATCTGATATTTGATAAAGATTCAGTTTTGGTGTCCAAACGCAAATCACTTAATAGACTACATCAAGTCATTCCTCTGTCCCTCCAGTTGGGAGCCACAGCCAGCGAGAAGCTAAGCAAACACAGGGGAGAAACAGCCTCATTTGGGTCGCTAATTTTGTTTGCATACCAAACATCACTTTAAACCAAGCCATTTGGATGTCTGTGTGCGAGCCTAACTCATTTTTCACTGCCTGCTGTCTGGGGCTTGAGAGGCTATCCTCTCAACCAGGTACCCCTGAATGAAGGGAAAGCTGAGAACAAACTGGGATGAGTTCACAACACCCGACTCTTTCAGACTGGTGAATGTCTTTGGCCTTTATCTCAGAACACATCCTAAAATCAGGACCATTTTAGAACTGTTTGGGAACAAAGGAACTGTCTATAAATATACCTTTAAAAGCAACCAGCAGAGCTAACCGTGGTTGTGGGGTGGATAAAGTGAATTAGGCACCGCCTGCATTTAACACTTTTTTTTCCTTCCTTTCTTTTTTTCAGATTGGATTTCTCCCATAGCTGCAACTTAGAAGTTTCAGGCATGACTATGGTGGGACTGAGAGGCCTCCTGTTCCCTGCTACATCCCATTTTCCTTCCTTTTGTCTGGATAAGGGGATAGGGGGAGTGGGATATGTTTTGGTTTGTTTTCATTATTACACTAACCTGGCAGCTAAATAATTGGGCAGAGGTTTAGTCCCCCCTCCTCTTCCCAGCCTGGCGCTCCCTCGGTCACTGCACTTGCTGCCTCCGTACCCACACCGATGCCACCGCTTGCAGGTCCACGCTTTCTCTGGAACTGAGCAGGAAAATGAAGCAAACTGGGAAAAACGCCTGCTGCTCCCCAACACGCAGTTTTCCTTCGGGCAGAAAGAACCATTACACCACGTTGGAGGAAGACAGCAGCCAGCACCAGGCGCTGAGGGGTCCGGCAGGGCAGCGAAGCCCCCCAGCAAACGCCCCGGGAGCAGCTCCCTGGCTGCGTTTGCACAACAGACTGATGCCTCAGCTCCAAGGCGCTACAGCAAAAGATCAGACCAGTTAAAAACAGACACATTTCTTACCTGGAAGCTCCTCAGCACTGTGCTGGAGTCACTGCTGGTCAGGGTCTGAGGGCCAGGTGACTCCCAGTATAAATCAGTGGGTGAGCCAAGTCCCTTCAGCTGTGCTCTGCAGGGACCCTGGCACCCAGAGCCACAGCCTGGGCTCCTCACGTACACCTCTCTGCTGGCCTCCAGCTTGTACCCGACTTTCTTCCCATTTCCCCAGTCTCTGTAAATTTGGCATGCCCTGGACTCCTGATGCTTACTCTGTTTGCTGTCCTAGAGCTGGCCCTAGCTGCTGGTAGGCTCTGTAACGTAGAGGTTTTCCATTTGCTTGTGGTTACAAAAATTAAAGCAGCTTTGCTTAAGCTCTCAAATTTCCAGCAGCCAGGAATCTGGTTTTTGAACACTTTGCAACCTTTTTATGGCTTCAGTCAGAACTAAATCCTGGATGAAATTTCCCCATCAGCAAGGGCTCAGCATATATGTGGTATATTTAGGGGGTTTCAGAGAAACGTGGGTGTGAGCCTGCCATGTCCCGCATTCCTGTTTTGCCTGAGTATATCCTAATCTTTTTCCTGTTTATACCTCCAGTGGATCTCTCTGATACACTGTTTTTAAATTCAGCTAGCTCTATTAACAAGTACTATGGTCAAACCACCGCCGATACTGGAAAAATTTACCTTTTTTGCCAGAAATGCTATAGGTTCAGCTTGAGAGGTGGGCTGTGATTCTAACTGTATGGATGTGAATAGTTTTACCCATTTCTGTTTATATTGCGAGGTGCACTTCCCTGCAGAAATACTGCATAAGCAGCCGGGAGACGCTGATTTTGTGGAAATAAAATGGAGAGTTAATCATTCTTTCAGCACTGTAAGCATCAGTCTTGGGGGGGCCATTCAAGGCCAGAGCTGTAGCTGTCAGACGTAGTGATACCCAACCAGCCCTTCAGGGCATTTTCAAAAACTTGATAAATCAAAGACAAGTTGATCTGTCATCGAGCTACGCGGTTATTCATAGCAGACTGTACTTTTCCAGAAAGGGACAAGTATTTAGTGCAGGTAGCTGATGGAGACAGAAGCCAGCTCTGTCTGTAAAAATAAAAAAAAAATCAGAATACTGAATGTTTTTTAAAAATAGAATGTACAGGCTGCATCTGCATGTAGCTTGATTCTTAAGTGAGCAGTCCACATCTATTCCAGGTTGATGTTGCCAAAATCACAATGACCTTCTACTGGTATTTAGTGACCGGGGTGAAGCGAGGGTCTCCCCAGCCTAGCTTACAGTGTCCATTTGCGTTACATGGAGTTGAACCGGTAGATGCTAGTTGAGCATCTCAATGGAGAAGCTAAGTTCTGGAGCACTACAAGGGAATCTTTCCTCATCTGAAGCTATAGCGGGGCAGCGTAAACCGTTTGCAGATGACTGGCTGTGCCAAATAAATGGTTAAGTTCGCTGGGTTGCTCTCCATGGGGAAAAAATAAAAATAGCTGGCAGCATGGCTCCGTGGGATGGTCTTTGTGGTTTATGCAAAACATGATTGACAACACGCATGAAGATTTGGCCCCATCTGACACTGTGAAGCAACTGCTTTTTTGAACTGCAACACGCTGCCAGTAACTCGCAGCAACAGATGGGGCCCTGTCAGGGTTTGAAGCGCTCACCAGGTACAGAAAGAAATAACCGCAGCGACACATAACCCATAACAATCTGCTTGCCATGAAACTCTACTGGAACGATTGCCATAGTTTGCCCCTAGACTATTGGAATATCAACTTTCATCGGAAAGTCATTTCTGAGAGCATCTGGGCATCCCTCCCACCTTCCCAAGGAGGGCAGGCTGCTGGACGGCGGGTGGAGCGTCCGACTCCACCGCTCACTGGCATCACTATGGAGTCCTGGAGGCATCCAAGAGACAGGTCCAGACTTGAGCCGCTGTAGATTCTGAAATGAACCAAAGGGCTTGTTGAAAGGGGACGCATGCCGAGTTAGCCTGACTAGTAACAGCAATGAGAAATTTGTCTAGTCTCGGGAAAAGTCCTGCCAAGCAATGGTTTGTACTTAGAAAGCTTTTGAGAGCCTCCCAAAGCGGTGTATGAAATAAAACGCCTGGAGAAAATACCACAGTAAATAAAAGAACACTGAAACTCATCTAGGCAGGCAAAGGTGCATAGCTCGGCGCAAACAGGGACGGCTTTGGGTCTGTAACAGCTCTCGTCCCTGACAGGCTGGCTCTCCGCTGGTAGCACTGACAGCGCTGGTGTGCTAGGGGGGTTCAATAAGGTCACTGCGGTTATTCCAGCTTCACAGGGATGCAGCAGGGTGCAGACACAACTGGGGAACTCACAGCTGGTGTTCTGGAAGGAGCCAAAGCAGCAAAGTGCCCAAATCAATGGGAATTCGATGGGATTTGGGTGCTCAATACCCCACGACCTTTGAAAATGCCACAAATTATTTGAGAACCTGCATCTCTCTGCTAGTGAATCAGCCCAGATGACTATTTTATAATGGCCTCATTCCATAATGAGATGGAATTTCACCCTTGCCCTTCCCCTGGAGATCAACTGTATATACCAAGAGACCAGAGCAAGCAAAGGCAAATGGAGGGGGGGCACTTTGAATAGTGTAGTGACCCTCCTCTGCAGCAACAGGCAGAAGCAACATCCTGGGAGAAGTTTATCTTTAAAAAACAAATGCAACAGTTTTTAATTCACAACTAATCCTTCTGCTCATGTCCATCCTGCATTTCTACGAATTCTGGAAGTCGGCTGTCCTGGTGGGACTGGAGCCAGTGAAACCGCACGTGATTTGTTCTTCTATGAGTAAACCCAGAACTTGGCCCTCGTGCCTTACATTGCTTCCTTTTTTGTATTAAAGTTCATGTTCAGTGTCCGATCCAGCTTCAAAAGGCATGACCTCATATATGTATGTGGCACTGAGTTGCTGAAGTTATTAATCTAGATATTTCACTGCTGCAAGGATGAGCCACACAATCCTGGGATCTTCCAGATGCCCCAGAAAATGCACAAACTTGGCTGAGATGCATCTGTGCCTCTCTGCCGCCAAACCAGGCAGGTTGCTTTGCAGGAGGGCACAGCCTTAGCATCAGTCTCCCTGTACACCTGTGATGGCAAGCAGTTTTGATTTCTATTATTGAGCTTATTTAAGAAGATTTGTAGTTCATGAGCATTGGCCCAAACCTCTGTCAGGGCTAAGCTTGTGGCAGTAGTTCACTGTTGCTGCCCTAGAAGTTCAGGTACCTGTAGCAATGAATTTCATGCTCTGCAATTCCACTGCAGCCACTTAGTGCTTCTCTAGTTGCTTCCTCCAGCTCTTTGCTACTTTCTGTGAGTTACTGCCTTGTGTTGTTTTCTGGTTTTCCTTCTGGCACAACATAACATGAGCAAAGCAAACAGGTGGCAGGTAAAAGGCTGATCTTTATTTCTCGGGCTTCATTATGTGGCATACGTTGTGCTTACAAAAGCTCATAATCCTGTTTCATAGCCAATGTCGGTAAGACCCTGGTTTTCAAAGGCTGGGATTTTTTTTTTACCTGGGAGACAGGTAAAAGAGGGTGTAACTGGACCTGAATGATGGGAAAGCTGCAAGCTAGGGCAGTGGATGGAAGCTGGCACAGGTTGGAATTGCTTTGTGTTGTGAGAGGCTGTGTTAGTTTGTTGGAACAACAGCCCCAGCCCTGGTGCGGAGCAGCAAGCAGATGTGTTAGCGGAGTTCTGCGGGCAGGAAAGCCAAGTGTTCCTCCTGCCTGCAGCGTTCCTGCCTTTGTTAGCATGGAACAAACATCGACAGGTCTTATACACAGCCCAGAGTCACTTCTTCCCCAAAGCCAACAAACTCAGAGGTTCTGCTTCATTAACAGCTGCAGAACAAACATTCTGCCCTCCCCAAAGCACGCTGCTCTTTTATTGTAAACCGTCCTCTGCTTTGTTCTTCACAAAGCCATCACCTGCTGCATGGAGACAACTCCGACAGCCGTGGATTTCAGTGCTCTTGACAGAGCTCAGCATTTCATGTGCCACTTGCAGCAATGCACCTGCAGCGGCAAAGAGCTGCCTGTGGCGTGGCCAACTGCGGATTAAATCACCTGAAAAAAAACGCAAAAGGCTCCTCGCGGTCCACCCAGAAACAAAGAACTTGGCAAGTCTTCTGTCAAGCCTGGCGGCGGGGGTTGGTCACAGGCTCTACCTTGGATGCTGTGTCAAGAACAGGTCACTTCCTTACCTAAAGGGGAAGGAGCAGGAGGGAAGGGAAGCTGTTCAAACAAGGAGAGAGCATTTTTAGAAACAGCACAGAAAAACAAAGGCAATCACAGGCAGGGAGTATGACACTTTTCCAACAACTTTTCCCACGTATTCTCTTCTTTTTTCAAGACAGGAGAGGTCCTGGCTGCGGGGTGGTCCAGCTCCACCAGAAAATGGTACAGCACGCAGTCCAGCTCTGCCCCAGCTTCACCAGCCCTTTGGGTTCACCCCTGCCCCCCCCTCCATGGTAACATTTCCACGCTGCCTCCAACACCGCGACACCATGCCTCGTCCAACCTAGTGTCCTGCAGCCCTCGGTACCCTGAAGCTCTTCTCATTGTTGGGGATGGGGGCAAGGCTGGGCTGGCCTCCGGTCTGATCTTCATGGGGAGGTCCTGTGTTCTTGCTGGTGGAAGGTAGATGGCTAATGAGGTAAAGGGCTGAAACATGTTCAGGTGGAGCCCTTGGTCTCTGCTTGGAAGAGGAGGGCAGTTTGGTCAACTGTCGGTGGGAGTGAGGGAGGACTGGTCACAGAGTCAATTCTTATGGCAAGGAGGAGGGGTGGAAGCTTGCTGGAAGCCACACTCTGGACAGAGGGCTACCTTACCACCTCTGTTCAGCCGTGACTCCCGGACTGAAGCACTCGGTGACACACAGCAGCGCTCGGAGGATACACACACAGCAACACGAGCATCTGTGCATCTACCAGGGGAGAGGCAGGTAGGGCAGCTGGCTCCCACATAGAGATTGCTGCTGGGTTTGGAACTGAGCAGCAGGAAACCTGAGCAGCAGGAAGGACCTTGTACAACGGCTGTTTGCTTGACTTCTTTCTCACCTTTCTTTTTCCCACTGCCGCACCTTAGATGGTGGGTTGAATTTTGCTTAAGCTGGGATGGCTGGCGGCATGTAATGTTACTCCAGTGGTTCGCTGCTTCTTAAGTTGCAGCTCTAAATCAGAGCAAGGCAGAAGAACACAACATCAGGAAGGGTTCAGGACCAAAACAAAGCAGCAAAAACAAAGCAAGAGAGGCAGGTAATGAGGGAGAGAAAGGGAGAGCATTTTCTAGGGAATATTCCCAGTTTCTTCAAAATAGTGATACAAAGCCAGATGAAACCCTTGCAAGTTTCCCCCAGACTTCACTGGACTTCAGGCCAAATTCCTTTTTCCATGATTGACAGAGTCTTTCCTCTCACAACTCTTGCTCTCATGAAGTTACACGCTCCTCTCTGTCGATTTCAAGAGGATGGTAGGTGCTCAGCAACACTGAAAATTAGTCCTGTTACGAGAAACTGGTTTGGTGGAATCACTGTGCAGAGAAGTCACCTGTTGATGCAGGTACGTAGGTGCAAATTGGGGTTTAGCAGATCATCTCAGTTGCTGTTTTCCCACTGTGCTGCCAGAAACACTTGCGGGAAGGGGACGGGTCAGTCTCCCTGCAAACGTGGGGTTTCTGTGTGACAGGTGACGTGAAACAGGCACTTGTGCTGAACCTTCCACAGTTGTAGGGTGGCGTTGAGTGGCCTCAGTACAAAACTGTGACAGCAGCCAGCCAAAAACCTTGGGTTTCACGTTTGAATCTGGAGGTTTTGTCTTCTCCTAAATCCACAGCTTTGTTTCAGAATTTGGGCTTAATCATTAATTTCCATGTGTCTGCAGCCTGCATGCCTGCTGTGCAGCGAGAGACAGGGCCAGGCTAATAAGCTTCCCTGGGAAAGCTGATACGTGTGCACTGCTTCCTATTACTTCCCCTCTGGTACTGAAATAAAACCTACACACACTGTGACTGCAGCTAGATTCTGGGTGGGGACCACACAACTCACTCCTGGGAGGCCCAAGTATGCATTGTTTAATAAACATATCAAAGCAATTTATGATTATCCATTATTGTTTAAGTCCACAGCATGTAGATATCGAGGTTTTTCCATTGTCCAGGTGAGAAAACTAAAGTCTAGCAGAGCGGCTGAGTTTCCCTGTCTCTCACAGTGGCTTTCTTGCAGAACCCAGGGGATGTCGTGCTTTCTGACCCCTTCAGCCCTGCTGCACGCTCAAGAAAATACGGGTACGTGGCCATGCACGGTCCTTCCCAGCTGCCTGCACAAGGCAGGTTTCTCCCTCCCAGATGGTGCTGTAACCCCTGGGTGTGTAAAAGCACTCTCCGTAAAACACACTGCTACTGTTGGAAAACAGCAATGCCAAGGTAAGGGGGGGAAAAAAAAAACCTAAACAAAAAAACCCGCATTGCAATTGACCTCATCTCAGCTCCAGGGGTATTTTGGGACTTACTCTATCTGTGTGTGCAGGGAGGGGGGTGGCAGTGGGGGAAGCAGCCTCCAACCATGATTAAAACTTTGTTTTCTGAGGGATGTGCTGTTCTGACCCTGCAATGAGCTATGAAAAAAGGCACTCAGCGCGTACACACCAGCAACATGAGTCACTCCTAAAAAATCTTTGAATGAAAGAGGTTGTCTGGGTAGCGCTGCACTCCCACCGCCAGCACGGAAGCTGGTCCCCAGTCCCGGCTCTGCTGGTCCCAGCCCCGAGTGCTGGTTTTGGCTTAGTGGCTTTTGGATAGAATAGTGCTGCTCACCTGAACACTGGTGATCAGGACCAGGGGCTGCTAAGGCACCTCTCCTAAGCCATGGAAACAGTAGTTTTCCATCCTCAAATTGCATCTATTTACAGAGAGAAGCACCAGAAAGCATAATATTCCTGCAGTAAAGCAAAAATTGTTTTCTTCAGCCAGAAGATATTACCATGTTTACGTAGCTTTCTTCCTTCCACAGTATGCTTTGTGAAATCAATCCGTTTGGTGGTTACAAAAACAGAAAAATTCAGACCCTGGGAGACCTGCTGACTTTCTGCCTGCGGCACATGTCGCCGTGTGACGGGAACTCTCCATTCCATTATTTTCCTGGCTGCTGAATACCAAGGTTCAGTTGCTTCCTTCAAGGTTCTGCATAAGTAACGATGTAGAATTGCAAAATTTTTTTTTAAAGGAATTTTCTGTGGTTTAATATTTTAATTTTTACTAGTTTTCTGGTTTAGACAGCGCTCCTCGCTTTTGTAGCTTGGATTTCATGAGAACCTTGAAAAAGAATTATAACCTTATTATTGCTTCTTCTATAGTGGAAATATATTTCTTACATAACTCTTGATATATTTCATAGACGAGGGACTGGTTTGTTATGCTTGTATTTTGTATGGATCCCATCAGACTTGCAGGAATAACGGAATACAAATGGGCCTTGTGCATCAAAACATTCCAACTTTACATACTTAGACAACAGACCAAATGCAGCAGCAAGCTGTCCCACTGATTCCCAAAACGGATGACCTAAATGTTACTTGTAGAGCTAATCAAGTCACAGAAAGTCTCTGATAGAAGAACTACCTTGGATTAAACACACGCTGTCTCTAACTGCGCTTGCGTTGGCAGCACACGTCGTTTCTATTGCGTGTTATTTTTTTTGAGCCTGTTTTTTGAGGATAGTCAGGATTTACGCAGTTGCTTTGTCCCTGTCACTTCTTACTCTAAGGACTTGTAAACCTATTGGTCAAATTCTACAAAAAGTCGGTTTTTAGCAGCCTCCTACATTCCTGCAGGTTTGATGTAAACAGGCGGCTGTGCAGAAGAGGAAGAGGTGATGAAAGCCCGCTCCCCCTCCCCGCCTCCTCCCATCCGAAGGAAAACCTCCAGCATTCTTCGAATGCTCAGCGCTAGAGATGCGAACAGAAAAAGGCGGCAAAATCCATGTCAAACTGCATTTAAACCAGCCCGCGTTAGGACCTCAAAACACAGGGCGAATGCAGAGTTCAGCCTTCTCTGGTAAGTCCCTGGGGAACATCTTGTTTCACTGTACGCGGAGGAAAACGGAGGCAGCACGTACGAACGCCTTAGGTGAATGAAATGCCTCCTTTAGCTCTGTCGCTGTCAGCCTCTCCCCTTCTCCAGCGATTAGGCAATATTTCCTAGAGGGTGTAACGTTTGCCGAAAGTATTTGCAGTGCGGCGGGTTGCAACACCGCTCCGCGCTGCTCCCCGTGTGACCAGGGAGATTAGGTTGGGTGGGTTGGCCGGGAGAGGTAATCCAGGAAGGTGGAAGGTAAGGCAAGGACAGGATCCTGACTGGCTCTGCCTGAGCGCTGGGGCTAATTAGAGGCATTGTGCACCAACAGGAAAATACAGAGAATGTTCTTGAAGGTCACTGTGACCGCCGGGGAGGAGTGCCAGAGCATTCACACTGCCCTGGCACATCCCCGCGGGAGGATGCAGGGCCAACCCAGAGGGAGACCGACTCTAAGCCAAATTCCACCTTCCATCAACTTTTCTCATCCCTTTTGGTCTGAGGGGGTGAGGGAGTTAGAAGAAAACACGAGTTTACGGCAGGATTCTCGTTCTTCCTCTGTTGTAGTTCGGATTGCGAGGAGCTGCCTGTGTTCCCTGGATGGGGATCTCATCCTCACAGAGCAGATTCCGGCATCTCAGGTGCTGCTGGCAGCTGTGGCAGCAGGTTTCTGGGCAGGCCAGTAGCTGAACTGTCGTGTTGGCAGCTGGAAGCCTGAAAGCCTGGCAGTAAATGCAAACCTTGCCGAGATCCGTCTTCTGACCTTAACCCTGGTGATGACTTACTCTTTGTGCATATCCAGCTGAGGTCACAAAAAAAACCCCAAACCCACGTTGTTTTTTGCTTCTGCATATGAAGGACAGAAAAATCTATATATAGAGAGGAATTTAATGCTACATAAATAGGCCTTCCTATCTTTATGTTTTTGACTGAGGCTCCATAAATGTCAAAATCCTTTATTATAGCTAGTTTGGCAGCACTCAGCAGCTGCCTGCAAAAAGCAAGGTCCCATTGTTTTAGCCACTTCTCACTGCACACGGGTAATTAATGGTCTAATAAAAACAACAATGTGAGGGGGGAGAGGCTCCTGTAGAAATCGTGATTTGTCATAATGGTTCATTTAGTCATAAAACTGGCAATGGGTGCACTCCATTTGTTTTGAAGGAGCACCCAAAAAAAAAAATGAAGTTCTTTTCCCCACTTATCCCAGCATTCTCAGACTCCTGGAAATGCATGTAGGACCTTATGAGGTTTGGGATGAAAACAGGAATGCAAGACTCTCTTTTATCTTCTTTCCTTGCCTTTCTTTCCCTTTCCTTTACGCCCAATTAATCCCCGGGTTATTGTAGGCTCAGCTCACCAGTAGCTGCAGCTTTGTGACACGGTAAAACTGCTCAAGGGATTCAACAACCAGTTGCAGGGAGCGTTCTAAGAGAAATCTCTGTATTTGGCAGTGATCTCACACTATCATTAGCTTACTCCTCCTTTTAAAAATACGCTTGAATTTATGTCTTCTATATAAATCGGTGTCATTTTGTATCAGCGTGAGCTGTGTTTTGACAGTGTCACCACTGTCCTTTTTAATGGCTATCAGTGAGTTTGAGGGGTGCTTTTGATCACATCTGCCATGCAGTTTTCACCGAAATATCACGATCATTCCCCCTCACCATGTGTTGGCTTAGCTCTGAGCTCACAGCCCGGATTCTGTTTGGATGGAGCTGAACCAGGGAAGGCACTCGCCCTGTCCCAACACCCAGAGCTGGTGCCCACAGTGCCCACGCTGTGGGAACGGCGGACTCCCTCTCCCTATAGAGCCTCTTGCATGGATATATTTATCCTATAATATATCCATCCTATTGCATGGATATAGTTGCTGATGCAGACCTCACCTTTGCACAGAGCAGTTTTCTTGGCGCTTGCGGCTGCTGCAGCAGCCACCTTCGGCCTCTGAGTTGCTTTTCAGAACTTTGCAGAAGGAATTGCCTCTGTTCACTGAAGAAACAGAAGGACTTAGGAGGATTTTAGGATGCTAATTTTGCCCTATTATCGGTTTTCATGATTTGATTTTGCCAGGGCAAATTTAACAGTGCACACTGCACTGAACCAGCTCCAGTGCTCAGCATTAACAAAGTCCAGCAGAGCACTGAGCTGTTCAAACTCTGCCTCGGAAAGGAAAACTACATTATAGACAAAGTATATATTTTCATGTCTTTAATCTGTTGTCCTATCGGTGATTGCGCAGTGGCGCGAATGCAGTTGGACTTTCTAGTTCGCTATTCAGAGCCGTGCAAGCAGCAAGGGTGTCTCAAGCAGAGGTGGAGCCTGACCTTTAGAACTTGAGGAAAGCCACAGAAGAGTGAGCAAAAAGGGCGCCAGCCAGCAGCCGCCCAGGGAGCTGAACTGGTTTCCCTGTTTTTCTGTTACGCAATCCTACTCCGATGTGCACACGCCGGTTTGCTCAGCAGCCCTCCCGTAATGCTGCCATGGGACAGCTTTATCTGAAAGCACACACATATGTGGAAATTCCTTTGCATTTTTAGCATTAGAACCCCTTGCGTGATTACCAGCCGTAGCCAGGCAGCTGTTGGTGGGGGACCAGCCTGTGCTCACAGTGCTGAAGGATTCAAGAACAGAATCTTGGTGTATATATAAAGCAGAAGCAGGTTGGGTTTCTGAGCCTCCAGTTGCTGTTGTGAATCCAACATTCTTCAGTCAATGAAATAAGGTAGTCTTTGCTCTTCCGGAGTGCAAACCTGCTCCTTCACAGAATGGTTTGTTTCTTGAGAAGCTATCTGGGGTCTGACTGGAAGTCAAGTGCAAGTTCTCCGAACTGAAGGCAGGGCAGGGAGTGGTTAAAGCTCTGCTAAAGTATTTAGAAACTGCTGAGCAAAGGTTAGAATTTCCACTACTTTTGGTTAGCTTAAAATATGGTCTTAGCCCTGAAAGAAGGGACTAAAAGGCAAGAGGCGGTGGTTGTACAGAACACCTCTCCTACCTCCGTGAAGATACAGTACAGGGTGATTTATCGGTAAGATGCCGAAGCTACTTTGTGTCATCTAATGACAGCAGTGCTGACCTGGTAAGCTAACCAGCTATTTGCATCTATATTATGATATTTGGAGTGAATGTTCCAGGCCCTCACTCCAAACACGACTTGGCAAATCCCCAAAGCCTCCTCTCTGAAATCTCACCAGATCACCAAAACTGGGCAACCTGCTGCCATCAGATACACTTCGGTAAAAACACTGAACTGTTTTGTTGAGTTGTTGCAGAACACCTACCTCTCCAGACAAACAAGACGATGCCTAAAATGTTGTTCTTTGATATAAAAGGCTTTACATAAATTCTGGATGCAGCAGCACCATCTTTTTATTATCACCAGCAATCACTGATTAGTAGCTGTTACTAAGAAGATGCTACAAAGACACACGTCATTGAACAGACAGACATAAGGAGGCGTTTCACTTACTGCAGACTTTTCTTTCTACTGTTTTAAAATCCTTTTCCCTTGTCAGGAGAATGCGTAAAATAACTTCCGTACAACTTGGTATTGGCACACACAAGCTGTGAGGCCACCGAGTGCATTAGTTCCTCATAAGCAGTTATTTGCCCATTTCGAGTCCTTCAGCCTCACAGGGCAGTGATGTCTATGTGCTCGACAACACAAGGAGAGAAACTTCTGAGAAGCATTTATCCTAAAACGAAGCTACAGGAAGAAGCTGGGATAAGAAACAAGCAAATAGTAGAATGCCAGCAGAACAGAAGAGCTGCTTTTGCCCGAGAGGAAGATTTCTGCTTTTGATGTTTGACACCTCAGTGGGGACAACTGGAAGAGGAGCATAGAACTAAGCATCTCCTCGGCACGCTGAGGTTTTCTTTACATGTGTTTTCCAATTGCATGCTTGAGCTTTGTTCTTTTCCCAACCCATGCATCTTGAGGAAGCACTGCGAGATTCCTTCCTGCAACTGGACTAGGAAATGCAAACCTACCCAAACACAAAACACCACTTGCAATTCCTGTTCCCCACTCCACATGTTCCCTCGTCCCCTACAGCTCCACCCAGAGCAGCACCGTGCTGGAGTCATCACCCTCACTTAAGTCTAACAAATCCCCAGTTTAAAAACTCTTGTCATTTCTCTCCCTGTCAACATGCCTCCCAGTCTGAGGGCGAAGGCATTGGTCTTATTCAATCACTCTTCAGGGGATCTTAAGAGCTTCACCTTACGGTCTGGCAAAAGCCCTGTGCCAGGCTCTTTTGGGTGGCAGCTTTGTGTGCGATGCCAACGCCCACTCCCTACTTTCCACCAGTGTCTGAAAGAAGCCTTTTTCCTCTAATCTCCCTTGTGGCTTTGCCAGGCTGAGGTTTGGAGAAAGGCAGGTGCCCTGAGGTTCCACACCACCTGCCTTTCTCCAAACCTCAGGGTTTTTTCGAGACAACTTCTTTTTCTTTGAGAGGTGAAGTCACGGGAAACTGCAGGGGTCCTTGGCCTCCTACTGGACATAAAACTCCATTTGAACAAATAGAGCTGAACAGTCGGTCTTTGTACCACAAAACGAGAATTCCAGTCCCACCCAGGTGCAATTATGCAATTATTACTCAAGCTCTCAGACAGGGGAACTGGCACCGCAATGCTCTGCGGCACAGCCAGAGCCACGGGGAATCAGTGACACTGGCATGCTTCTCTACCTTCCCTGCCTACCCACTCCAACAAATCACTTTGGGGGAGGACAGTCTTTAACGGGAAATGTGCTTTAAATATACCTAACTGTAGACTCAGCAGCTCAGTATTGTAACTCAGCTTATTGCATCTTCCTACATAAGAATACTTACAGTAACTGGCACTTTTGCATTTGTCCTTCTTACAGACTTTAAATTACACAGTATCTATGCTCCATTTATTTGGTGTTCTTAGACTATTTGTTACTTTTGCTTGTAAGTAAAAGTAGCAAATATATATTCCCTCTCTAATTTCAACTGACGTTTCTGTTGCCCTGTGCTTTCTAAGGTAAGCATCCTTCCTAGAAAAATAGTTGCAGCCTTGACTCAGAACAAGTCCTTTTTTACAACTGGCTATTCCAAGCATGAAACTTGCTAAAAACATTCTACCTGCCCTATGTCCGACAATTATCTGGGATTACGGTTTCTGTCTCCAGACAGAATACCTCAACTGTTGTTTTCATACCTATTGCAAAGACAAAAAATGAGTCTCGGCTTTCAAGCTTCCTCAAAAGAAGCCTGTCTTATCCCAAGGCTGAACAACTGGAGCCTGAAAATGCCAAAGACAAAGAATACCAGATATATCTGAAAAAAACCCTCTTGGATGCTGCTCCACCGTGAGCAGCAGACTTGGGGAAAAGCGCGCAGTTACTTACAGCAAATTACAAGGCAACCCAAGACCTACACTGGGTGCTCTCAGTGGGAAGGAAGTTGGAAGAGCACAAAGACTAGATACAAAAGCACTCAGATCCCCAGCACAGGCACCAACAAGCTTATCACTAGAGACCACCTATAAGAAGCTGTAAATGGAAAGTAGAGCCTATGTATTCCCAGCAAAACAACTAAGTCAAAATAAAGATTCTGAAGAAACGAAAAAGCTGTAGAAGATGGTGAAAAATGACATCTACAATCAGAGCAAGTGATGACAGAGAGAAAAATACATCGTACAGACTTTTGCAGATCACTCATGCTGGCAAAGTGGCTGACGATGATCCTTCCTTCTGCAGGCTGGGCTGAGATGGCATTTGTGCCAGCCAACAGGACAGAGAACACCAAGTCCACGAAGCAAGGAAGAAACCAACAACAGGCTGGATCCTTATCAGCTAACACAGGTGGATCTAGTATCCTTGGGTTTAGCTATTAGTTGTGCCGAGTCCTACGACCAGGTTCTAAATTGATGCCAGTATCAAGGGAGTTGTATCTTCTTACACTAGCCAAAGGGCTGGCCACTAACTTACGGCATAAACTATAGACATATTGTATGTAATGTATACCATTTTCCTTTAAACCCTGTGAAAATACAAGCCCATGCCTTTGCTTCTAAAATAATTCAAGGCAGAAATTGTTCATACTGGCAGACAAATATCTAGTGAAATTAGAATATGCTATACTAACATTTTAAGTGTTTTGTTAAAAACATGAAGAAAAATACAAGCTATCCATTAGCAAGCAGTTCCTTGGAAAAGAAACCATTACTTTTTTATGCAGAGCTAACGTGGCCAAAATGCCACAAATCTTTCAATGACTAAACCAACAGTATTATTTTTCTGCTGTATTCATTGCTGAACCCAGCTCTGTGCATTGGCAGTAAAAAATACATTCATTTCAAATGAAAGTGTGTTTAATATAGAGGCAATGTTTAAGGCAATGCTTGTCTTTAGAAAGACAACTACATCACTTAGCTTTCTTCAACGAAAATTTCAGCTGGACTTAAACTCTCGATTCTAGAGAAATCAGTCAGCTACGATTCTGTTAAACGTTCCTTTACATGGAAAAGGGGAAAAGGAAGATCCATCTTCTAAGGTCTGCTTTTTTTTTTCTTTTTGTAGCAAATGACACAAAGCAGACTGCATCTCCCTGCCGGTGTGTTTATCCCCGTGTGCACTGAAAGCAGAGCCGAGGTGAGACAGGAGCTGCTTACACAGACACTGCCAACACACAGGTCCCAAAGAAATTAATGAGCTGAATTCAAAATTGTCTCAAGCAATATAATTTACTGGCTGTACCCAGTGTGAGGACGATCTCTGTGGGCTCTCTGGAAAGGAAGCATGCTGTTTAATTTCATGCTGCTGGTTCATGTGCCAAGTTAGAAGACTGTTTCCCCAAGGGCTATCCCCCCTCCCCACCACAAAACACCTTTTGGACAGAGAGAGGCTCTTGCACGGGACAATGTAGAAGCGAGTTCAGATGCACAAACTCAGCCCCTGACACATCTACTCCTCTCTGCTGATTAGGTGTGCAAGCCAAGCCGCTCTGCCTGCTCTTCCCTAAGAGCTCAAGTCCCAACAAGCATCTAATCCCACCTCTGATAAACAAGTGAAAAGGCCCTTGCCTGAAATTTATGCAATCACGCAACGGGAATAACCCTCTGCATCCCTGTTTCTCCTTACCTTTTTAATAATTAGCCAGCTAAGGATGCAAAACACACAAACAAATGAAGACTGAGGGGACTCATGCTTAAATAAGACGTGCCAAAAGAGTCAATGAAATGAAGGTTCATCTTGAATACTGGGAGATACCATAATTAGACAGAAAAGATGCCAAAAGGTCCCACCCCCTGTGTCTCTGCATAAGGATTAGAGAGGGAAAGACAAGTACGTGTTCAGACCGATGGAGGAATACCTTACCAGCACTTCAATCTCTGGAGGAGATTTCATGTATCCATGTCTCAGGATAAATGGGGCTGTTTAACACTGGTTATTTTCTTAGCAATCCAGGCAAGGAGAGAGATGATAAAAGAGCCAAAAGCTCTCGCAGGAGGTATGAATGAGCAATTAAATGTTAAAAATAGATAAATAAATATTTACATTCCCATATCAAAGAGTAACAAGAACAGCACTATAACACACGGTGCTAAGGCAGAGGTGAGGGATCAGTCTCCCTCGTGGAAGGTACCAGTAGCCGGAGGGCTGGTATGGCTTGGTGGTGCAAACTTTTTGTAAAATCCATTTAGTCTGGGAAACAGATGAGCTGTACTCCTTTTCTGCATGTCTTTTAATTTGCCTGACACATGCATAATGCATTGACCCCATCTTTGAGTTACTTTCAAACAGTTTGTTCAAAAAATTCGACTGACTCGCTAAGGACAGTCTCTTCTGGAGGAAATCAGAATATGTGGTGGTTTTGCCTGGTCTGGTGCTGCAATGGCAAAATGAAATAGTGACCAAAGAGCCAGGCACGGCTGGCTGCTGGAGAGTCCTCCCCGTGCAGCTGCCCCACTGCCCCGCAAGCAGCAAACACAGCCTTGGCTCTGCAGCACCAGTAACAGGCAGCTGGGAATTCCCTGTGGAAAAAGCTCATTTCGGCTGGTTACAAGACATCACTGAGTCAGTGTGCTCCATTGTGGACGTTGTGCCCTGGCTTGTTTGAGCTGGTTGTTTAGTATGTTCTTTTGGTTTGTTTTGGTTTTAATTTAAGGAGGAAATTCAAGGCAGGAGTCCAGGGATTAGCACTGATAATGCTGCAGTTTGTAACAACACTACGACTTTTGCTGTTAGAACCCTTTGGTGCCAAGCACTCCATGAAGCAGAAATTTAAAGCAAGTCCCACCTCAAAGAATTTGCAATCTGCTTCCTTTATTCCAAAGCAAACTTTGGAGCCAGGTGTGGGTGCCTGCTGGGAAAGCCAGTAACTGCGGGCACACAGTTCACTGCGGACTGCACCTGTGCTCATAGGTGGGGTGCAACGAGGACATAAAGCAAGTGCTTGTAAATTATGAGAGATAACAATGTCCAATACCTTTGCTCCACTTAAAACAGTTTTGTCATTGAGAGAGAAGGTTTTACTTATGTGATCACAGGATGTACTATAACAAATAATGACAAAAGAACAGCCCAAATAGATAACTCCAGTCTGGTCACAGGCTTTACTGGTCACAGGCTTTACTGTTCCCAAAAGCTTTGTGCATAGCCAAGCTGAAGACATACCAGAGGCATCATTTCTCAGCCCCAGAAGTGTTAAGCCTTTGTATGTTTTCTGTAGGTTTGGAGCCAGTGATTTAGGTACCAATATCCCAAATGCTAGTATGTAGGTAGTCATGAGCTGCTCTGGAGGCAAGCGCCAGACTCACAAATCCTATGAGTTACCAGCCAAGAAATCAGACCACAAACAGAAATTTCTTGCTAAGACCAAGACAATGGGTGACAAATCCAGCAGTGGTTTTGAGGGTGATGACATTACATCAGATACCACTTCTGAAAACGCATGGTTCGCCCTTTTGAAGTCCTTTGCCAGCAATCATATTCAAAACACAATTTCCCATTACTGGCCATTCTTTCATTCATACCCAAATGTGATTCAAGTTCCAAACTGATAATGCCCTTCACCTCATTTATGTGCTATAATGTCACTGATCTGTTTTGAGAACATTTGAACAATGTGAAGATTGATCACATAGAAATTGCTCACATACCGTATTTTTTTCCAACAGTACCACAGCGTATAAAAGTCTAGTTGCATCAGGGTATGACCCTGAACAACTTTTGCTACTTTAGTTAAAACAAATACATTATAAAGCACGGTGTTGGACCTCTGTCAGGGTGAGATGGTACCTCAGCTGCTTCATCTGCTTTGAAGCATCTTTATGCTTTAGAACAGGATTGTAGACTACACCAGAGAATTGTCTGTGCTGTCTGAAGAACATCAGAGACCTGAAATACGGACAGAGCATGGAGGTGGCGAGGAAGAGTCATGGACTCTCATTTTGCCTTGCGAAAGACAAGCTTTTGCTATGTGTTATACAGGGAAACCTCTTGACAGAGAAAGATCTGGAAGTGATGTTTTCAGTTTAGTTTATCATTCCTAGAAGGCCAAGAGTTAAAGTTCTTCACAACTGCTAAAGCTAGGTACAAGCCCTGACATTCTCCTCCACAAACAACCCAGCAGCACTTACTGGTTAGGCAGATCTCATTAACTTTGTACTGAAAAACGTGATTATCCCTTACAGATTCACCATGTTTTAAGCCCTGGGGTCTGAGAATAAGTAACAGAGCCACTGCAAGCCTGCCATGATTAGTTACCAATTTGAAGCAGGGTGTTTCCCATCGCCACCCCTTCAGTCACCATCACCACCGTTGACGTGTGCCGTTCCGCTTTGTGCCTGCCGGTCAGGGGGACCTCAGAGCTGTCACATCCTGGGCTTGTCAAAATTCCTGTAGGCTTTAACAGTTGAAAGAAAATCTGTTTCAGCGTATAGTGTATGGCTAACACTTTTTAGAAGGTTCTTCTTGCCCTTCTCCTTTTGCATCTCCATAGCTCTCTAGACCTTGCAGCCCGCCAGACTCTCCCACAGCCGCCCCCAGCTTTCCAGCTGGATAGTGCAAGGATTTGTGCTCAGCTTTGGGCAGAACTGAGACCCACCTAGACCAGGTACCTGAGAAAGCTCTGTGGAGCAGAGGCCTGCCAAGTAAGAGAATGCCATTTAGCACTGACAGGCTAGGGACTATTGAAATGTTCCCTTCTAATACATATTTTACCATATTTCCTCTGGTTTTCCACTTAATATACCATGGTGCCTGCCACCAGGTTACATTCGCAATAATTTCTGAATTGTTTTGAGGCAATGCCCTAGCGATGGCTATAAAACCCATTGAAGTCATCCTTTACCTTGTAGTATTTTCTTCTGTAACAGCTGTCTTCCTAGATGTGGATTTTATGCAGAAGATCCCAGATCATCTGAAGTTCCTCAATTTCCAGTTTTGCAGCTGCTTCTACCAACACTGAAGTGAAGCTTGACAAAGCCAAATCTAATGAGACTAGAACACAGGCGAAGGCATGCCCTCAAGGAAAACAGCCAGAAGAGATACCAAAAGCACCAGTGAAACCAGGACCATAATTTTATATGAGTGGATCTAACGGAGCCAGGCTGTAAGTCCTCTCAGCAGACTCCTATAAACAGTAGTACCACCATATACGAAATCATGCAATGTTACCCATTATCCATTGGCCTCAAATAATTTTCCTTTGATTTGCTGTCTTTCTGGACTGCTGCACCTGGGCAACTATTTAAAGATAAATGAAATAGAAAGTGTCCACTGGAAGGCCATTAGTGGTAAAGTAGCTAACTACTATATCTTTGCAAAGAAACAAAATGCTTCTATTTGTTTAATGACAGTTTTTTTGCCGGGGCTGTCCAGAAATCACTTAGCTACACCGTGTAGCAAATCTGCTAGCATCATCACTAGAGCTAGGAACCACTGTTAGTGACCAACATTCTGTTGTGGTAAATGAAAACAAGCAAAGAATAAGAAATTTCTGCCCAAGGAAAATTGTCGGATCAGCAACTCCATTCATTCCTTTCTGAGTTCTTTCCAGCATATTGGCATTCTGCTCTAGATGTTGTCTAGCAAGCACCACAGAAACTCTGCTGCAAACAGCACTTTCCTTGCTATGTTTCCATAGTTTTGTCTACAAATAGCTTTTTCTATCGCTACTTGTCATCTCTCCCTAAACTCCTCAGCAGAGAGGCTCCTTATTAAGACTAGATGCTGAACATTTCTGTTCCATGGGTACCAGTTGCATCCTAATTGGAAAAACCCTGCTGAAATGGTACCAGTTCTCATTAGAGCTGCTGAATCATAATGTTCCTAGCATCCTCAGTTACTCCTCCATCCTCTGAAGTTCAGACCAGCAGGTATGCTAGCAGCCATTCTAACTACTGCTTCCCACCTTACTCCCCACTCAGCAGCTTCTGGGCATGTCAGGTCAGGCTCCCAGAGAAAATTATTAGGATTTAGAGGGATATGAGCTAACTATGCATTTGTTAATAGAAGGGAGGCTACTTTTCTATTTTGTTTTCCTTGTGCAGTGTGAGCACCTATTGCCAGAACAGAGGCTGGCAGCGTATCTATGACAACAGAAGAGAGGATTATGTACTGAAATGGTGTGGAATCAAGCGCCGAGAGACCTATTACCGTGTCAAAGAAGGCAGGGGTGCCTGAGGGCCTTTGGTGGGAGAGGGTAGTGGGAAAAACCTGAGAATGCTGGACTCGTCACTCCCAGGGCAGAGGAGGTCACCTGGGGGTAGGACAAACAGGTAACCTCAGCTCCTTGGCAGACTTCAGAGGGGACACCAGAGCTGGATTGCCACGGTGATTAACAGAAGGGGTTTAGACAAGAAAACAGCTTTGGGAGAAAAGATACCAGTGAAATGAACAAAGTATAGTGAAATGAGCAGCACGGAGACTTGTAAACGCAAACCTTCAGAATCATTTTTGAAAGGCGCTCGTCCCTCTTTGGGTTTGAGCCCAGGCTGCAGCCAGACTGACACAGCACCGCGGCACAGGAACAGCACGCAGCCTACACCGGCACCTCTCGAGCACCAGCCCAGCCCTTGCGTATCCCCTGGGTGTCCCACGTGTAGAGATGCTCCCCACAGTGGAGGTGGGAGAGCAGAAAAGGAAGGAAGGGTGCACTGGCAGAGAGAAGCAAAGTAAGCTCAGATGGGTCACCCCACACATCCCAGCCCCAGCTCTCTCGATCTAGGGAGAACACAGTCACTAAAAGCCAAACTACTCTACTCTATTAGCAAGCAACCTTTGGAATTGCGTCCTACCCTTTGTCTCATCAGTGCATCCTGACCTCACAAGGTCCAGCCAGCTTTCTCACCAGAAAAGCATAAAATCAAGGACTCCCACAGGAAGCCTCTGGCTGGCACCCTCAGAGCGGTACTTGGCATAATAAACACAGAACGCCCTAAGCAGAGCCCCTGGGGCAATACTTTTCCTTCTGGGAGCTGGTCAAGACCTGTGCCCTGGCAAGCCTGAGCATCATGGCACAGAGCTGTGGGCCTTCCTGTGGCAGGGGGAGAGTGTTATCACCACCGCCCCACCGCCCCCCACGTGCAGCAGCCACCTTTCCCCTCCTGCCAGCTCTGATGGCGATGTGGTGGCTGTTTGCCAGGCTGCACCATCACAGCAGTTTGCCCGACACACGGCGGTGCAGACAGGCTGTGTTCCAATGCAATTCCACAGCTGGAATGGTGTGACAGCAGTGGCACCTTTGGAGCGAGCAAGGGATGCACCGTTTCATGAAGCCCCACCAGGTCGGTTTGTCCTGCTATGAGGTTGGACAGAAACACGTTTACAGCAAGTGTTTTCACTACTCTGTGAGTTGTCACTACTGCCTTAAAGCAAATTGGTGAAAGTCAACAAAGTCAGCTTCACCCTCCAGATTCCGCTGCACGGGACAGTGAGGGAAGGTCCTTTTTCCCCTCATACAGGTGAAGAGCTTCTCAACCAGATTCCAGACAAGAGTCTTCACCGGTAAGACAGGGCTTTAGTGCTGCCTGAAAGAGCAAGAGCGGATGATGAAAAAGATCAGTAGGAACCCTGATTCCAGGTAAGAACCTCTGACCTCTTTGAACCTTGACCAGAAACATGCCAACAGAAAGCGAGAGCACATAAACAAAGGACCATTTCCTTCTGGAAGCATAACAGTACGGGATTCGAAGTATAGGGGGTTTCATTTCTTTCTTATCTTCTAGAAAAATCACTCTTTTTTTTTCCCCCAAAAAAAGTACATATATCAGAGACAGAATTTCTTCTTTCTCTATGGACCTGTAGGAGTGCCAGGTCCCCCAAAGACACCAGTCATAGTAACGCCCCTGTTTTGGGTACATTGTCATACTAGAAAGGCCACAAATTCTTCTGCCATAGACACCGCAAATATAAAAGAAGCTTATGGCCATTTCTGCTCCTTTATTTTTTGACCTGCCAAAAAAACAAATGACAATCCTGTACCGCGGTTACCTGCAGCCATCTCAACTAGTTGTCAAAAATCTAAGCATATGAAATATGTCTGAAGGCTAATGTACGTTCTTGAAAGCTTATGGAACGAGGTAGCTCAGCAAAAACATAGAATAAACACACAACTGTCCACAAGCAGGGGAAAAAAAGTCCTCTCTTACATTTCTACTTGCAACCATCCACTCAGAAAGTAACCGAGGAATTGTGTTGGATAGGGTTTTCCACTTGTATTTGATTCTCCCAAAGGTTACTGAAGATGAAAGAATTCTTCCCAGAAACTTTTTGCCTGGACTTAAAAGATGAGAGACATGTCTTTTTTGAGCTTCACGGAGGTGAACTGTCTTAATCATGGTGGCAATCAATTTAAATAGCTATGTGATCCTCTGAAGTGTTCATAAAAGTATACACAGTAATAACTGATATCTATATGCATATGTATGCATGCGCACGCACACACATTCAAGTGAGCAGTTTTCAGAGCCCACTAACGAGTGCATCAGTGTTTCATACCGCACACTTTATTGTAATAGACTCATTCTCTCTGTAGAGGAACAGATTTGGATCTGCCAACCATGTTGCTTTAACCAAGGTCGGGGAATTTTCCTGCTCAGAACTCCAGCCGCTGTCAGCACAGCACCGTTCAAGCCAAGCTCCGCAGTGCTGAGGACTACCTACTCGATAAAAGGGTGCTGTACAGGGTTCCCCAGGCAAGAATAATGCAAAAGTAGAGACCGAAGCCTGGGAATTCGTGTGTGATTCCAGTGTTTGATTAAGCACACTGGCCTCAGAGAGCAGAATTGTTCCATAGGTATTTAATGTGGTTACACAACATCTCATCAACCTGTGAGATTTCATTTTGTGGGAGAGAGACTATTTCTCTGGTTAGCGTCTCTTGCATCCACACGTCAGTCATTTCAAGGTAGATCATTGTCATCAGAAAGATCTGAGTTTATCTTTGGCAATTTAAGAATGACTTCCAAAGGCCAGATGTTACAATTCTGTACGAGTTCTATACAAAAAGCCTTGTGCAAAGCAATTTAAATTAGATATTATTCCAATTTCTTATACAAAGCTAGCATTTTACCAATTGTACAGCTGCCACATCTGTTCCATGCAATCTAATAAAGCCTCCCAAATATCTTCTTAACTCTGCCTCAATGCTGCAGAAGTCTGGAACTCAATCAATAGGCAGTGGCTAGCAGTCACTAAAATTTGGGTTGGGGTGGCTTTATTTTTTATTCCTTGCACGAATAAAGGAACCGTATGTTCTTTGTAGAACATGCACCCTTCCAGCCATCGCTAGAATATTTTCTAGAGGAGCAGAACAGCAGAAAAAGGGAAAAGTAAGACAGCAGAAGTCACAAGAACAGTGTCAGCTACTGAACGTTACTTGCTTACTGTTACACAAGTCACTTGCCTTTGCCTCAGCGTCCCTCCCTCAGTTGAGGCACGCATTATAATCAAAGCACTTCAGTGCTTTGAGATGAGTGAATAAAGCTTTCAGAGAGAAATGCAAAAGTGATGTTTTCATTATTTATCCTAGGAGCTGCAGTTCCCAGATGCCTCTGGTGCACACAGCTGGGCATACAGGGCACTCTAAATGTCATGGTGCTCATACATGCATGATACTGCCTGGCACGGTCATGACATGCCAGCAATGACCATGTGATACGCTCATGACAGCGCTGTAGTGTTGGCATGGCAAAGGCACATGTTGCCACGTAGTGATTGCTGCAAGTCCTGGCAACGTGGTGATACCAGTTCCTCACGCTGACCCTGTGCCACTTCCCTGGCATTCTGCTGTCACGACCTGGCACCTTCATCTTGCAAGAGACCACAGCAAATAGCAAGAGCCTTTCCAAGAGCTTCCCTCGCCAAAGCAAGCAACAGTCGTTGCTTATGTTCATCCAAACATGTCTTTTCAAAACAAAGGAATGGTTGGCCTCACTGGAAAGAGGAAGAGAGATTTATGAAATGGTAAAGGGGAATGATGATTTTACAGGCTTTCTGAAACAGGCTGGACTGCGTTTACACAGCGGTCAGTACACGGGGCAAAATGGTGACCGCCTGATGAAAGCAGACCAAGGGCCCTAGTCAGACCAGTGTGGGGTCTTGGACACGGACAAGCAGCAGTGCCAGGGGAAGAAGTGGTTGGACCCCATCTTATCAAGATCTTATCTTGATTTCTATTAGTGAGGAATGGCTTACACGCTAAGAAGGAGGCTCCATATTCCTCTAAAAACTGTTGTTAGCACTGATGGTTTTAACAGCGTATCCTTGCTATTTATATGGACATCCAGCAACCTTTGATGATAAAGAGAAACAATTCCCAGACTACATCACTCTGGCAATAAAAGCAATGATGCTGTATGAAGGGCTCTTTGTGTTCAGACGTAAACTTCGTATGTTCTCCAGTAAATATTAGTAAATCTTTAATTACCTCTCGCTCCCGAGACTCGGCACAGCTTCTATTCTTTTTGAAAGGAGCTGTTCTTGGCATTTCTATCCTCTCCTTCCTCTCCTACGAGCACCCTCTGCTGCCACTCATCTTAAAACCAGTGTTGGAAAAGGGACAAAGAGATTAGCTCTGTGGGGTGAAATGGACTGGCTGTAGGGTTTTGTGTGAGCTTTGAATTGCCACGTGTTATGACTGCCTGTTGGTGACGTGGGTTAAAATACTGCTCTCACAGGTATATTCACAAGCCTCTGCTCCTGGAAGGGAAGAAGTCTGATGTCCAGTCTTACCTCCTCATTGCCTGCACAGCACCATATGTGTTACTTTTTGCCCAGGGTTACGTCAAGTTGACCTGCATCAAGTATGATGCTGCTTCTGATGGCCTGACTGTTCATCTGACCAACCAGGTAAACCAAGGTCACTTCGTTTAGAAGAAGGGGAGGGTGTGTTGGCAGAGATGGGAAGTAAAAAGGACTTTTGAAAGGCTAAGAATAAATGCCTTATACATGCAAAATCCCTGCCCCCAAGAAATGGATGTGGGCTTATGGTCAGGCATGGCAACAACGCTCAACAGAAGCAGTACCGGATCAGGTTCTGTTCTCTGCCATGGACCAGTTCTCTGCTTAACCTGACAATTTCTTTCCCTGAACCTCTTCTTCCTGCCATTTTTCTGTCATGTATCTGTAGATGATAAGCTTCTTGGGGCAAGAAACCTTTGATTGCAGCTACCTAGCACAAAGGAGCCTTAATCTTGACTAAGGATTTTGCCGATCTTGTTGTGCTTTAATACAGTAATCACAATGATGTAAGATGTGGATGTGTTCTTCAAGAGCCATCATTCTTAAACCTCCATCTTCGCTTCTCTTGCTTCTCAAATGAGAGCTATAATAGAATGAGACTGTTCTGGCTTGTACCAGAATACATACGTATCTTGTCAGACACAATAGAAGCTCAGATTTACCTGAGTTTTTACTTCAAATGAGGCCTTTCAGTGGTTAGAACCGGCCCTGATGAAAGAGGATTAACAGAATCAGAAGGAAGAAAACAGTTTCCTTTTAAAGCCCTTCTCCCAGTGTCATGCTGCGTTCTGACAACCGAGCAAAATACACATTACCAGAGGTACCAGCCAAGCCCACTTCAGTTGGAGTTTACGGTTCGCAGAGAAGTGCAGCTCAGGACAGCAGATTATAGCTGCTTCCTGCAATATATGTTATTATCAGTATGTGACTTGTTTTCCTGGAATAGTTTTTGTTTGCTCAGCTAGAGAGCTATCCACACGGGAATTCAGGTGCTCCAGTAGGATCCCATGGCACAGGTGATATTAAACAAAGGACAGGTGTTTATGAGCAGAACGCAAGTTACCTGGGTTCCTGCTGGGAGGAGGGAAACAAAATTTACAGAAACAACTGGTAACAGGCCAGACTTCTTCAAATTACAGTTGGTTCTGCTCTCATTCCCTCCCTACCCTTTCATCCCACCTGGAAATAGCCATTCTCCTACTATATTTCCAAAAGGCAAGAGGCGGCAGAGACAGTGTCACTAACCAGGAGCTTTGCACCGCCACAGTAAGTGTCCCACAGAGGGAGGTGCGGCCAAGCCATTTCACAGGGAGAGGGACTTGCCTTTGACTGAACGACGCAAATACCCCATTGCTGATGAACTCCAGCTGACACAGATGAGACAGTGGAAGAGAGAAGCCCTCACCTTGGTTTCCTCTGGGGATACATCCATACATCCCTCCCAGATATACTCTCCTCTAAGAGGGTACTAGGCAGATGGACACTGGAACTGAACGTAGTCCAAAAAATACCAGGATTTTGACTTGAAAGCCCCTCTCCCTGCCTGCCAGCCACTGGTCCAGACGTATCACACATACACGCACACACACCCCCCACTGCTTTGACAGAGCCTTTGGGTAATTGGCTTCACAGCATCCACGTGGCTCAGGCGCATCTCTGCCTCTGGCAGTATTGTGCAGCGGGAGTCGGGACATCTGCTCAGGTTTAGCTCTGCTGCTGCGGGGCTCTATTCCCTCCATTGCTATAACTTGATCCTGGGGTTCTTCCCAACTCCAGATGCCTGGAACAACTCAGGGCAGTGGGATGTCTGCCGTGCAAGTCACTTCCAGAAATGTAATCCTCCCTTTGCTCTGCTTCCCCGCCTCTCAGTACAAGCAGAAGAAGAAACCACTGCGCAGCCAGGTGAGCCAGTTTGGCAGATGGAGGACTTCAACAGCTACGTTAATGAGAAATTCAGAAAAACCAACGGCCTCCCCAAAGACTGGGTTTTCACTGTCTTTACTGTAAGTGCAAGCAAGTGTATGGTGGGCTAGCCTGCCTAATTAGAGCGACAGGAGGTGGGAGAAAACCTGTCAGTTCACTGGAGCCCCCAAGGAAACACATGCACTGAGCGAGAAGGTATTGATGGTCCCATGGCAACAATTTATCCGCAAAATGCATCACCCTGCTGAGTCTACAGAGGAGCTCTGCTGGAGGCACGGGAAGGAAAAATGTCCCTAAACCAAGAGGACACCTACGACTTACAGTGACTTCTACACCTTGGCATTCACAACGATCAGTTACCACCATCCCCTGTCTTCCATTTCGGAAAAAGGATGCAGCAGATCATGTTGTGGTGCTTCTTGGCAGCCAAGCACAAACTCAAGTGCAAACTGGGCTACTTCGATCTCATCGGCTGTGGCATTTTAATTGATGAAAACTTTAAGGTACGAATACAATACTGTCAAATACTAAGTGTGATACCGGCCAGATGTCTAATGCCAGCAGTACAGCATGGCTGCCAGGGGGTCTGGCGCTAGGAATTAAACAGAGCATTCAGTCAGTCCGCTAGGAATTGCAGAATTCATTTTTTTCTCCAGTTCCATTGCCCAGCACCAAGACAGGGCACCTATGCTGCCTGCACATTTACTGCACAGAGAAACCCTGCATTAACAGCTCAGGATGGGAAGAAAAGTACTTACTGCAGGTGAAACTGGTCTGTGCAGAATTTGCACAGGGAAGCAGAGTTCATAGTGAAAAGTATGGGAATTTTAATGCCCAGTCAGTTTTTTCTGTCTCCAGAAACCAAACATGTCAGATGATCAGCCAGCATAAACCAGTGTGTAATGCCTCTAACATCACATGAAGTATACTGATTTACACCAGCTGAGCATCCATCGAAGGCAACGAAGATCTCGCCCTCACCATACTGAAGAATCAGTCGTTATCGGTTCAGATGTCAGTATCAACATCTCCACGTTCACCGTAGGTTCACCATTTAGCAATAGGTCAGCCCACTGAGTCTATAAAATCTGCTAGAATTACAACTCAAACTTGTAAAGAGTGAATGAAACGCAGACAAGAAAAGCCAGAAGAAAGGGAAAGGGAAATGTTAAATACAGTGATTGAGGTGCTCTCAATACAGCACAGTCCTTCAAAACCACCTGGCCTAAACATAACAGAAAGCCATCTGGCAGATTCTGCTGTTGCTAAAGCAGAAAGGAACTCAAACATATTCCAGCAAAGGGCAGTGGGAACAGCAAACCCTATGAAAGAATGGAATAAATGTATGCAGCAGTGGGTAAGGCACGCGAACAATAGGCTCCTTTGTACAGGGAGTCAATGGCAAGGGAGAGTAAATGGCAAAGACACAGAAACTGGTGCCTCTCAAATTTCAGTGGGGATTGTCTTCTGCAACGCTGGCATGCAAAGCCCCGGCTGTGTAAACTTTAAGTAGAATAGAAGATCCAGTATCACTCTATTGTGGCAATTCCTACTTGGTGAGTTAAAAACTTCAGCATTTTTAAAGACCATTACCTCCCCAGGTATTTTACATACGGAGAGATAAACAAAATCTGTTTCTTGACAAGTATTATCTGTAAGAATGATGAGGATTTCTGGACACTTAGTGGTGACAGAGTCAGTTGGAACCTGGAACTTCCCTCTGAGAGAGAGTAGTGTAGAACTTTAGGCATTTATTTGGCATAGGTTTGTCTATCTTTTCTTGCCCCTGCTGGGGAGCAACAAGCCTACTGATTTACTGGTGCGTCAGTGCTGCATCACGAGACACCTGCACGCTCCCTGCAGAGGCAGCGTCCAACAGCTGGGCGCAGGACCGGCAGCTTCAGCCCATGGTTAACACCGCTCGCTGCCGCAAACCCCCAGCTTGCTGTGGGCTGACCTTGCACTTGGTGGCCTGACACCCTGTGCTCTCCACCTGTAACACACAACGGCCTGATTTCTCCCTGTCGTCCTATTTCACGACACGTGTAGAATCTGCTTTATGCTGACTTAACGTGGTCTTATATGTTCGGTCATATAGCTCATCATGCCTTTCCCTCTTCCTTATTTGTCTGAGATGTAAATGTCCCCAGCATCATTCCTAATAATCCTTGAAGTACGCTCCCTGCAGCATCCTGATTCAGTCTCTGGAAGGTGTTTTTCCTGCCTCAGAGTTCTTAGAAGCATGGAGTATGAAAGCAGAGCCTGCTGAGAAGCCACAGCTTTCTGCAGAGCTTTGCATATTCATGTGTAAGCTGAGAAAAGAATGAAGTGCTTTAAGAGGAAAGGGAGCAAAAGTGACGGATGTGGTTTTACTGTTGTTGGCTTTTTTCCTACTGTTTTCTTGAGCTTCCTTGTGCCGCCCTGTAAATGCTTAAGTCACTACACTGCTTTGGACAGTGCCATTTAAATCCTCAAGGAACCTGTTTTCCGAAAGCATTGCATCAGCCATGCAAAAGGACTTCTCTCCAGAGGTATGCTGGGAAGACAGATGTGTAAAATTTTTATCAGCCATAAAAGGTTCAGCTATCTATCAGTAGAGAACAGCCTGAACATAGATAAGCCATTTGCCAGTTTGTGATAGATGTACGCAAATGAAGATAACACTCAAATCCCTAGTTAAAGCAGGAATGGTTCCTTTGATTTGAGTGACATAGCTTTTCGTTCACCCCAGGAGTATGAGGTGTATTTACATGGATACTGTAGACTTGCTTGTGCCCACCCCAGGTCACGATGATAAAAAAGGCTCTGAAAAAATTTGTTAAGAGTGTGGAAAACAGAACACCACTGCCTTAGCCTGTGGTCTCCACTATCGCTAAGCAGGTCCCTTTCTGGGTTGGCAACATCTGAGCAGTCCTTCCAGTGCTTGGTTTGTGACTGCGCATGTGGCTTCAGCTGTGTCCACACAGGATACAGAACAAGTTATTTCATTCCTATTTCTGACTGGTATTTCAGCGCTGCTTAAAGCTTCAGCCAGAGGTCAGGCTCCCTGGACACCTGCTGCTACACAAATGCAGAACAGACAGCCCTGCGGTGGGTAGCTTCGGGCTTTGAAGCATGTTACAGCCATCCTCTCTAAGAATAAGTTCTGATGTAGAGAGATGTAGAGACTCTCATTCGGTCTTGGCTATCAAGTCACTTGGAGCCTCCGGGAGCATGGACCGATGCCCTTTCCCTCCCTGAGACCCCAGAGGGACGTTCAGCTGCCACCTGGTGAGCTCTAGCAAAGACCCACACAATTAAATGAACTAAATGTTTTTTTATCAGAAAGAGAACAAAACTCTGGCTCAGTCATGCATTTCCTGCATGCCAAGTAGTCTTACCTCTGTCCATATCAGCAGGGAAAGGACCGACCTCTGAGACAGGTCTTACACTGCCTGCTAGTCCCCATGTCACCACGTGACAGAGCCTAGTCTCATCACCCAATGCTCCTTTGAAAGACCAAACTCCTGCTGTAAGGATGGTTCTACAGCAATAAGACTACAACAGTAATCAAATTAGATGAAAATAAGAAGTATTCAGCAGATGCTAACACTGCATCTAGCACTACACAAAGCACAAGGCATGAGACCTCACATCCTGGTGTGATGCAGGATCTGGCTGCAGTTGGCATGTTATTCAAGAACCCGTGGACAAATCCTACTATTTGAAGTTTTTAAGCCTACCTGTGATGTCTTGACAGAGCAAGTTTAAGATGTGACAGAACATGGAGTTGTACTGGCAGGCTGCAGGGAGCCTCTCCATCCCCGAGAAACATCCAGAGCAGCCCTTCCGACCAAAACCACATGCACTCGTTGTTCTCATCACTTTAAAAACCTAAAGAAAAAGGACAGTCCATCGTTAGGGAGTCAAGGACAGACATTCTGGGGTTTTGTTTCCTTTCTTTATCATATGTTTGCTAGGAAAGTTTGAGCAAGGCACCTGCATGCCAGAGGCAAGGAGAACCACAGGGATTCCATTCTACGTGAAATTCCCATGAAATGGGATATTCACAGAGATAAGGTGAATCTTGGCCTTATTCTCTCTGCTCTTCCTGAAATAGAACAAAGGGCATGTACTAACTCGCCCTGGTTTTGAGAGGTTAGGAGCATTTAAAAACTGTGAGACATTCAGACCGTACAGTAACGGGGGATGTGGAAGGTGAACAGCACGATAGGCATCACAGAGAACTTTCTTCCCCCCGTTTGTCAGTTTTGTTTGTTTTGAAGGAGAAAACCCCAAAACCTAATCAAGGCAATTATGAAGGTTCATTGAGTTTGTCTGTCAGCACAAAATCTTATGAACTTTTAAGAGGAAAAAGAACACTTACTGAGAAGTTCGCCAAGAAAGATGTGTGTAACTTAGGTGCCCTCTGTTGGCATCTGCAAAGCAGGGTTTTCTGAGCAGCTGTTCAGGTTCTCTGGAAAGAAAAAAAAAAAAAAGACATTTTACTGCCCTCACTTACTACTTGTTTAAGAAAGTCTTTCAGAGAAGTGCAAAATACTGTTGTATTTTATTCTCAGCAAAATAAAGGGCCAAAGTGAAGGCTATCATGTTGCCAAAATCTACCAAACCCTTAGACTTCATTTTGCAGGTACTTGCAAGCAAACTCATTGCTGCTTCAGGAAAAAAAAAAAAAAAAAAGGAAAAAAAATATTTAAAATCAGTTAAAAGGGGGTGTTATATGGTTAAACATCCTTCCTTACAAAACACTGAACAGTTCCTTACGTGTCTTCTATACAGGATGCAGCACATATGGTGGAGGCAGGAAGCGAACAGATGAGTTTCCCTCACTATAGGAAAAAGAAATAGTAAACAGAATTACACACAGGTCAGTTGTTTGGTTTCACACAGATTTGTAACTGGACCATCACATTCTGTGGCTTGTAGCTTCAAACCTTAGCATTTCAAAGGGAAATGGAGGTGAGAGCAGTATGGGTATATAAAATTAGTATCTTACATGGCTTCTACCTGAAACTCAAGCTTACCCAGGAAACCAAGGCCAAGGGTTCACTGAAAACTCAGTACCATGTTCACTTAGTTTTGATCCCATGATCACCTCAAATCAAAATGATTCCTAAATTCCTTATAACTTTATGTCATGGTATCAAAAAAACTCAACTAGAAGCTTTAATGGAAACTGGTATGTTAAGAAACGCGGTGTCTTCACGCACCTGTAGAGGAAGAGTTAATCTAAAAAGCATCAGCTGGAGACACAAAATAATGTGTAGTGTTATTCTCAAGTAAGTAAATGTATGCAAAAAGGGATTTTGTTTAATTCATCCAGTTCTTATGAAAATTTTATCCTGCCTGCATTCTGCGTTATGGAATTTTGCTGGAATTTATTAGTACTTCTACCTCTCAAGGTGTTCACTAAGTCAGTAAAAGGGCATTGCTCTGACTCTGAGGAGATCCAGCCTAGTTTCCTGGTGGGCATTCACCTTTTCTAGGTCTGGCTTCTGCAGATCAATGCAAACCCAGCATTGCCTATCCGCTGCAAAGCCTTGAGAGACGTAATCCCAGCCGTAGCCTCCGAGAGCCTTGGTAAGCCAACAAGTCACAGGGTGGCCAGAAGCAGGTGACCGTGTCACTCCACTGGCTGCCAGACAAAATGCTCCGGTTTATATCAGCTGTAGGTCCAAAACGATCTTTGAATAAAGATCTCTCACTGCTGAGTTTATAGCCAACTTAGAAGGCACCGAAAATTCTAATCCATGCAGACCTAAAAACGCTAGTCTTTTTAGCCATGCACCCATTAGAAAGAAAGAGGTAGTTAATTTTTTTCCAGTTATAATGACTTTTAAGAACATATTTATGTACAAAAGGCTAAATGTTAAGACATGTCCCTATAAAGTGCACCTGCATGCTTTTCTCCTGCCTGTTGTTCCTCCTGCCAGGTTAAGTTGGTTTGTACAACGTGCCTTACACAGCCGTGGCGGTGCTGGAATGCCAGTGTACTCCACCGCACTTCACCAACAGAGCTGGCAACTGTTAGGTGGACTATATAAAGACTGAAAAAAATCCTTACATAGTCTGATATACATCCGCTAGAGCTTCCCTTGCCTGAAGGACCACCATCTCTTTCACCCCTGATTTTCTGTGGGATCACTCCATGTGTAAGGACTAGGAAAGGGAGAGTCTATGGCTGCATGAAGGGTGTGAGCAATAACCTACTTATAGTTACTCTCATAGAGACAGTTTCCTCCCTGTGTAGATGCATATTTATTTAGGGGTGTATTCCTATCCTATATCGCACCACAAGCAGTTTCACAGTATTTTTCCTACCAATTTCCTAAAATGTTTCCAGTGGAGCTGAAGCTGGCTGAAGTGAATGCAAGAAAAGTGTGGTGGTTGGGTTTTTTTTTTTAAATTGTCTTATAGTAATAGTCCACCCAGGCCCCAGATCACAGGCTGGAAATCACCTCCCCTCACCCCCCCTCATCCTTCCCTCGCCCACAGCTGCTTTGTGCACACACATTGTAGCTTGGGTGTATTTTAGCACCAGTGTTCCCACCACCTCCTAACTGCATCTTCTTTCCCAGACTTGGTTCTCATGGTTTTCACCAAGCGCCGCATAGGTCAGAGTATTTTGCCTTCAGAGACATTCGGCCGTTTTGTGCTCCTCTATCATGAGGATACCGCAGGGCTTGGCCAGAAACAACCCTCAAAACCCAGAACTGGCCCATGTACAGGCTGAAATACGCAGCCACGTGCCGGCGGTACCGGCTGCTCGGGCCAGAGCCCTGCCAAAGTGCTGGAGAACTCTTCTAAGAAGCCTGGTGGCTCTAGAAAAAAGGTTGCTGCTGCCCAGAAAGAATTGCCAACACACCGTCCCAACTATGCCATACGTGCAGCTCTTCAACTGGCATGAAAAACAGCCCTGAACCATTACAGAGCAAGAGGGTTTTCACAAGTTCGGAAGACGTGAAAAGAAAATAAAAGCTAAACTTGCCTGTGCTACGCATACCCAGCTTGCTTTCACCTGACTTGAACAAGCAGGTATCAACCTCAACTGGAAAACCAGCGACTATTTCTGGAAGTGCTTAGCTATGCTGCAGACAGCGATACTTGCACCAGCCAGCCAGATATTATAGGAAAGTTACAGAAAATGAGACAACTGTTAACCACATTAAAACTCATTCCTTTTACAGTGTTGATCTGGCTGGCACCATCCAGCAACAGACCACAATTTTTACATACAAAGTCCTTCTACAAAAATGCAGGGAGAGAAGTTGCAAAGACTAAACCTCAGGCTTAGCAGCGGAAATCCCCCAGCCTGGCACCATCCTTCGTAGCTGTACGCCCAGCACCCTCACCCACCAGATCCCCTGCGCCTTGCACATTGAACCACGTTCTGTTAACGCTCCCTTTCGTTTTTCCTTTGGTTGAGGTGACAGCCAAGCACCAGCACGTACTTCTTGTACCAGGCCAACAGCTCAGCAGGGAATGATGATGCTTGGGGGACCAAGGAGAAGGGGAGGAAGGGAGAGAGGTTTAAAAGCGACAGGAAATGTTTCTGCATCTCAGATACTGCTGCTTCTACCCCAAGAGGAATCCGAATGAGCAGTAAGCTGAAGGGTACGTGCGTGATTCCTTCCTCTCCTGTGCTTACTCTGAGCGGAGTGCAGGCATGTTCATGCGATCCTGTGACAGCAGCACCAGTTTGAAGCAAGCATCTGGGGATGGTGGAGGCAGCGACCATGCACGGGATGCTGCAGCCTGGGCACCAGGCGGGCTGGGTCTGCAGGAACAGGGCAGGGGGAGGTGGGCTACTGAGGGCAGGATCACGTAGGTAGCAATTCTGGGGGCATGTGAAAAAGCCTGTCAGCTCTACTCAAACAGAAAGACATTTGGTGCTTGGGGCTGAATCTCAGTGGCTGTATGCATTTTCCAAATATGACTCCCTTAAAGGAAAAGCTTGCTCTTCCTCCCCTTTTCTAGCCAGAATTTACAGGAACACTAAGTGTCAGATTCATCAAACTGCTCTAAACGAATGCTATCTAGAGCCTCCCTGCTTCTCAACATGTTCCCCCAGGTGTCACAGCCTTTGAAGACAGGGTCAGCATCTGAGAATGCAGGCTGGAAATGAACAGTGTTACTCAAAGCTGTTTGAGGCTACAGCAACTCTGCTACACATAAATTTGCAACTGCTGCCCTATGCTCATGAGAGAGTTCAGAACAATTACTGATCTTTTTTGTTCCGGGAATGCAACTACTACACTGGTTAAAAAATTTTAAATTTCCTCTTAGTTACAGTCACATAATAAAGACCTATTCTGACGTGCTGTCTGTCACACAAGTGACACACTGCAACATGCACAAGAGTCACCAGGTGGCAGGGTCACACTGCCACCGAGACACCCCCCAGCTGTGCCATGGGGACCCCCCACCCACCAGTGCAGCGGGTCCTCCCAAAGCCTTTGCCCCCACCGTGGCGCGCTCAGATTCCTGAAGGGCAAGAGTCAACTGAAAAGCCAGCTTGCCTTTGCCCCCTCCCTAGTGTTATTTACTAATAGTTCTGCTAAGGTTTCCCCCTTTTTAAACAACCACTTGAGGTTCAGCATGGCATAGGCTGTACGCAGCGTGGTACCTCAGTTGCATGCTTACCTTCGGTCTGGGGGGCAGAAAGTGCAGCCTGGACCACCCATCCTTCAGAGCTGCTGATTTCTGACGTTCCCGACAGTGCACGCAACTGTTCGTAGCCAGTGCATACAAGCTACACTTACAGTACTTAGCTCAGGTGGTCCTGCTCTGAGGATTTAATGTAGGTTGCAGAAACCCACCCAGGACCCAGTCCAGCCATGCATACTGGGAGCCCACATCAAACCCCACTCCCGTTAGCTGGACAGCAGTACTGGGAAGGAAAAGGAAAATATCCCCCCAACAAAGGGACTTGAATGCCCGAGCTAAGGTGAAATAAGCGTTCAAATCAAACCAGCATCTCAAACAACCTCTTCTGAGGAGAGGAAGGAAAATGACACCTTTCCCTTTTAATAGCTAAAGCTGTTTGGCTGTCTCAGCTGCTGCTCATGAAGCCACAGAGCACATGATTTTGTTCAGATGGGTAGGAAACCTACTGCAAATTAGGAACTTCATCAGGGGTTTCCCAATTCCCAAGCATACATCCTAAATATCTTTCTTTTACCACCCCATAACCCTGAAAAATGTCATACTTATACTTCTACCTTATTTTGCTCTGTCTCAAAAAAAAAAAAAAAAAAAAAAAGGTGCCATCTGATCACCAGTGGAAGAAAAGGGAGACGATGAGACATCTGTTGTGTGAGACCATTTCGAAGTGAGATGGAAAACCTTTTCGGCATCTGTGAAGGATACAGTGTTTAACCATGGTGCGAGTGGCTAGTGGCTGCACAGGGGTCATGTACAATGTATACCACTGACAGCTGGGTGGCCTTAAGAAGACTGGAACCAGCAGAAGTTTAGGCTCACAGGGAACTGATGCTTAAAGAAAAGAAAAAAAAGAAAGAAAACCCCAGGCTAATTATGTCAAAGTCCCACAGTATTAAAGAGTTAAAAGGAAATGCCGTTGTACTTCTGAAAGCTGCTTCTGACAATGTGTCCCAACAGTCACACTCAACTTCCAAGGGAGTGGAGCTGGGAGGGACAGTCCATCCCGTTCCCATCACGCAGCAAGATCAACATTTTCTAAACATTTCCCTGCAGATGTGTGCCTGACCTATTCTAAAAAAACCCTCACCACTTGGTGAGATCCTATCAGTTTTCTAAGCCATGAATATCCAACCTGAATGAGAACAGTAACCATGGCTGGCAGAGGAGCAACTGGGTGCTGCAGACAGTCCCGAGTTCTGGTGTATTGTCATAGTCACTAAACTTCATATTCTGCCCTTGACTGAGACAGAGCCACTGAGTGGAAGTTACTGAACGTTTTTGCTGTCTCTAAGATGCCTCGTGTTTTCCACAGGACTCTGAGGAAAGACTGCTGATCCTGTTTCCAGAAGATCTGCTTCTCCTCTCCGTGGATAAGGACAGGGCTGCAATCACATACAAGGTAACAGGAAATATTGGAAATGGTCAAATAAGTCAAGAACTAAAAGGAGTTGGAACCAGTGAGCAGCACTGGGTGATGAAAATGTCTGAAGAGCAAGGAGAAAAGGGAGAAGCTGAAGGAAAAGCACCTTTTTTCTTTTCTTCTTTGAAGGGAAAACTCCACCTAACTGGAATGCAGGCAAAGGAGAAGTCTGCTGTGCTGGGGAGGTTACAGTTTGAAATTACATGTATGTAATTGAAAAAGAAAGACGAGAGCTATGAAACACAGGAGGCTCTGTCTGAACACAGGGAAACAGTTTTTTACAGTGAGGGTGACCAAGCACACGGACAGGTTGCTCAAAGAGGTCGGGGAGTATCCAACCTCGGAGAGACTCACAAGCTGTCTGGGCATGGTCCTGGGCAACTGGCCCGGGTGGCCCTGCCTGAGCAGGGGGTTGGACCAGGTGACCTCCAGAGGTCCCTTCCAACCTCAGCCAGTCTGTGATTCTAACGAGAAACTGAGCCGCACCGGTGCTCAGGCTTGGCTTGGGGATGGGTTATCTTGTGAAGCTGCCTCCCCGCAAGGGATAGCCCCTGAGAATTTCCCGGCTATAGGCATAGCCCCTGAGGCTTTCCCGGCTATAGGCTAACCAACTGTGTGCCACGGCAGGCTCCGCACACTTTTCCATCCCCAAACTGTTCCCTGCTACGTCTTGCAGGACACCTGACAGAACCAACCCTTATCACCTGTTCCACAGCTGAAGGTTATGGAAAATGCCTTTTCTACCTACAAAAGTTATTTATCAGAGAACATTACTGCAGGAAAATCTCTTTTCAAGCCTGGGATTTTCAGAATTTTCCCAGCCATAGATTCATCCAAGACATACCATCCTCCCAACTTTTCTCCTCCTTCTCCACAAAAGACTCACCCGTGTAGGGAGTTGTCTTCAGACCCATCTTTCTCCTGATAAGATTCATCCATTTGGCTAGTGAAGTATCAGTGGGTATTTAAAAAAAGAAAACCACTGTGTCAGCAGGGGTTGAATTTAAATCCTCTTCGGCAAAACACCTACCTACTCTGGGAGTGAAAGGCTGATACCTAAGCACTCAACCTGCACTGATTTCAGTGGAAATGACACACTGAAATAAGCAGAGCTGCCGAGGGGAGGAAGCAGGGCATGGAACTCTACTTGATGAAGCTAGACAGGCACATCATGTCACACTGCATCCCAAAACAGCGATGATAGCACCACCAGCTTATGACCTGGTTCTCTGGAAGTTACACCCATGTAAACAGGAGTTAGTACCAAGCGGGTCCTTCAAAATGGCACCTTATCTAGGTTCTAGTTTTCAAAGTCAATCATTTTTTGCTGGCCAGCAAATGTAGCACACCCTCACAGCGGATAACCCTGCCCGGGCTCAGAGGAGAGAAAGGTGAATCACAAGTGGCTGTTCTGAGAGCAGAGGAGATGTTGGTCTCTGCGTATTCATTAATCAATATGGCTATTCTACAGGCCAGCATGGCTATGTTCATTTATCTAGTGTGGAAACTCTTGGCAGAGTTAGGATATTCATGTGCTGAAAATATGTTCCAGCCAGAGAAAATCTGTGGTCCTCTGGCTCTCCAGGTACCACCAACCATCCCTGAGAGTCCCCGGCAGCATCACTAGGTGACAGTAGCATCCAGTGACAAGAAGAAGGTATTTTGAATCCGATCCTAACAAAAAGTGACGAAGCTGCAAGAACGAGTAAGACTGGACTGGAAACTGGAAGCCAAGCTTCTTTCAGACCGAGAGGTGAACAAGGGTCTGCGTACGAGTTGTGCTCCACGGGCTGCGGTTTTGAATGGGCCATTGCAACCAATGCAGGGTCTTGTGCTTCTGACCTCAGCTGTACATATATGCTTCCAGCAGAAATCTTTCTCGATTTTCTTACCGTATTTATTTCTCGATTCTTATCAGAAAAAGAAACGTCGTACAATACTCTGTGAATACTACAAATAAAACTCTTTTACCTGAACCTAAACGATGTGTAGAAAACAGCATTCAGATAACTGTTGGTTTGAAGAGCCATTGCCTTCCTTTGAAATGGCAGGCACAGTGCCGTTCTTGACGGTGAACGGTCCCTTTTCTATAGCTTTTCTTCCCTGTCCAAATCAAGAAGAAATATTAATCCTGGAAGTTTTCACAAACCGAAAATCATCTCCCCAAATACTCAAATTGCTGTCTTCTACCCTCCAGGAAGAACAACCCCAAAACCTCCAGGTCGAATCAAATCTATTCATTTTGATGATTTCAAAATACTTGCTTGGATTTTGAACTCCTTAAGAATTTTTTCCCCACCCTGCATATATGTAGCACTGAAAAGGAAGTATTGCCACAAACCAAACCAACCAAGCACTGAATTTCAAATAGTTCTCAGTTACCTGTAGCTTAATCACCCAGGTTGCATCCATGGTGTAGCTGCAAAGTCAGAGCTTTGTGTGGTCCTATGTTCTGTCCCAAGTTTTCCCTTATGCAGCTTGCACCCGCCACATGTCAATCAAGAGAGCAGGCAACTGAGTATACTGGGAAACAAATATTTCAACAATATTAGAAGAAAAAAAAGAAAACTAGCAAAGATATGCCTACAAGCACCATAAATTATGAGCCACCTTTCTGATGCTTTTAAGAACTGAACACCTCTGCCAGGCTGGGCTGAAACTAGGCAATAAGTTGAAAAGTTATTTGGAAAAACAGTTGTGTAACCACACAGCTGCTTGACTTCCCTTTCCTTGGGAAAGGAGACAAAAAAAATTAAGGACAGGAAGTCCCATGAAAATATTCTTTTACCTTCTTCAGTTTCAGAACACAAGTAATTTGTAGGGAACATGAGCAGATGTGGTAGCAGAAGCAAACGCAGCCCGCTCATATCCTTAGTTGCCTTCTGTCTGAGCAAGACCTCTAGCAGGAGAAAAGCCGTTTCTATACCTCTGGCATTTCTCTTACCCTGTTACTCTTTCGCTCTTTTGCAGCTAAAAAATTTAAAAATCCCCAGAGCTCAATCCCCAAATCCCCAGAGGACCCCAAATACCTGCGATCACTATTCATGTAGGTGGGTGAATGGCTGTATGAAAGGGTATTGCCTTGCTTTCCCTAAAACTGTGTGGGAAGGTCTTTATCTGATTATGAACAGCAAGCCACTTCTAAGTAACAAATATTGTTTTAAACAAAGCTTAAATCTTTGTTTTAACAGCACGAAATTTCTTAAACATTTACACCCTGAGAAAATCCTGAAGAACTGTAGATCCCGAAGAATTTTTTCTATTAAACTCTCAAAGAAGGTGCATGAAAACAAGGACAAACACATAACTCCTCTCCTCTGCTAGGTGCCTTTTCCCTGCCCTAAAATTTTGCCACCCTACCTTTTTCATTTTAGAAGTCAAAATTTGGGAATACAGCTCCAGATTAGAAGCACAACATGCTAAATGGTAACACCGGACCTGCCATCGGGGAAATAATACGTGTTACTCAGAGAACAGCTGCTAAATTTGGTTCTAACTTCAGAGTTGGGTTCCTGGAGGGTAGCAGGACTCACTGGAGGGTGGCAAAAAAAAGCCACCTCAGCTTTTAAGGACTCACAGAACGTTGTATTAGTAGCCTCCTAAAACTTACTCCTCACCGGCATGCCGCTCCAGAACTTTTTTTTACAATGAGATTCCCCAGTTCATAGAACTCACAGACAAGTTTAAGATACGCGCTGGACAACTCCTAATAAAACAAGGACTCAGCACTGGCAACTGTCCCACAAAAAATTGCATTTTTTTCCATAAATGTGAAATACACCTTTTAAGCCTCAACTACACGTCATGTACGACTTACTATGTCCTCAGTCAAGCCATAATTTGATGTTGTCATTTTGGAACTTGCGTAGTTGCCTTTTTGTTAGGACTGTCAAGGAACTTTTTCTTGGTTTATTAGGTATCATCATATATTGTTTAACCACTGCTACATTTAACTACTCATGGCAATAACATTAATGAAGCGTTGTATTTCTAAATATGCTTGATCACTTAGCCTCTAGAAACCTTGGGATATTTTTTAGGGATGTTTTATTTTCTCTTTTGAAATGAGATTCAAGCAAAAAATAGAATTGTTACAGACATTGAATGGGATGCAAACGATTTGTGGCAGAAGCCTTTTTTAACCTACAGTCCATATACAGAGATCAAACCGAAATTCAAACCAGAACTTGAAAAACCCCATAAAGTCTGGGATTTGAGCTGAAAATTCAGCCATGACCTGATTCAAATACTGCAGTAATTGCACACTGATAAAATAAAACTGTTGTTCTTTCTGAATGGAAACTTAAATCCAGTGTTTTCTTACGAGCTCACTGTTCTCAGCCCATAGCTTTCATTTCCTTTGATGCAAAGCACAGCTCTTTTACAGAAATTCTCCAGGGCTTAAATGATTCACAGTTTGGGTTTTTCCCTCTCAATTGGAGCTTTAAGAAGTCAGGAAATTGGTGGCTTTTCCCATCAATAAGCAGCCATAAAGTCAGGTGGTTAGGTAAGCGGGAGGTGGAACTGTTCTTCAAGGTAGGCATATAGAAACCCGAAAGGCCGCTGTGCAAATTTCCAGTGAATAATACAGCTCCGTTCATCGCGTTTCAGTATTAACTGGCAGTAGCATCGGCCATCCGACACCCACAGCCCAGAAAGCCTTCTGCACCTCACCGACATTTGCTGCCTATTGCCGGAGGCACAGACTTCCACCAGACACTCAAACCTTTCATTCCCCAAATAGTAAGATCTGTTGAATTACTTTTTTGCCCAAAATGTTGCCGCTTCTCTGTCAGGAATGGAAAAAAACGGTCAGTCCCAGCTTCCTGCTGCGCTGGGAGCGGGTGGCTGAACAGCTGATTTAGCCAGTAGCCGGGAATTGTTATGCTCCTTGCTTAAAAACGGAAAAAAGCGCACCAACCTAAAATTCGGTGACAGAAGAATTTGGTTGGGGGTGCATTGCTGAAATAGCCAGAGTCCCATAGGAGAGGGGAAGTGAACTGGGAAAGTAAAACTAAGTGTGCTCAAGGACACCGGGCTGGGATGACTTAAAGAATAAAACCTCACCTTTCCAGTCGGCTTAATTACATCACATAGGCACTTTGTTCAATTTTCAAGTTTATTTTACCTTCACAAAAGGTCACAATCAGAAATCTTGTCGAATACATTAAAAAAAAAAAAACTAAGAAGGGTCAATACAGACCCCAGAATAAACACGGCCAACATAGAAGGAGCAGTAAGAAGTGGCTTTATTAGCCGGTGTTTAGACTTATGACTATATTAAACCCCACAGAGAAACTGCTTATAAGGCAGAGGCAGTCTTAAACTTTTTAAAAGTTTCACATTTAATCCAATCCAATGCTTTCATCTTTCCTTGGCTGAATCTCCAGTTCATCTCAGTTAGGAATTTGCACACTTCCCAAAGCAATGGAGGAAACCTCTCTCTTTTAAAGTGAATTTCACACAGGGATATCTATGGGGAAAAGTATCAGTAACGCAAGAATTAACAGTAAGAGGATCAAAGAAAGCAAAAATACTTTGGAAGTACTAATTATGTCTCACAACGTCTTTTTAGGGTTGAGAAGTATCACTGCTCCCATTGTGCATGAAGGGGAAGCTAAGGTATAGGGGTATCAGTGGCAGTACACACAGTAACAGAGGAGCTAGAAGATTAAAACTAGCACTGTGGAGGAATACACTACAGTGAATAAGGATAACCCTTTGCACTTCATTTCCCCTTACAATTATTTCACCCAGTTACAAGATTCTATAATGTGCACACACACAGAAAAAAAAAAAAAAAAAAAGGCAAAAGAGACAGGGTAACTCCTCTTGACATAATCACTGAAGAAATGTTCAGCACGAAAACCTTGCCCATGAATCATAACGTTAATCCTTCAGCTCTGTTTAAGCTTGCCAAGACCTCCTCCAGAGAAGGCTTCAAGAAAGACCAACTGGAAAGAGCTTAGAGCAGAAAGAGGTCTAGCAACCACAACCTGTGAAGTCGAATAAGAGCCTAGAGAAGCCAAGGAGAGATGATAGCTTATGAACGCTTAAAAAGATGCTGAAAAATCAATTTTTTTTCTCGCAATCATAATGGATAATACAAATGTTAACTAGCAAAATCTCTCTCCTTCTCTGACCTGAAGTCAGTCACTGGACTGGGTTGCCCAGAAAGGTCATGGAGTCACCTCTGGGACAGCTGAACAGGCAGGTCGTTGTCCAGGCTCGCCAAGCCTTGGCGCACAGAGGCTATGTGACTAGCTTACCCAGGTCATAACCTGTCCCCCTTCTCAGGGTTCTCCGTTCAAGTGCTTTAGCAACACACACCTGTGGAGGCAATAACCTCTGCTCCGCAGCTATTGTAATTTCACAGAGCCCTACTGAAAACAGCATGTCATTCAGACTTGCAATAATCCCCTCTGAGTATTTAGTAAAGGTGATTAACAGAAATTTCATTATTCTGTTAGGATTTAATTTAGAAGGCCTGTACTGTTTACATTATCTGTAAGAAATCATGAGGAAGTTGATGTCATGGCTGTACTGTGAGATATTTATAACCTTTCATGTGAAGGCTGAGTCAAAACTCATTTTTGCCTGGAGCTGATTCAGTCATAAAAGAGCCTACTCCAAGCAGCCTTCACCAGAAGGCATCCAGAGCTTTGGATCTATTATTGCAGTCACATAACACAAAAATAATTATATAAAAAAGCCACGCGAGTTTTAACTAGTTGAAGCCACAGGAAAAGCTTCACAGAAAGCAACCAGCTCCAGCTAAAAACCTGCCCCTTTAAATTCAGGCAAAACAATTAATTCTAGCCATGTTAGAGCTCTATGAAACTGGAGGAGCACTAATCTAACATTTAAAAAAAATCCTCCATGGTACAATTTCCACTAAGGGCAACATCTTTCAGCTGATGACCAAGTCACTGGAGCTATGCTGGTATATACCAGCAGATGCTCTCCTTCTTCTGGGGTGGAGAAAAAAGCATCAAGAACAAACGTTGGGCTTTTCTCTGCTTTCCACTTTTTAGATCTTTTTCTACCCTATAAACTAAGTGAGAAGAGAGCACGAAACCAAATGATTTTCTCTAGGCAGCATGATCCTGATCTGAGCCTTTCAGAAGTCTCCCTTTTGTAATCCAGTATTCCAGGTACCAAGGATTGTTGAGTTACAGAAGAGGAGAGAAATGTTACTCCCTTCTTCCCCTAGTTTCCCTGGAGGGGATGAGAGGGTCACAGAACGTGCACAGAAGCATCTCTGCAAGCATAAATGATGTGGTGGTGGCACTCGCACGGGCACCTCTGTGCACTGCGACCAGCCTAACCAACACCTTCTGCTGGCACTGGAGAGGAGGGCATCAACGATGGAGAGCCCTGGCCCTTTGCTGCACAACGAAGAGGGCAAATTGGCAGGAGTGAAAAGTCCTGTCTGCTCAGAGAAGCGCAGCAGGTATGGTTGCTGGGCTCAATGCCTTATTCCCTTCGTGAGCATGAGGACACATCCTGGGAATACAATAGCCTGTGAAAGCTGTGAGAGTGCCCTACAGGTACTACCGTCTTTCCCATGCAGGGAAAGGATTGGCGGCGGGATGCCATCCTTCTACACGCCTGTCAGTCTGTGGGAGCACCACAGAGACATGTGCAGCAGATGCAGAGGGGAATGACGACAGGAAGGGTCCCTGGTCCCAAACACAGTTGAAAAGAGCATCAATGAGAAAAAAAAACCCAAAAAGTCAGGAAACTTGCAATAGCGCCAGGCAGCTGAACCGAATGTCAGCCAGACTTAGTAGGTTTTCTGTTTCTAAATGTTAAGTTTGTTGAGAAGAAACAAAGCGAAACTCCCCCCAGACCCATCCCTTGTTGCTATGTATATAACGATGCTTTACGCACCCAGCCCCTCCCTTCTGGTTTGTTTTTTTTTAAAGCTGAGCTCAGCTCCCCAGCTCTGACGGCACATTGCAATTCATCTGTTTTCATTGTAGACTCTGAGGGTGGGAGTAGCAAGGTTTTTCTTCTGGTGTTTTGTCTCCGTGTTCTTCTTCTGGAAACTGGCAGCTGTAAGTCTCTTCTCCAAGGTGTGACAGTTCTGGAGCCCCCGGCAGCCTAGGGAAGTTATGTTCCAGATCTGCAGTGAGAATAAGCAAAAGCACTGCACATACAAAAGGTCTTCACACAATTCAGCTGCCCCTTACCTTTACCAGTACAATCTCTCTCCGAGGAAAGGACAAAGATACAGGTGATGCACCTTGGTGAAACTCGCTCACTCACCCAAAATCACAGAGTAAATCCATATTGACTCTATTTGTTCAACTGAATTTATTCCATTCTGACTCTGAATCAATGGACACACTGTTCACCACTGAAAAGCTGCGCAGAAGTCCACAAAGGTGCACCTACCGTCAGCTGTGTGGTATTTTTCTTTCTTCAGTGACCATATGCAGAAATGCAAGAAGAAGGTCAGCAAGATGAGAACAAATACAGCCACTGCGGTAAGGATGGCCAGGATGGTGGTATAGAGAGAGTCAGTTGTAACAGGAGCTGCAATTAAATATATTTAATAAAGATTAAGAAATCATGTGCCCAGACTATTGTTAAAGGGCAGGCAGTTCTTCCAAGGAAATTTAGAGATTCATTTCCTCTTACTGTGGAAAACAATTTTACAAGGAAAAAAAACCACTGCAGGTATTAACAATAAAACTGAGAAGCTCCAGGTCAAGGGTACAATAGATCACTGTCTGTGGTAAGAAACAGTCACGCTAAAAACCCACATGCCTGATCTTGTCATTGTTCAGCGCCTGCCTCTCCTGCAGCTATCACTTGTTCTATCTACTCTGTTTTGGCTTTTGCTTTTTCAGGGGATTTGGCTTCGATGTTTCCCTGGTTAGCACTACAGCATGCCAAGTTTTCACACTTGTGCCTGCCTCATGAAAGTTGAAAGTAGCACCTTTCTGCTACTTTCGCTGAATGAAGGGCCCAGACGTGAAAGGCACCAACTCATCGCAGGGACAAGGGTGGGGGGAAAGGCAGGAGCAGTGCAGCTTGCTGTCTTCAAGCTACTCAGTACCTGCAAAACCTGTACCCACTTACTCCTATCTAATTTGATCCGTGATAGGACATGACATTTCAATTCTGGGTATTGTGGACTCAACCAATACTTGCAAGGGAACTGGATGACTAACTAAGCTATTGTCTTCCTAAGAAAATCTAGCAAAACAGCAAGAGTAGTTCAATGGAAAACTCGTAATTTGCCAAATAAGCGTGCTTTGTTCAAGGACAATTGTTGGGCTTTTCTTTATTACTGACAGTGCTTTAACGGTGAAATCTTTGCCCCTGTCAACAATTCTACCTATCTTAATATTGCAAGAAACACAACAGTAATTTTTAAAGCACATTTTCATGATAGCAAGCTCTGGATGAGAACTATGCAGCAAGTCACCAAGTGAAGAAGAGTAGAGAAAAGAAACAAATCATTGTGAGCAGGTACCTTGCTCCAGATCTTTAGCAGGGAAACCACATACTGCATTATGCGTACTGTTGCCTTGCTTGATTGTTAGAAACCCAGAACTTTCACAACTAAAAGAAGAATAAGAGTCACATTTAGAATGTCCCTGCCTTTCCCTTCATTCCTCTCCAGCCTCTCCTGGCTCCCTTTCTTCCTTCCCTCCACTCCTCCCACAACGTGTTTCTTTTTTTTTCTTTTTTCTTTTTATAGCATTGCAGGTAAAGTTATGGCTGTGCCTGAACAAGATAACACTACATCACAATTGTTTATGTGCACAATTTTTTTAGTCTCTTTGTTTCAAGTGATGTCCATGACTGGAATGATTTTGCATCAGTTTGAGCTGGACTTGGAAGGAAATTGAACACACAGCAGCTCACCTTAAGTCCTGCTTTGAGACTGACTATTTATAAACCCAGAGGAGGTAGAAATATCATCTAGTGCTGAATTTAAAAAACTCATCGTTTATTCTCATTGGTGATCTTGTCTTTGATTCAATGTTATTTTCTAATTTAAGTACTAATCATTTGAGAATTTTATCACACATATTTCCAAAGAAGAAAAGTATTGATAAATACATACTCAGTCCAGTTACGGCACCAGCCATTCTTAACATTGGAATAGGTTCCTATCTCACATGGTTTACATTTGAATGTGAAGTCTAAAATGCCTACAAGAAAAAAGAACATGATATTATCGGTCAGTGCCTTTACTGAAAGATGGGGATACAACAGATTAGAGCACGATGCATTCCCTCTACACTCTTTCTGCATTATGAACCAACCCCCTGGAGAAATGTATGAGCAGTTCGTGCCACCTTCACATTTTGGGAAATGTATGGGCAAACCCCTTACAGAAGAGGTACGGAACAGTCTGATCTGACAGCAGAGGGTTTGAAGTGAAGAGGCAACACAGAATAAGTCTTCCACTGACAGTTCTAGCAGCTTGGAAGAAAAGTAATACTGAAAGTCTGAGTATAAAAGTGAAAGTCTGAGAATTTAGGAAGGGAAGAGTTTTAGTCACAGAGGCAACAGTATAAATGCCTTTTGTCTCTGCATCACAAGCCTTCCCAAATTGTAACAAGTGAAGGAGACTGCTGCTCAGCCAGCCTCTTCTATTGAACTCCGCCGTTTAGAGTCCCTTGGGTTTCTTTAGTTACCGAGCTTAACCAGCTCCTCGCCCTCTGCACATTCAGGCAGTTTTTTGCAGTAGAGACACGTGTTATCGATACAGCTGTATCCCTGACGGCATCTGCAGTCACGGTCCTCAGTGTTTTGGCACGTGCTGTTGTCTCCTGCCAAGAAGGAAGAAGTTAGACTTGCCTTTGCCAAGGAGGCCAGAAAATAACTTAATCATTAGTCTTACTGGCTGACACAGGTGAAATAGTTCCTTACTGTACTGCGGTGGAAAAAATGGACACCAGAAAGATATCACTCCCATGCATACTGGATAAAATTTAGAGTACTCAAACTGAGCACCACTCAGATTTTTACACCATGGTTATCTGAGCACTGCATGACTTACCACTGTAACCCCTCTCTCTCATCTGGAATACCAGCGCAGGTCGTGGTGGACAGAAGCAAGGCAGCAGGTTTGCTTTACTACATTGTGCAGATTTAGACACTGTGGGGTGAGGAGGGCACTGCCCGTGTCCCAGAGAAGCACGACACATTAACAGGCCACCCAGTCAGCTCTCAGGACACTGCCAGCACTCTTCTCAGTTAGGTTCAGCCAAGTCAGAGGAGGGATGCCCAAAAGATCCTCGGCCAGTGAAGCTAGAGCACCTTTTCCATGCCTAACAACAGCAGCTGCTTCCTACACTCTGTTGGCAGAAGTGGGTCTAAATCCAAGCCATAAAACCAGCAACCCTTCCTACCCTCTGTCCTTCTGTTTCTAGAGGAAATCTGTTGTGAACTTTGCTTGCACTGAAAAAATATCACCTCTAATTCTGACAGGCTCCTGGGTTCATGAAAGCAAAGGATTGATCATATATACTGATCCCATCAGTAAACAGTATCAAGCAGTCCTTCGGGCAGTTGGAGACCAGTTAGAGGATAAGTGCTGTTCAACCAGGAAGGTGTATAACCTTAAAGAAAAAAAAAAATACAGAGGGAAATGCTGGCTAGTTCGATAGCATGCTTCAAAACCCACAGTGAGCAGCAAAGATGAAGCAAAGATTATTTCCTGAGGTTGGTGATGGAACGTACGGGGCCACCAGGGCACTGCCCACATCTGCCTCTGCCCACTGGCCTCCTCTTACTGGCCTTCAAAGCTTAATGAAGACGGGCAGCTTGGGGATGCTTCCTTCTGTGTACGACCAGTGGGTGATTCTGGAGTTGATCCCACCAAGCAATGACTCTCCTACCTCATGCCAAATGACTCTCTCAGTGGGAAGGGAAATACCTTGGGATCTCCACACTACTGAAGACTCTACAGCTTTTCACCTCTTGCTCATTCCCACAAATCCCGTGTGCCCGCTCACTCCTTCCACAGGAAAACTCAGTGTCCTTGCCGTCAGTTGAGGCAGATACATTCAAGCTGATATTAGATGGGAGGCTGACTCCGATCTAGGCACCCATGAAAGGTGTAACTTCCCAGCTAAAGCTGTTGCTAGCCTGCGGGACACCACCACCACCACACCAGCCAGACAAGGCTCCCAGCAACTCTGTTTCAGGACAAGCACAGAAGGAAGGCGCAGTCCTTGCTGTAGGTCACACAAACAGCTGCGCATTCCTTGCTGTTCAGCTCTGGCTACTGTCATGGACAACACTAAATCAGGAAGAACAGTATGACTGTTCCTGGGACCATGAAGAGGCCCTTGGAATCACCGGTTCTGTCCTTCAGCCTAAGAGGCAAGAAATGTCACCCAGTTCGTCCTGCAGTTAGCCTGTTCCATCTCTTGGGCCTTAATTTGACTTAAAATTACAGGCAAGCGAGAATCCATTACCATCTCCCCACCATCCTAAGGTCAGGCGAGGTACAGGTTAGATCACCGGAGACCTTGCCTGTGCATTTACTTGTGGGCCAAGCACAGGTCAGCAGAATGGAGGGGTTGAAGTGGGATGCTTCCCACTCTTCAGGACCACAAATTGCGGAGGAGATTACAGCCTTACAGAGAGCATCAACCCTTGTACTTCCTCTGAAGTCTGAATGGCACAGACCAGCTTTGAAACCATGTTTGAATGGAGCCAGGGCTCAGGATCAGCGTCAAGTGAACACTTTCTTTCCTTGTGAGCAAGACCAACCCAGAGGAGCTCAGCTTTTGCTTTCCTTTTCCCACTGCAGAATAACAAGTGTAAGCACATAACAAATCTGAAACATCAGTCCACTCTGAAGTTGATAGCTAAGGCACATCATGCATTTAGGGGGCAGGAGGGAAGCTCTTGCCGCTTTGTTTTGCATATAGAGCTGCTCAAGATACATTTACATACACGCACACATACACACGGCCTGTTCCCCACGCTCGATTACCCTGGATGACATAGAACAATGTTGACAAGCAGAAAGACGACAGGCACATCATTCCCTTACCTTTACTTGAGCTGCATTTGGGGCAGCATTTCTTTTCATATTTATTGATTATTCTCAGTTCACCATCCTGGCATGGTGTTGCCAGAGTTTGCTGTGTCCATTGCCATAGGCACACCACCAGCAGCAAGCAAGCTCGGATCTTGATGTGACCGACTCCACTTGTCTGTTCAGTCATGTCTTGAGCTACACAACCCCAAAGCACACTAGGGGGCTTGTATCAGGACTTCCCTGCAAAAGTATTCTTGCCCCTGATGCTGCGGGAAGGCGCTGTGCTTTTTGTGGCTGCACTCTTCCTGTTTCTTTAGGGGCGGGGGAAAGATTTTATTTTACGTCATTAGTTTCTTAAAAAAGCAGGGCTAAGTAACCATGCACCAGTGACTCCACTGAGAGAGCAGCAGGTTAAAAGTAAGATGTAGCATCACATAAGTTGATTTTTCAAGGGGTTTTGCAAGTTGATATACAATTAAAAATTAATGCAAATTAGTGTGTGAACTTCAGTGCTCTCAGACTATTTCATTCTGACTTAGAGTTCCTAATGAATTTAGAAACCTTCAAGGATTTAACTATCAGATTGCAATGCGTAAGTCAGTCCATCCATGAGATTTTTTTAATTCTGTTGATTATTTTCAACTTCCTTCACTCTGGATCAGAGGACTCTTGAATTATTTTCCAGAACCAATGTAACTCCATATGGATACCACGAAACCAAGAGATAGAACACTGGCTTCCCGACAGGCTGCAAGATCAGCCCTGGGACCAAAACTGAAAACAGCTGCAATGGGCTCTTCAGAGACACATACAGGTGCTCTGACCCCCGCACCCTTGGGATTTAGGCAACCAAAGGCAGCTGCTCAGCAGAACTGTACGTAAGCACAGACATGTCGTCTGTAATCATCGCCTGCTGCTGGGTTTCAATTCCAAAATGTGTTGCCTTATACAAACACATACAGAAACGTCCATCTCTGCTTTATGTGTAGACAGCTTGCCTTCCCCCTCCTCCTCTTCTACTTCCACTACACCCTAGGGTTTGCTTCTACCCCTGTAGCTTGCGGCTGCTTTTACGTGTGCACAGTGACGACAGTATTTAAAATCCGACCTCATTCCCAACTGAACAGACAAATTCTGATGCAGAAGCAATTTTAAAGGGATTCTTTTCCATGCTGCATGTGATGACAAACAGGTCAAGGCAACAGAGAGTCAGACCTGTGAGAAGAGACAAGCGTCTCTAGAAAATGCCATGTCTACAGCATTTGACACTTGCCCTGTTACTTCCTTAATTTAATATACAGTCAATGAAGCCTGAATAAACTTCCCAGACATCATCGCTCTTCCTTCAGTGTGTTCTACGCTTTCGTCCTGAAGATTAATCTATGGATCTCAAAGCGCAGGTCAGTCAACACACTCTTCACTTAGTCTTTGGTCTGTTCAGGGATCTGCTTGTGTTCCTGTCATGGGCTGGAAGCAATCAGATTGGTTTGGTACAACCAACAGACCCTTCTGGTTTTAAAAATATATGCCACAAAGCTGCTTGTAGTCTTAAATGTGCTAGGTGAAACCATTCTGTCAAAAGCTGACATCCAAACTAGCTGCAAGCGGGCAAAAGACATGTCTCTGCTGTCAGTTTTTCCCACATAATTAATGCCCCTAGAAGGCCAGCTGTTATGGTTTGGAAAATGAAAGCCTCTTACTTAGTATTTCTGCTGTACAGGATATCCCCTCCTCTTCCTACACAGCACGGCTCCTCACACTTCTCGTAGCACCACTCACACCGCACTGGAAACAGAGACGCATGGCTTGCTCAGCTGCTCCCAGCTTACCAGGACTTTTAATGAGAGTGTGTAGTGATAGGACAAGGGGTAATGGTTTTAAGGTGAAAGAGAATAGAATTAGATTAGATATTAGGGAGAAATATTTCACTCTGAGGGTGGTGAGGCGCTGGCACAGGCTGCCCAGAGCAGCTGTGGATGCTCCATCCCTGGCAGTGCTCAAGGCCAGGTTGGACGGGGCTTGGAGCAACCTGGGCTGGTGGAAGGTGTCCCTGCCCATGGCAGGGGGGGTGAACTGGATGATCTTTGAGGTCCCTTCCAACCCAAACCATTCTGCGATTCTATGACCTGGCCATAGAGAGTCCTGGACACCACGGTTCTTGGGTTCAGTCACCCAAGTCAGGATTCCTTTCACCAGCTCTTCCAAACAGCATAGCCACGATGCTGTGGGCAGCACAGGGACAGGGAAAACACGGTGCACTCAGCAGCATACAAAACTTTCTCACCCTCTTCAGAACTCTGCAGAGTCTTACACTGAAGACAAGTTATTAGGCAAAGCACTTCAACGCTGCAGCAACATGCTCTGCAGACCTTACCTCCTCCATACTCTTCAGAAGTACAGCAGTAGCAATAGACTAGACCATGGCTCTCAGAAGAGACAAGGACAGTGTAGTTGTTCCAGATGCAGGAACTGGCCTTTCCCATCAAGCTCAAAGACAGATATTAATAACTAGCACTGCCTAAATACCAAATACGAACATTAATCAGACTTTTGCTCAGCATCGTGAACACAGCGATAGAGAAGGGACCTCTAAAGGTCATACCGAGACAACTGGCAGGAGGTACACAAGGGAACGCCAAGCCTGGCAAAGGTGGCAGGCAGGCGGTTAGCGTACATGATATCTGATACCTGGTGTTTATCAAAACAGGAACTAATAGTTTATTTCCTTCTATCTTTTTTGAATGTTGGGTTTTTTTCTGAATTGGTCTCTACATGTTTTCATTCTTGTTCAAGCATTACAGTCGTGCACAGATACTGCCCAGACGATGGAACATTTACAGTCAGATCAGACAATAGCTGTACATGCCAAGTCTAAAGCTCTAGAGTCAGCAGTGACCTTTCAGAGACAACCTGACTATCTGGCTTTAAAATCTTTGGGGGTTTTCTAAAGCTAAGCTTACCTGTCTCTGTTGTAAGGTAGTGACATTTCATCTGTCAATCCCTTTCTCGCTCAGTCCTGTATGTGATATATGTCAGTGCTGCTAGGCTTCGTGCTGCTGTCTGATCTGGTAGGGTTTCCAGCTCTCTCTGCACCTATTGATAGAACAAATGCCTATTTCACTCATCAATAAGCAGCAGTTCTCACCCCCTCATCACCTGACTGCGTGGTGGTTTTATTCAGCAGCAGCTACAGGATTAACTAGACAATATTTGATTAAGACATTTCAGCAATCAGGAATCCTTACAGTCTTTTATCTGCACACACAAGCAGAGGTTCGGTGGCCTGCAGAGCGCCTTTCGATCCGTGTGACCTGTGGTCAAAATGATAATCCCATTAAACATTAACAGTTAAAAGGCCATTGGAAGCACTGTGGTCTTTGGGGTTGTCTGAGCACACATACCATGAAGCGCCTTCTCCTTTGCATGAAACAGGAAGACAGAGCAGAGTCTCGAACAGGCAAAGAGAAGCAGATGGGGGCCAAGATATTCAGCAGCACCTCAGGGTTCGGAGTTCCTAGTTGCCACTAAAAAGGAGCATCCAAATGCTGCTGCTACTGTCCCTTTGAAGAGAGGCTCTGCAAGGGCTTGTGCCGAAGTTTGAACCGAAGGGTCTCTTGCGTGCCAGGCTCTAGTTCCCATTCTGGGATGAAGATGTCGTAATGTTCTATGACTGTGTCCAAGAAACAAACCTCAGTTCAGAGTGTGGGGCCCCACTGTATCAGGGGACCTGGGGAAGATGGGTTTCATCTCCTTCCTCCAGCAAAGGGAGGGAGGCACAGAAACACATGGCAGAAGACCCCAAAGGCAGTGGCCAGCTTTCCCCCCTTGACCTCCACGGGAGAAAGGACTCCCTTCCAGCCACACCTGCCCACACCCATCCATCACTCAGGGCAAATTAATGCTGAGATGTAAGTGCACACTGTGATGGAACAGAAGAGGAGGTGTTACAGATCTCCTAATCCCTTCTCCCTCCTCTGTGCTACCACAACCTGGACACATACCACGAGGAGGAGGGCTCAGGGATGAGATCTGAAGGAAGAACCAGTGGATTCCTCCACCCAACTGAAGGGCACCAATGTGGCAGCCCGTACCTCTCTCCTCAGGGCACAGGTTCTTAAGAGTATTTACAGAACTGGCTGCAAATCCTACTTTTGCCCTCCATAAGGATATCCAGCCATGAGCTGAACATTCCACACATTGCCAGGTGCCTCATTTTACAGTTTCCTTTTTGCCTGGGGCCGCTGGAGCCGCCAGTTTTCTGAACTGTCTAAATTACTGAGCTTTTGGAAAGAACAAAGAAAAAGAAAACAAAAGAAAGATTGTAACCACTTCTCAAACATACAGTTCTTGCAAGTCCAGTGCCTTTACTGACACTCTTTGGACTTAACGTCATCAAGAGTATTGTTACTACGGAGAGTATCTGGTTTCCTGACATTGAGATTTTGCTGATTACCCATAATGGGTGACCACAGAAGCCATGCAGTTCTCCTACGAGTGAAGAGGTTCTTCACATGAAATCTACGTAATTTCTGAATGACTAATTATATGTTAGACCAATGTATAAATTGCCTCGTAAGCTCCATCTTTTAAGTTGCTTTCATCCCACTGTAGAAAGCTCCACTGCTAGCTACAGGATTCTCATTCTGTTGTACAGAACTTGTCTGTGCTCTCAGGAAACAACTATCAGTCAGCCTTTAAGAGTCCTTTACTATGCCGTGATAGCTTTAAGAGCTGCTCCTCACACAAGGCGAAGTGACTTGCCACACCAGGGAACCTGTGGTAGAACAGCAGTTACAACGGGTTGCAGAAAGGGCAGAGGAACAGGGTGCAGCTCAGCACCGCAGCAAGGACGTGGTGGGGCTGGCGCCAGAGGGGGCACAGGGACACCCACTCCCCAGGAGGATGCCACACGGGCAGTGACAGCTCACATAGTACTGTCCAAAGACTGGGGCAACCAAAAAGCTTAAGGACAAATAACCTGAAACCGTAAGTCAAAATTGTTGCGTTCCTTTTAGTTCTGCTGCCCTTCAGGCCAGCCCTGAGATTTTGCAGTGACTAGGACTGGCTGCCCAAGGGGTCTCCAGACGTTGGGGTACCTGCAGCACCTGCCCTCTTTTGGCACACAGGGACAACCACTGCCCTGCACGCCCGTCCCGGGTGAGGCTGGGGGCACAGGGGGCAGAAGCACGGGTGATCCACGGAGTGCCACACACGGGCTCCCGCGGCAAGTTTAATTCTCACCCCGAAACAATTACAGCTTTGCAAAGACCCCCGGCTCCTTCCTCCCAGCGGTGCCCAGGACCCCGCAGCACGCCCCCGCCGGAGCGCTGCCTCAGCCGACGGAGGGATGCTCATCACAGGCACCTCTGGGGCTGCCCGCACAGCCTGGTCACCGAAAGCGGTGACTCCTTGCAGGCGATCCCAGTGGCGCAGAGGCCAGGTAGCAACGTAACTGACATTTATAGAGGGAAACCAACTAGACAGAGGCAAAAAAAACCCCAAGCCCCCGACGTTACCAGGCTGAGTACTTCCTTCCCAGCTCAGCAGCTGTCACGGCGTGCCATCAGCAGATGTGACCTTTCTCAAGTGTCTCATGGCAAACCTGAATCACTTTGATGCACTTCTCAGTCACAGGAGAAGATGAAGAGAAAATGCAGGAGATAAAGGATCTGGCGCAGCCACAGCAGCAGAAATTTGTCATATATTTGCAGAGGGAAAACCAAAAAAAAAAGACAAAGGAGGAAGTGAACATAAAATGCATAAACTTACGGATCTGTGGTTTTGGTTTGGGGTTTTTTTAAATTCTAACAGCTACTGAAACATGAAATACATGTTAAGAGCCAAATCTGCAGTCTGAAAGGAGCATTCAAGAACTGCAAAACCCTGCTCATTTACACAATTTTTCCCCAACGACTCTCTCAAACACCATCTATTCTTGTCTTAATCCTTCTCCAAAACTGAACGCAGCAAAGCAATAAGCAAAATAAACTTCCACGTTAAACAAACAGCCTTGTTAAAACTCCAGGCAGCCGTACGTGATAGATGTTCTCTCTTACATGTTCTCACATGCAAGAGAGAAAAAACATTGTCGATAGAAAGCCCAAAGACAAAAAGGGTTGGTGTTTTGGTTGGTTTTCTTGCTGTTTCTTGTATCAATCTGACCTAACCTCCACCTGTAGCTAATTACAACCAGTGTAAGGGGCTGGCCATGCAGCTTGTAACTCACGGCCAGCGCAGCTGAAAAGAAGTTAAATTATAAATTGAGAAAATGGCGTTATTCTCACCCAGAAACACAAACTTATAGGAATTATTAGTCAGTTTCACAGACTGTTCTTAAAACAATCAAGAGGCCAAATTTTAGTGACAAGTTACACAGACAAGTGTAAAAAAAAAAAAGCTTAAGTAACTTCTCAAATCGGGGCTCTACGGCAGCCAAGATGCATTTAATTTACAAATCATATAGGTTTAACTCAGTACTCTGACTGCCAATGCAGTTCACACTAAAACCAGTTAAGCACTGGTTTGCCAGAAGAACCGACACCTCAGCTTACTGCATTATGCTGGAAAAAGTTTCCAGTACAACCCTTTATTTATCTGCATCGGTTTAGACGAAGCCGCACAGCGCAGCCCGCACGTCTCCAGTGCCTGGACGAGGGGAAATCGGAATGGCTGAAAAACAGGAACTTTGCTCTTGACACCGGCCCCTGCTTTTGAGAAGGGAAAGTTTCGTTTCTGGCACGTAGGAAGACAAGCGTGGGCAGAAGGCAGCGCCAATTTGTTAAAGATTCTCTGCCTATTTTTAAACTGCTTTCTGCCATTGTAGGGAGGACTGGAACAAAAAAAAAATCTAAGCAAGTTTTTCACAGAAAAGTGACAAGACCGAACACGGCAATTGAAAAAAAAATTGTTATTTCTCTAAATAGAGTGAAATATCTACATTAGTTTATTTAAACTGGCAATCAACCAACAGCCAAATCCTCAAAAAAAATATCAGATCATAAATGCCTCCACTTCTATCAAATGCTATTATGATTTAATTTCTGATAGCATTAGATGTCTTGGCACAATGCTTGGACACAGCCCCGCGCAGCCCCGCCAGCACAGACGGGCTCTCGGGCGGGCACTAGCACCGCAGCCGGCGGCCGCAGTGTCTCCAATTTTCCAAATGCTGATGAGCAACTGCAACTTGCCCTCCGCACCCTACCTCTGCCGTGCACTTCCAGGGCCAGCACCAGTTCCTTCCTCAGCCAGGGGGTAACCCGCGCCCTCGCCTGCAGGAAACCTGATGGGGGGGCTGAAGGAAAGCACTAGAACATGCTGCACCCCGGCATCTTCCTGTGCAGATGCGCCAGAGGGCAGAAAACAAGTAAGATTCGTGGAAAGAGCTGACGAGCCCACACCACAGAGGAGCTCTGCTGCCACAGCGGTGCTTCTGCCAAGCCAACAGCTCCTCGGTTCCTGTGGGCTGCGTTCTCATCATACCACCCACGACCTCAGATAGCTCCCGAGTCATCTACGCCTTGCTCAGTTACATGGAAATGCGGCTCTTGCTTCACTGCCGCTGGAGCGCAGCCTGCGAACTCGGTACGCGTCACTTCTGAGAATGCGTTGGGTGTTCCCTGGAATGCGCTCCTCCGCTTCGCCATCCAGCCCACTGCAAGATGACAGCACTTAGGCCACAGCACATTTGCAAAGACCTCTACATCCACGACAGGGGCTCTATGTTTTTGAAGGGGCTCAGCCTTATCACCTCGAACATCCCAGCAGCTCTCAGGTCAGAACTGCTGCCAGGCCAGATTTACAGAGAAAAAACACAACGCACAGCTTCCTCGAGTTGCACAGAAAGCCGGGGCATGGCAGAATGTAAACTCAACGCCTGCTAAGCTGACCATTTGGTGATCCTGCTTTTAAATAACTTTTTGCGCATTTGTACTCTCCAGTCACACACATCATGCACATGCATCTAGCTGCTACCACGATTTATTTCAAAAAGACACTGTCACACTTCGTGTAGAATACAAATGTTTATATACATCGTATACGCTCTTCAAAATAGGAAGTAATTGCTAAGTACACCATATGTATAACATATAAGAAAACATATGTTCAAAAACATGTTTCTAAACACCAGTTGTATTCTTGAATACATTTCCTGTTGCATATTTCAGCATATGCTTTGGTACTGTGTAAATAAAATACTTATCTCTAATGAGTTATCTACTGAGGAGTTATAGCTGAAGTTAAAAACACTTCTGAATTATATAACTTTCAAGTTTACTTCTTCTTGAACTTTTATGCTGAGGTATGTAAATGACATCAAAATTTGCTCACAGTAACACTTCAGGTTTCTCTCGGACACTTTAGATTTTGAAATTGCTACCTAAAATTTGAATGCTTTCCAAAACTGCAGCCTGATTAACTTGTGGAAAAACATTACAGCAGTAAAATTCATTTCATACAGTGTACGGGCAAAGAACCAGGTACTTTAACTGCACAGAGACCAAATCAACAGTTCTGAATGCAGGTTCCACTGACAGCACGCACGCACAAGGTGATCGTCCAGATGAATGGTCGGAGCACTGCTACGTGATCTTTGCACGCCTTTGCTCAAATGCAACCCTTGAAGGCCCAGCCAGTCAGCACCGTGTTAAGAGTTCAGCTCCTGCTTCTTATCAACAGAGAACAGCTAAGGAGTTACTCCTCCCTGAACCATCACAAAAGTATCGTTCATCAGCAGAAAAACTCCAAGTGTCCACATACGTGCTCCTAAGCCTAAGACATAAACAGACTTTCCCCAGACCCAGAGCACTGCCTGGAACCACACTTGCCTGTGGGTTTCTCTCTACAGCCACTGCAAGCAATCAAGTCCCACAAAAGCGGTTTAAGCTAAACAATTTTACTGTGGAGCTGTGCAGGTTTGACTGAAGCATCAGCCTTGCTGATGACAGACAAGCTGGGGTATCCAGCACAAGAGGACATCCACCACGAGGAAGCACACCGCGCGTCAGTTGCCTGGGACTTCAGATAAAACATCAGTTAAACCTGGCAACTTCTAAAGTTTACAGTGCAGACAAGTAGGACCCTACCTTTCCTCCTATTTTCAACTACAGTTTCCACTAATAATATTCTAATCAGAAATTACCATTGCGTTTGCCTTCTGGCAGTCCACATATTCTACCTTCCACACAGATTAAGATCTTCAGGGATATAACCAAACACTCGGAGATCTGGAGCTACCTGGTGATCATGAGTAATTCCACTTGTTGGCTTGACAATGGGGATGCTGCTCCGTGTGTTAACATGACTTTTTCTCAATAGGTATGATTGAAGAAATGCAGAAAAGAGAGAAGTGTCACTGAATAGCCATCTCCCAACAATCGCTTAACAGCTAGCACCAGAATTCTGGCACTGTTCTGGTGCATGGCTAGCACGAGAGTTACCAGCAATGACAACTATGTCTGGAGGCATAGCTGACATATGCCACTCAACCTGACCAAGAAGATATAACTTGAAAAAATGGAAGCACAAAGGAAGCTGGCTAGGTTCATCAGGAGAGATTCTCCACCTAAAGTGAAGAGAGTTCATTTGGGAACTACACTGAAACACTGGAGATACCTGCACTGAGAAAAGACACATGCTCTGCTTAGCGTCGGAGAATTCTAAGATGAGGTATAAACGCAGTCACAAAGCAGGTCTTTTGATTTCCCTGTTTTTCTCCTCTGCTCAATGATCAGCTCTTACATGACAATTGCCTACCACTACATACAGAATTGTCTAGCAATGCACAGAGGACTATATTAACTCAGCCCTGGCAACAGGGATGCTGTGCACAGGATCTGCCTTAAGAGAAAGAATCCCATGATTCCACCAAGAACAGCTACTCCCACGGGTCCTAATGCCAAAAGGGCCACAAAACGAGACCCAAAGGAACCGAAGTGCAATTAAACAGTTACACACACCCACACTTAAAGCCACAGCATGCTCTGTCACATCACTTGTTACGATCGATTGGCTCAGAAATGCAGGAAACAGTAACATAACATGGAGTCAGTTTTTGATGAGACTAGAATTGGAGTCAATTTGTTCTTCCTGGATAGGAATTCGAAAGCTCCTTGCATCTGAAAGACAGATAATAAATTTTTTAAAAAAAAAATACTACACAGAGTAGAAGAGGCAGGAAAAGAGAAGCCAGGGACTCTTCTAGTTTCATGGATGACTAGGCACCTATGAGTGACAGATGGCTCAGTGCTTGTCTTTCCAGCCAGTGCTAGAAAACACCAAGGACAGGGAACTGTGAAAACACACTTTACATTGCTCTATGAATGGAACACAAGGCAGCTGTGGGCTGACCCAAGAGCCAGGCTGCCACTTTAATTCTGAATACAGAGTTCAGCTCTTCTCAGTCAAACCTCTCCTGTGTTTACAGGAGACACTTCAAGACCATTCACCACTGTGTAGGCAAAGACTTCACAAAATACTCTTTAAAAGACTTTAAAAGAACTTGATTCTGGGTCCTCTCTGTGCTGAATAGAATTCCCTGCACAAAATCATTACATCATTTTTCAGGGACTAGGTGGGGGGCAGGGGGAAGTTAGAAGGAATTAAAATCAGAGAAAGAGAGAGAAAATGCTTCTCTCTCTTTTTGTGGCAACAAGCAGGGGAACCTGTGCTCTGCAAGAATGCAGACTTGAGAGACTAAGACCTCCAGTGCATCAGGACTAAATAGAGGATCAACCACTGGTAGTAACTGCAGATGACACTGTGCTACTTAGCCAGGTAGACTGCATTACGATTGAAATAATTATCAAAGTTCAAATAGGGGGCTGTGATTATTCTTTCCTATACATTTTTCCCCATAAAAAGAAACTCACCCTGATGGTTGTTTCTAAAAGACCTCCTCTTGGTCTCTTTTTTGGCTGCTTGGATAATCAACAGGAGGATGGACATTCCACTCACTATGAGCAGTATCAGACAAATGAGGATAAGTAATAGAGACCCTGGAAGAAAAACAGAAGAAGAATACAGTAAAAAAAGATTCGTGTTTCTAGCTGAAGTTCCCATGGCTTTCCAGCTTCAAAAGAAGGAACCAAGAACTCCACAAGTACCCCTGAACCACAAAGCCTAAAAGTCCCAGCTGCCAAGCAGACTAACGAGAAATCTGGAATCCTTTGTGCGCCTCACTGAAAAGACTGTGCACAAGACAGATCTGGTTTCTGAGAAAGAGTGAGATTTCATTTCCAATGAAATCAGTTTCAGGTGAAAATTCCTGAGCAGCCCTAGTAAACAGAGACACTAGACTTGGTCATTCCTCCTCCTTACCCCAGTTAGTCTCTGTGAGGCTCTCCGTATCCGAGCAAGTGAAGGAAATCACACTGGGTCTGGATGATAAGAACACTGCGGTCGACATATTATTCTTGTGGTCAGTGGTGGAAAGGCTCAAAGCAGGTGTTGCATTCTGAGAGGCAGCTGGCTGTGTGACATGGTTGCTGCAAACAGCATCATTTGTTTTTGTCCCGGGTTGAAGAATACTTTTCCCAAGAATGCTGCAGCTAGAGATGTAAAATAAATCAGTGCAGTTTTTCAGACAGTTGCAGTAATGACTTTGGAAGTGATCTCCATGGAACAAATGAGTGAACATTACAATCCTCGCGTTATCAATACAAACTCAGGCTTCACCTTTCCTAGATTCTACAGATACGTGAAGAATAACTAAGCTAACTGAAGTTATTACAGAAAAAACCTGACAATCTGTGTTTCTTAGCATCTGTACATGTAACAGCCTTGAAGCACTGCTGCATTTAGCAAGGGAACCTTTTGCTACAGAAACAAAACATCCAGATGTTTAAAAAAAAAAAAAACATCAGGCTGTTTTTGTTGCCATAGGTGGCGAGAGAGAGGGCAGAAGGCAGACAGATGCTTCAAATCAGTACACAGGCTGCTCAACGTTCCTGAGTGTCATCAGGAACATAGTTTCACTGCATCTACTGCAGGTTTACTCTACACACCATGATTTGGGCATCAACTGCTACAGAAGTAAACCCGAAATGTTGCTCTGAACATGTTTGGAGCAGTGATACATACTTGGTCCAAGGTTGACAGTTTTCATTTCCCCCTAGAGAATAAGACCCTTCAGGACACGGTGAGCATACTGGAAAAAAAGAACGAGGCAGAAGTTGACTTCAGTTAGCAACATAACTGCATCCCAGCTACACAGTAATTACATAGCTTTTACTAGTAGTCTAGCCTACAGAACAGACCCAACAAAACCCACATACGCTCTGAAAACCATAGTCATTGGATCAGAAGTAACACAACATGCTCAGTGGTTCATTTCAGCCTGCAGCTGGCAAGGTTTCTTTTTCTCTACTGGCTAATTATGGCTATTAACAAGGCAAGCATTAAGATTTCCGACAGCTCAGGAATCACAGGGCAACAGTTTGCACAACTACCCTGCTACAACACTTGTGCGGAGATACCAATGAGACAAAAGACAACAACTTTCACCCTAGAAATAACGACCTCATCTGCAGTGAAGGCAAGAGCTGGAGCGTCTGACACATCGCTAACTTACCACTTCCCAGAGTGTATTTGGCATGGGGCATGTAACCTGCAACACACATGCAAATTCTGTCGGATGTCTTCTCACACTTCTTCACTTCCACGCTCCCCTTCCCTAGCAACAACAGAATAAAGGGCGAGAGACAAGAAATAAGTGAAGAAATAAAAAAAATATATATATTAATTACCTAGTCAGTGCCTATCTGTCATGTGTAGAAACAACCGCAGAGAACAGTTTATTAACAACTCTGAAAACACCAGTTTTCAGGCAGTACAAGCCTGCTTCCTTTGAAGGCTCTACTATCAGTACCAACCAGGAGGTATCAGCTATTGAAATGATAACCCAGCCTTTGGGCTCGGTCATCTCAAGTGACAGGCTGTACACCATCAGCCTTTGAGGAGCACGCAAAGAAAGCAGATGAAGGCTGGCTGCCTCCCAAACTCATATCAAGAAATGACCGCTATGCAGCTGACTTACTAGTGTTGCAGATTGTACAACTCTTGCAGAAGTTGTGGTTGTGCTCACTGCTAAAGTACTCGTCTTGACAGGGGGCACAGACTGTGTCTGTTGTTGCAGTGCAGCGCCTTCTCATTCTTTCACCTAAAACAAAGACCATGTAGAAGGAGGAACTGATTGCTATCAGAAGGAAACCCTCTTTGTTTTCATGCACTAGAATGAAAGAGTGCCCAGAAAGTGACACTTCCACTCACAACTCTGGCTGAAAACATTCAGCAGATTTAGACACGCCAGAACCCCTGAAAGTTTTGACCCATAGCATCACTGTAAATTAGGCAGCTAAAATGGGCTAGCAGGGGCCTGGTGACTTGCTCAGAGTTGAGGCAATGCCCCAGATGATTCTCCCAGTGGATTCCAAACATCACTTCTCCAGACCACCTTTTCATATGGTTTAGACATCACAGCTTGCAGCCAGTGTCAGTTAGGAAAAAAAGCAGGTTTTTAGCATAGCAATAGGTCTGATCTCCAGCATAATACAATGGCTTTACAAAAGATCCTGCCTTTCCTTATGAGATAAATCATGCAATTCAACCCAAAGTAATCCCAAACAGGTACAAAAGATGGCTACGGACTGCTCAGGTTCACAGAAAATTCATTAGTGAAGCAGTCAAGAATAAACGTTTCTAGTACCTTTGTGCTGGCATTCTGAAAGCCCATCAGGCACGAAAGAATGTGGTTATATTTCGATATGCATCTCTATTGGCACCCAACATCAAAGATGTTACTAGCTCCATTTTTTGAACAGTGAGACAGTGCCAGACGCAAGGCACGCATGTACTACCATTCCAAACAGTGTATCTGTATTGTACGTGACGTTTAGAAACAAGCTCTGAATGCCTGGTACCCCCAAATTTCAACCTGTACAATACACAGTACTTACACATAAGTTCAGATTGATGCGCTAGGATGACAAGTTTTGTGAGCAAAGCCATTTGCCCAAACTGGAACAGCAAGTTAACAGTGAATTTTGGAAAAGGAGTTAGACATGTTCCTTCTATCTCAGTATCAAAACTACAGACAGTTTTCATGACTAGAGTTTTTACAGTTGAGCTTAAATACATCCTCATTCTCACAGACTGTTTCTTTCATTTTGGTTCTCCAATTTCCCATTCTGCACGTGAACAATGAGCACCAAGTCTCTTGCTCACGCCAATTTTCTCTTCATTTATTGAGGGCTATCAGTGGCAAAATACAAAATCTTCTTAGCTATCACAATATATGCAAAACACTTCTGCCTTTTTACTATCTACACAATCAGGAAGAGACCATGAAGAAACGTTTCCCCAACAGTAGCAGATTTGCTAACAATGCAAAAAACCTGATGAAAGTTCTTTCAGTGTAAAGAGGAACAAAAAAAGTTTCGAGATAAAGGATTACCTGTATCTGCATACAAATACGCCTTTCTTTAAATTGAGTTCAAAACCACTCAGATTTAAAGTTTTGAGAATGCAATAAACTGCCTCAAGTCTTAGATTAAAGCTTGAGTTTATTCCAACTGGCATCTTGAAGATACTACTACTGCATCAGTTCATACCATATTGTGTAGTAGGCTTAACTATGAAAATAGAAAGTAACTATTCTGAAAGATGCACGTAAAACCATACGCAAGATTTTAAGTTGCAACTGCATGTAAGACATGATCTACACTCTCTCTAGGTGTGTACATGCATGTACCCGTCTTTTAGTACAGTCAATATTGACTGTACTAAAAATAACTCCTGTTAAGGGGATTGCTCCTTGAACAGCAATATTACCTGTTAATTCTTGTTACACTTCATCACTAAGTCATTTCTGTAATGAAATCCCAACTATTAAAATATTTGAGGTTTGATATTTTGCATTTGTTCTTCTCAACACTGCATTGCCTTCAGAGATACTCAGATTGTGGAAAAAACCACACGCATGCAGAACTCAGAATTCAGGCTCATTCCGTTTCTACGATAAGAAAGCAGGAAACAAATACATTTCATGTCAAGTTACACTTCGCTAATCTCTGTCTATGAATCAAGCATATCTTTTTCCTCCATAAAAACACACCAAGTAGTATAAACCTCGTTACAAAAGGAAGCTTAAAATACATCTTTACCACCAGAATTAATTACCTGAAGTTTTCCATTCTTACGCAAGATTTCTAAGCTTCTTTCTGTGGTAGGTAAAGGACAGTAACATAAATGCTACCATCTTTTCTCAGCTAATACTCCCACAATGAAAATGCACTAGACTGACACATTAAGCAAGCTAAGCCACACAAAAGAAGTTAAAGAACATGTAGCTCTTTCAAACAGGATTCCTAAATTCAGGACGTTATAGAAATAATGTTGGTCAGTCTATACTGAAAGTCTCCTGATGAGGAGACTTGATGAAATGCTTTCTCTCCATATCACGCTTCCTACATTTGAATGATATTTCCATCCATCAAGCTGTTTTCTACCGCTCACGGGTTATTAAGTGATAAAATATTACATGGAGCAAGTATAACCAACATTCAGTGAAAATTACTTACCAGGGGCACAGTCCTTGCAGCATTTTTCACCAAAAAGATATTCACGTTCTTTGCATTTCAATCCCAAGCAACGGCTAACAGTGACTGCCAGCAGCAAGAACAGAACAGTAGAAAACTGCGAATAAAAACCTAGAGCTACCATAATGCAGTCCTACTGTCCCTGCAAAACTCTGATAGCAGCAAACTCTTGGAGAAGAGATTCTAAATCGCTGGTGACCAGCACAAATTCATGTCGGTTGCTGGGAAATTCCCAGCATGTGCTCCACGTCCCCACCCTTCTTCCCACACCCCACAAACCTTTTTTTTTTTTTCTTCTGCTCACAACTGAAATATTCATAGGTAGAAAGACAGCATGATGAATAGTGTTATGAAAAGATTTGTAGTCATAGCCTTAAAACAGAGTGCCTCCAGCCAGGTACGTACCTCTCTGCACAGTACTAAAGCACACGTCTGGAACGCCAGGAGAGCTGGAAGAGATGATCCTTGTTGTTCTTAAGAGGAATGTTAAAGCGAAACAGAGGTAACACCTGAAAACCTTTATGGATGAGAGCCACAGGTAAAATGAAACATAGCCCACAGGCTTGCTGCTCAAAAGATGAAGTACAGATTCTCTCCCCTTGGTCTCACCCTAACCACAGACCCACGACTTTTATTGCTGCGTAACAAAAAAAGGTTGTCAATACATTTCTCTTCCCAGGGAGAGTGCAGAATCACAGATCATCAGTCACCTTGGTATTGCCCTCAGGAGCTAGCAAAAGCTACAAATGAGAAGCGTTTGCAGTCTCCATTTCAGCTCTTACTCTCAGGCTCCCCGCACGGCCGCTTCTGACGCCAAACTCCGAGACTTCTCTGTTGCCCCCACCATTTGCTCCCATGGAAATAAAAGCTTCCAGCAGAGGTGTGCCCCATGAAAGCACAGGATGCAATATTCACGTGCCAACTATTTCTGATGCCTATTTTGTTCCACAGAAGCATGTTAACTCCGGAATCCACACACCCGGAGGGTTTCTCCATCCAGCTGTGCAAGCCAGCAGCAACAGGAGGAGGCTGAACAGCCCGCTGGCATTGCAGTCCTGCCCGCACCCAACACAAGCATATGGAGTAGAGAAAAAAAGTAATCACACCAGGAATTAGCAGGTTTAACTTTCCAGGCTCAATACTGGAATTTTACTAATTTGATCTTATTGATCTAGGAACCAAATTTTAGGTCTTCCAGTTCTAAAAGACTTGAGCAACTCTTATGCAAAGGCCCAAGTAAACAAGACATCCTACAGTGAAAGACGTTTTATTTATGTTAGTTAAAAAAAAAATAGCCAGACCTCCCAGACAAAGCAGATCTACAGGCAGTTTATATCTAAAGGCAAAGGAGATGTGACTGGAGCAGGAGTACACGTGGAATCCCAATTAGCCTGCACTGTTTGGGAGGACTGAACAGCAACATCATGGCATGTTTTATCCAGAACTGATGCTTTTCATTTTTCTTAAATTTCTGTAAGACTGCTTCAGAGTAGAAAGGCACACAAAAGCGAGGCAAAACAGTAACTGTTTTCCTACTTCTCCTATTTTCCAAGCACTTTGGAAAACAACCACTATGGAAAAGAAGCTATTCTTTCTGCAAGGGAGCAAGGCTCTGCCACAGCAAGTAGACCACACCAGCTGGACTTCAGCTGCCTTCACCATCAGTACCTGCATGCGGGAAATACCCAAATCTCTTCCCACTGTGGTATCACACTCAATGCCATTTAAGTGGCTTTACGTCTCATGATTCAGTCACTCCTTCGAGCAATATTTAAGCAGACTTATTTTTCTCCCCAATTCTCTTTCGCAAACAGCAGCAGGCTTCACCTATTCAATAAATCAATTATTATTCAATAAGAAACTGAAAAAGCAAACTCCTATGGTGTTCACAAACAGGGTAAGGTTAAAATTCTGCTATATACATTTGAACTGAGAACTTCCAAAATACTGGAGCAGTGATGATGGAGCAGTGATGATGAAGCATTGATATTCTTGCTAAGGATACTTTAATACAAGTTAAATGTTCATTTAATAAAAGCTGTTAGCCACATTTCATCTTCAGAATTCAACTTTTCTTTAAGGCACCCTTAAGTGTTACCTGGCTTGATATTGCCAGATTCCTTTACGTAGCAATATTATACAAGCAAATGAAACCAGGAGAGAACACAGCAATTAGCCAAAGCATTTCACATCCAGCACACTCCTTGACTGGATTTTCACCAACGCAAATTCACCTCTCCAAAATGCTGCTTGGCATTGCCATGGGGATCATACGTGCCACAGGCTGCTCCCAGAAAACAGCCTGGATGCAGCTACTCTGGGTGTAGGAAGAGAGGAGAGCTTCAGAGTGGTGAATTGAACCACGTTATGGGTCAGAAATAAGAACCTTTCCTGCTTTTATTTAATACAGATGCATCATTTTTGACTATAGGTGCTTATCCTAGATGATACTCTATACCAGCTTTTGAATTCTAGAAAGATGAAACATGTCCAGGAGACAGCAGCACCCAGATACCAAGACCAATTAACAGTACACAGATTGCCTGCGTACTTGTAGAAAAACCAAACAGCAAAACTGCATATGGAACTTGTAACTTGTGCTTGATGAAAGGCTTTAAAGAAAAAGTCCCTAAATTCCTTAGGCATCACAGGCAAGTAGGGGTTCACCTATGGGAAAGAACCTAAAAGAATCTGAGAAAGATTGAGTGCCTATAAAATACTTAAAGGATTTTTAAAAATAAACAAGTCTATGGACAAACTAGAATTCTAAAATTCCAAGACAGGAATATTCTCATGTACCTTCAAATCTCACCATGTTTCCACTTTATCCTTACAGCTGTTAGTTAACATGTGATCCTGGTTTCTGGCAGAGAAAACAAAGCATGTTAAGGTGCACAACTCCATGCATACATTAAAAATTAATTTTTCATAGTTGTTCCTCAAGTTTCAGATTTATCTGGTGTGTGGCGAAGACTGTAACAGGACATACTTTAACATTTGTGCAGTTGCTAGCTAGATAGTGCGTTACATTGTATTTTTCAAGGGATTCCACGCTCACGTTATCAAAAGATTAAACTAAGATTGCATATGCATAATCATTGCCTCTACTGACAGATAAGAGTTCTAAATTTCATCATCGTATTTCAGCAGCCCCAGAATCCCTCTGCAAACTAGCACTTGCTTTCTAAGCAACAGGTGTGACAAGTTAGAACTTGTCCACTCAAATTATATCTAAATAATTGAGTTGTGCAAACAACTGGAGTGTAACACCAGAATGCAGTCAGGACATTTATACGATTATGAACTAATATTATTAAAACTTTTGTCTTAACTAGACTGGGAACAACCACATTGCAAAACTGTATGTTTACATGTATAATCTTGTGCTAGTAAGAAGTGTGGGACATTATGTATTTATGAAGCTTTAGGTAAAACAACCGCAAAGCAAAACCTAGACCTTTTGCCAATCAATCTAAACCAACCATACCCAGGACTTCTGCTAAGCACCATGTTTTTAGACATGGGATTTTGTTTTGAACATCTCCAGAATCGAACCATATTAAAATTTCACTACCCTGCAATCAAGTACAAGTGGGGCATTGGAACGAGGGTGGAAGGGAGTGGGGGCTGACTAATGTGGCAGACATTCTAAGCTCATTTAAACACAAGATTATCAACTAAATTTATCCCTCTCTTCAAGTTCTTTCAAAATCGTGTTTTAATTTGTCTGCCCTCTGAAGAGCTTCAATTTTTCCCATTCATTGACAAACCTAAAAACAGCAATATTTCCAAAGCATGGAGAAAAATATTTAATGAAAAAAGATATCTATATAAAAAGACTCTGATACAGCCATTTAACATCAACCAAAAAAAAAAAAAAAAAAAAGAGGGAATACTGAAACAGAAACAGGCAGCAATACTTATTTTTACATTATATTAAGAGCATAAATTTAATCAAATATAACAGCTCACTTGGATTTTCAAGCAACTGTTCAGAAAGAGGGGTTTTTACAGTAAAGATGGAAGCAGAGTAAAAATAAATTTTCTATTTTAGACAGTAGTGGATATGACCCTTGTGTTGCAAGATGCTTTCAAAGATTACCCAAACGCAAACTGGTTATAAGGCTTCCCAAGTGCTGACTGTGCGTTGCTCTGGCAAAAGCAGTTCAAAAGCAAAGCTTGTATTTTCCCCAGCTTCAGCATTCATAAGTTCATCAGTCTCATTAACTTGCCCAGAGGCAAGTAATTATACCAGTTTTAACAATGAATTTTAGTTAAGTAGTAATCACACACCTAGGTGAATCCCATTGCTCTGTCCAACATCTTTAAGTCCACAAAGAAACCTTCCCCATTGTTCCATTTTAGAAGGAAATTTGATTTTTTAAGACATAAGCAATCTCGAGTCTCTCACGTTCCCAGCGCAGCTGCAAACAAAAAACCTGTCACACTATAACCAGTTCTCTTTTTAAAGCAGAAGCAGAAGTTTCTCTGTCACATTTAAAATAATTTCTTCCCACAGCTCCTAACGATAGGTCAGCGGTGAAGGGAGAACTCGTATTAAATTCTCAACAATATGTAGGCAGGTTGAGATGCATTGAGAAAAATACTGGAAGATTAGCCAGTCAGTCTGTGTATGGATATTCTCATGAGGTCAGAACACACATATTTGACCTACAATCCCCTTTACAAAAGCCAACACCTTTCAGTGTTATTTGTGACTTCCATGGATCAGCAGCTATGAGGGCTATAAGAAGAGTTAAATATTTATGAAGCATCCACCAAATATGATTAGCCAAAAGCAACTGAATCTTCAGCTGGATTAACTGTACAAACCAGGGTGAGCTGACATAGTCCAGGACCTGCCCCATGTATTATGGGCCTTTTTTTTCCCCCCTCATACTGAAGGCAACAGAGCTGTACATGTTATGTATGGACAGAAGTCTTTTTCAAGTCTAGGACAACACACTCTTGGCATGTAACACAGATAGCAGCAAAGTAACTTGCTGTCTGTTTGGGGGTTGGATTTTTTTCCTTTTTTTCTTTTGTTTTTCTTTTTTTTTATTGAAAGTGAGAAAGTGCTTCAGAGCTCGGGAAAGTGAGCAGGATCAGAACTCCTCGTGACCATTACATACATAGTCCATAAGTTTGCTGCCTGTGAAGTATTCACTATATTTCAGGATCTCCTCCAGCTCTAAGTGATGGTTTTGATTTTCATCTGCTACTGCTACCATTTGCTTTGCTTCATTCAGGGCACTGTATTCATTCATAGGATCCATATATTCCTAAAACAAGTAAGAAGATAATTTTCAATCACTAAGCACACATTTCCACACATCAGAATTACGAACCTTGGCTCTGTGTAAGCTTCAGCAATTACGAGACCAACATAAGCCATCCCAAAGTGAACATAAGTCTGTGCTAACACCTTTTTCCATCTTTTTAACAGGTTTACATCTATCTCCTAACTATTTTTCCATTCACTGCTTCCTTAGCTGTTCTAACAGAAATCCAGATTCTCTCAGCTTATGCGCCAAGTGTCTACATTTTGGTTGCAAACTAAACTCACTATCAAATCTGGTGTCTTTTGTGACGAAATCTCAATTCAAAATTCAGCAGTGGCTCACTACCGATCTGTATGACATAAGTTTTCTGGTTTCTGGAGATAATCTTTTAGAACATGTTCCATTTAGAACTTTCTTGTTCCATTTTAAACCACCAAGCAGACATTACAGATGTCAGAAGTCTCAGAAACTAAGCGTTTTGCTCCTTCACTTCACTTAAAATAGATTAAAAGTTTTCAAGCATTGCACTTTAGTTCATGCTGTAGAAGACTCAAGATTATCTTCAATTTCTTCCTAGAAGAAGTAACATATACGTGCATGCATCTATGTGTGTATAGTATGCAAAGACTTCACAGATAAAGCATCTATTTTTAAAGGAAAGTTCTCAGTAAAAAGGCTATTAACATTGTCTATCTCACAATACAACTGTTTATCCATACTACCACTATCATTCATACCCACGTATTTGCATACTGAGGTTAGGAAACTTAACATTCATCCTATGTCAGGGAAAAAGCCAACGTTTTACAGGTTCCCCTTTCACACTGCCTATGCTGCAGTTTGAATTCTGCTAGTCAAAGTACAGTCTTACATCCAGAAAGGAGAAGAAAAAAAAAAAAAAAGCCAAAAGTGAGCCACGAGCCTCTTCACTGGCCACAAAACTGCCACAACTATAGGGTGCAAAATATTTCATGTTGTTCTGCAGACAGAATTATTAGAAGAAAGCCTTACTTCTGCAAACCAAAGTCCAAAAGGCCACAGACTAGAATCCACACTTGAAAATAATAATTTGGTTTTGTAAAAAGAAAAACACACTAAAAGACAAGAGATCTCTGCTATTTTCTAGGCTACTGGGGCCCCAGGTTTTGTTGGTTGTTGGGTTTTTTGGTTTATTTTTGAGTGGGTTTGTTCTGTGTTGGTTTTTCTTTTTTTAAATGAATATAGGTTGCCAGTTACTCCATTTGCAACTGAAAGTATGACTCATTCTCCCAATAACCAGTGCACCTAATGAAGTCTGTGACTTGCTTTCATGCACTCCATATCCATACAAGTGTCTGTGTGACAAAAAACCCTAAAAGTGTACCTGTGAATAACAGTTACGCTAGGAAAAAAACCCCTCTAACAAAAAGCATAACGACACTATCTGCAAGCACTATTAAGCAATACTATAATCCAAAGTTCTGTGAAGTAGACACACACACTGTACTGTTAATTCAAGTATTTTTGGACTTCATAGTCTCTAAAGCAGTTTCAATCCTGTACTGAAAAACTAGCTATTGGTTTTAAAATCACTAGAAGTAACTATCTGAGGAAGACTTACCTCCAGCTCTGCCACTGTGACAGTGACCTCCTCAAATTCCTTCCTTCTGTCTTCTACCCAGTCATCATCAGTACCTTGAGCTTGCTGGTTCTCTACCGTACCAACAGGTAATGAAATAAACTCTGAAAGGGTAAGTTTCTTATCTCCATCTTGATCTACAACAGAAGCACACGGTAACTGAAAAGTATTTGCTTAATGTCCATTAAAAATGAGAAATTCCTTCAAGTCAGAGATGCCATGGGTACAGTCTGCCTGGTTTCAGCAGTCCACAATCCTGACTCCAGCAGAGAAGAATAGTTACCATTTATATCTTTTGTTAGCAAAAACCTCTATATTATGGTATACACACAATGTTTTAGAAGGCTAAAAAACATACACTCATCAATATACTAAAACAGTATTTTTCTGGACCTGAAGGACACACCAGGTGGCAAGCTGGGCTTTTTTTTTTTTTAATTGTTGTTGGTTATTTTTTCAACAATCTACTGCAACAGCCATTTTCTTATATCTGTATCCAGTCTCCCCCTGCATTAGCGATCAGGTAAATTAACTCTCATAAAAGACTGCATACTGGAGTTGTCTGTCTGTGCGTCACATACTCAAGTATCACTGGAAACTCTTCATATTTATTAAGCTAATAACTAGCAAAGTCGCAGTTTGCTGGGGTTTTTTTTGTTTTGTTTGGGCTTTTTTTTAAGCCAGGTGTTCTAGCAGTTTTAAATATGCATCACTATTGACTCAATAGAAGAAAAAACATGTGTGCCAATACTTATGAATTCAAAAAAAAAATTATTTTCTTAGAAACTTCAACCATTTATTTCCACTTTCATGACTACACATCATGATTCTTACATGGTTGCTGTACCGGGGAAGTACAAAGCAATTAATGCCCTCCTCATGGAACATTCACATCAATATATTTTATAGTATTTTCTTGTTCATCAAACCTTTTCTACTTTTGCTACAGTAACCTTACAATGCAGTAGCACTTCAGTGTGCTACTTCACTGTCAGCTGATCTTCTTCACATGAAGTACTGAGAATGTCTTTCTAATATGTAATGTTGTGCTGTTCTTTAACAACTAGAGACTAAATTCAGTTTTGAGATGCACGGACAACTCCATAGAGATGCCAGCATTTGTTCTAACAGTTTCTTTTTCTTACTCATCACACTAAAAGATGTGCAGAACAGTGCAAATACGATGTGCCAAAATTTCAGATTGACCCATGACAGCGCAATGACATAACGTTTACACAATAAAATGGTTTACAAGTAAACAACTCCCAAGAAATGTGTTTTTAAATGGCATACCCAAATCTCAGATGATTTCTTTCACCATGACCTTCAGGATTCCCCTACTATGTTCTGGATGAAGAAAGGACAAGAATTCTTCATTCAACAACAGATCTGGAGGTGGCTTGTCAGCTTGGTACCACTAGTCCCTCAGGTTATCTGAAATTTCCTCTGCTAGAAATTTCAGAAAAAGATTTAAGCTATCATGTTCAATCTATTTAAAGTTCTTAAAAATAGGTACCTTCCCTTGTTACTCAGTTGTCTAAACAAGGATGACCCATGAAACAGTTATTTTACAGTTCAACTCTCAAGAAACGTGGGTGTTGAGAGAAAACAAAGTGCAATTAGTTTCATCCAGTCTATGCTGAAACAGTAGGAAAGATCCTTTAACCAAACAACCAAACTAAAATTAGGAGATGAAAATAAAGATTTGGCTACACCTGTATCAAAACTTCAACATATCAAGTGAACACTGTTGTCCTACCAGTATTGTTAGCTGGTTCTGCTGGAAGGTAGGAATAATCCAGCTTTGTTCAGTACTTGTTGTTTGCCTTTCTTATTTTCATGTTTTGAAGCCCACCGCCAACAGAAATCTTTCACCTGCCTGAACACCGGTAGTACCTTTCTTCTGAAAAAATCATCTTTGTTTTCTACTTCCCACTAGTCCTGTGCATTGAAAGAGCCAAAACATTCTTCACATTCAAAATATTCTTCAGATTCACTATCTCTGTGTACTGCAGTTGTGACATTACACACCTGGTTAAAATCTGCAAGAACAGAAGATGTCAGCCCATTCTTCTCCTACCCAGACAATAACTGTAGAGCAACAAACCCTTTAATATTTAGCATGTTTTCTTCTAAGACCAAGTAACATGACTACCATTACACCTCGACAGATGCTTCTGACCTGTGAAGCATGATTGCACTAGTGCTTTGGCTAACGGCACTACATAGGTTTATTCTACTCCACAGTACTTGTTAAATCTACCACAGGTAAGAAAATATTCTTTGCCAATACGGCGGTTCCAAGCATGATCAAAAGGGGCATATTTTATTACTCCAATGTTACAACATTCAGCTTTTCTTATTTCAACTTGGCATTTCTCAATACAACATTATCTGAACCAAAACCAGCTGTAATATTGATTTGAACTCTTTTTAGGTATGTTCAAGCTCAGAGGATTTGAATTAACAAAATGGTACAGCGATCTACAGAATTTTGTATTATGCATACCACATACCATTTTGAATGTAGGTTTTTTTCTCCAGCCACACCACAATTCCAGATAGCACCCTCACCCTTCACAAAACTACATATGAATTAAGCTTAAGAGTTGTATTAAACAGATTATAAAAAAGAAAAATCAAAGCCTAGTTTTTACAGCAATCACCAATATATTTCAAAGCATCTAACTGAAAAGACAGTACAAGCAAAGCCATAAAGTAGAGGACTAGGAAAGCTATGAAGAGACTTCTGCCCTGCCTCTGCTCCTCCCTTCTTCCTTCACCCTGTCAAAGGCTCAGAATTGAAAAGAATCACCTGCTCAGAGAGAACTTATACCCTTAGACTCAAGATACATCATCCAATATTTCAGCCTAAAAATGTCATTTGTTGGAACTATGAGAGATTTATGAGTGTAGCTCTTCAAAAGAAAGTTTGGAAACATCAAGAACAGATGCTAAGCTAGGCACCAAGAAATACATTTAGTTTTCAGTCACTTAAGGATACAAGTACTTATTACTCCTTTTAGCTACCTTGTCTATTCCAAATCAGAAAGCATCCTGACTTCAGACCTAAACCCTGCATATGTTTTAGTTATCGCTATAATTTAATAACGGGAAATATTTTTGCTGCAAGGAGAAAATGCAAGTTGAAGTACAGGTGTACAGATATATCAGCACCAAAATCACTTTACATTTCCACTTCTTCATCTTACACCATGCAGACAAGCACTTTAAAAGGTGCTGAATTTTTCCTAAACTCAATGGAGAATCATAATTTGTGCACAAGTTTCCGCTAAAACCATGCATCTGATCTGAAGAAAAAACCACCCTGCAACACACAACGTAACTACTGTGCACCTAGTGGTCCTGAACATAACCAAACAGGAAAAAAAATACCTGTACAGAGTATTCTTTTTCTGGTGTAGGCATTTTCTAAATGACACACTGGAAAAAATACTGTGTGTAGCACAGCCTGCTATCTGCAAAATACACTAACACAAATCTGAAGCATTGGCTTTTCACCAGTTTTAAAAACATTCTGAAAGACTAAAGTCTTCAGATAAACTTTTTTTTTTTTTTTTTTTTTAATTTAATAAACTGTCTTGAATTGCTCCTGCAAGCTTTTGCTTCCTGAGTTACAGGAGGGGAAAAAAAACCAACAGTCACATCTACATTTTTTAACTGCTAGCTGCAGTTAAGATTTAAGTCTTCAGTGAATGTTTTTTTATGAAGAGTAAAGAAATCCTTCAGAGTCTTAATATGAATCTTAGGGCTGTTTGTCAATGGCAAGTTTTACTTGTGTCCTTGATATAACTAAACCCAGAATAATCAAATCACTTGCTTACAGCTTTCCAGTGCAGACAACCCCAAATGTTCGAAGTCACAAGTCAATCTCCCTTTGACTACTTTTCTTAAATGAAACTCAGCTGTCAGTCATCAGTTGAAACTGTTATCTGCATAAGTTAAATAAAGTTGTGCCCCTAGTCTGGGCCCAGCATCCAAACTGTAGCGTGCTTCCACGCAAAACTCAGAACATGCCTTAAGATCCACACATTCTGTTATTTTTTTATTATATGGACCGAAAAAAGGTACTTTTACACTGCACTAGAGTATGAAAATTTTTAAGTTTTGCTTATCATCCTCAGGAAGCTGTAGATAACTAATCTGATTTTCCCAAACAAGGCTCGTTACCCAGGCAGAAAAATGATTATGTACACACTTCCCTTATTCAGCACATCTTTTATCTGATGAGCATTCCTGTAAACTGCAGTTAACCACACTGCCATAGAACACGCTATACAGGTGTTTTCCCTGCCATAAAATTCAAAGGCCCATTTGCATTTTAGTTGCTTTTTGATAAATGGAAAATATAACATAACCCACTTTTAAATGACTAATTCCTGCAAGGAAAGGCTAAGGCTTCATGTTTTACTTAACAGTAAATTTAAACACTTTTAGATGGGGGGGGAGTGGGGAGATTACTCTGTTAAGAGTTCCCATGTTTATACCAAGCCAGATTCAAATGAAAGTTTCAACAGTAATAAGGAAGAAATGATCAATCTCTCTCTAGAGAACTTAGATGAAACATGAAACAATTCTTAGGCAACCTTCTGCTATCGACTCCTAGTACGCTCTGCAGTGCCCAAGCGTGTACCTACTCAAACACAGCACGGCTCCGCAGCACATACACCCCCCCGCAATTCCAGTAACAGGACCTGGGTGCAGCAGCTCCCTTTCATTCGGAGCAACAGGGGACCTGGTTCTCGCATTGACAATACAATGGTCCACAACGCAACACAGGTCTGATAAATTTTAGCAGACTGTTAAACGTAAATCACTGAAAACTATTCAAATAGTAGCAAATAAGCAACCAAGATTTTTCAGTGTTAAATATTTACATCAAGAGTGCTGGGAAGGCAGATTTGAGTTGGAAAGAAATCTAGTTTTTCTGTCTTATGACCTACACATTCTACATTTGTGTAGAAGCAGAACAACTAAAACATTCATCTTATATTAAGTATAGTTTTGACATTCAGGTTTTAGGAAAGTAAAAGAAAACCCGACACACACCAATGACCCGCATTTACTTTCTTCATTTATTTTCAACTCTTCATTGTTTCTGATCTTCTCTGCAATCTCTCTTTCATTAAAGCACTTACTTGCCAAAAATTTAATTTCATATTAGTTCCAGGACACATGGCCTGTAAGAAAGAACTATATCTCAGACATGACATAGTATGCTTAAATGACAAACTTTTGGTTTCATTACTTAAAACAGTCTGTGATAAAACCCTTTGGTTCAGCAGCATAGCCATCACACTCAGCTTTATGAATGGCAATATGAAAGCTATCACCTGATTCACTTTTATGTTTCTTTAAACCAGACATGCCTCGTGAAAACAACCTGTTTATGTCACCATCCTCACCCCATCCCCAGCAGAGCCACATAACTTGTTATAATTTCCTATGACCGCAAGTGAAATAACACAGCAGTTGACACAGGGAGCACCTTACTTCTTTACTCTGTTGTCTTCTCTACGGATCAAATCTGTTGCGATTACATGCAGTCCAAAGGCACTTCGATTTTGTCACAGCACATCTGAAGAGCAGCCAGTAGGTCTGGCTACTAGCAACCAGCTTCAGATGTCATCAGATGGAGGAATCATTCATCTTACCATCACCATCAGGGTCCACAGCTCAGAAGTGCACTTCATTCTCTTCCACAGCTTCTTGGAAGTTGTCTTTCCCCCGATCCAGCGCCACATCTCTTTCGCGCCTATCTTTTTATCATTATTTACACCCACTCTATGGATGAAGAGCAAACAAGATTTAGATTTGGGGATGGGGGGTGGTGGTGGTGGTATATTTTTTCATTCTAAATGAATTACTTTATTCAACAAACATAGGTTGCTACAGGAAAGAGCGTATTTATAACCCTTTCTGAGAAGTTGTACATTCTTTGAACTACACAGTAAACAAGTAGCAACTCAGCTACTTATTTCACAGTCAAATTTAAGTAACTACAACATCTAGGTTAATACTCAGTGAAAATCCAGCCATACTTCATTTTGCTGTAAGTTAACCCATTTCGGTATTATGTTTTTCAGTAATTTTTTTAAGCAGAGGAAACCACAAACAGATCGCTGATGGCATATTGGCTCATTTCCCATTGGTTCAGCGTTGTCAACTGCCAGCTGCTGCAGACTTTCACTACTTTGAAAATTTTCTTCTCTAACATTCTCTCAAACCATTAACTCCCTCTCAATTTATCTTTCCAAGTCCTTTTTACCTTGATCTTCCCAAGACCTCTGAAGTTTACTGATGAGCTGCCTCCCTGTGTCTGCCTAGGTCACATCACAACTCTTGTGACCATTAAAAACAATGAAAACATGATGTGAATAACTTTGGTGTAAGGACTTTCAAACTACTTAATACTTTGGCTGTAGTACTTGTAACTGGAAAAAAACCAAACAAATCAAGTTTCCTCTGTTATACCTTGATCTCTGGTAACACATTACAGCTGATAGTTTTTAATTCTTAACACATTTGGAAGTTGGAAGTTCTGCACATAAATGCACATAAATTTGCTCACCACTAGGTTTCTGAGTTAACAGGCTCACTTCGCTTTGTCAAAGGATATGCTCGTACTCAGTGCTATTGAGCTAGGGAACTAAACTTTTTATCATATTAGATTTATATATAAATATAGATATACATACTAAAATTATCAATAAACGTCCAATCTGATAATCCACTGCTCTCCTTAATGTATTACCAATACTGCTTTATTGTATCAAGATACACTGCCATACCATCAATTTCATTAATGCGTATTTCATTAAAAAGAAGTTAATGCAAAAGTTACAGTTGAAGAACCAATACAAAAACAGTAACATGCCACTTTAAGAGGGTTTTTTGAGCATATCATTAAGTATTCATTTAAAAAAAGATATAACAATATTTAAAACCGAAAAGACATAACTAACATTGAGGAGGCAAAAGGTTATTTAAAGCATACCCAAACCACTCTTGTTCAATTAAAAAAAAGAACCTAAGAAAAAAAACAACACAACAAACCACCCCCCCAGCTTAACTCTGGCTTTTTTATCAGTTTGTATCACCGTCTTAACAGTACTGAGGTGTTATCATTGAAACTCAAGTTATTAGATATGTGATTTGCCTTTAAATGTCAACTAAATGTTAAAAGCTTAAGCCAAATAGCAACTCTAGCACCTAATCTTCTACAACACTTAGCTCTATTAATAAATACAGTATTAGCGGTTTTAAATATTGTATCACATCTCTCCAAATCTATATGCACCGGCTCAGTATTAGCAACTTTTCAGTACCAATGGCAAGACCAGTAAAACGGTCACGTTCCGCTCGCGCCACCTTGCACTTACTAGGTGAACAAATGCGGGTTTCGATCCGGAACAGGTACTACCAAAAACGAGACAGGAAAACAAAGCGCCTTCCCCTCAACATTTAACATTCTAGTTTCCTTAGATCAAAGCTATCATCAAACTTACTTCTTCCAAGCTGTACTTTCCATTTAAATCACATTGTAACTAGGGAGAAAGGTAACAAATCCCATTTATTGCTTTTGTAACTCATGAAAGCCCTTCGTTCTGCTGCCACAGCTCACAAGTCTCCAATAACACAGAATCTCATGAACTAGCAGGCATCCACTGTACAAGGTGAGCTGAAATCCTTCAGTGTCCATAAACAGCATTCCTGCTTCTCAGAGGAATATTTACAACTGCATGAAATATCAGGTGTGATCCCACTGTGAGGTTACCATCCAAGGCAATAAAAACAAAAGACTATCCGTGCTTCCTTAGGTAACTATCTCATTCAGAATGGACTGCTTGAAAACATTCCCGCTAATACTGACAAGCTTAGATAATTATCTGTTGCTGAAAAACTTAATACTGGTAAATCATGGAAAACTGATTTTCATGGAAAACGGTGATGGGCAATCAGTTTTCTGAGGCACACAGGTCAGAACACTCAAAAGATGTTAGGAAAGAGTGGTACATTCTAATGCACTCCTTAAAAAAATTACTAAAGAACAAGTACTGACAGGAAAGAATTTAAGCTCAAGAAAACAAGATGAATCCAAGGAAGAATATCATCCCTGATTACAACTTTGCTCAAACCTTCCTTGGCAATCTGTGTATAGAAATCTCGTGATGATTTCTCAAACTTCATGATATACCAGCTCCATATAAAAACTCAAACAAACAAAAAACTTTATTACTCTTTTTCTACCAGAAGCATAGTTTGCTGCTAGAGAGTGCCATCTCAAATTTGTAAAACCTTAGGTGTGTGACATACTGCTATCTGAACTGACAGCAAGGAAAGTTTTTGTAAAAGCAGGGACTACCATTAGCATAAATTTGAATGAAGAAATAGACTACAGAGTCCTTTTTGATTGATTCTTATTGATTACTTGCCTCATTCCAAAGGAAATTATAGATAAACCACAGCCCAGACAGTAGTTGATGCAATGTGATAAACACCATTAGCATTAATACATTTCAGTAATGGGCAGCATCAGACATAACAGCTTCTTATAATGTCTAAGTTCAAGGTTAACACTTCACTACTAACTATTCAAACTGTATTTCATTATCTATTCACAGCCAAAATGTTAATGCTACCTTTGAGTAAGAAACAAGCAAGCACGCTACTCTGTAGGATAATTCTAAATTTTTCCTTAACAGAAGCCTATAGTAAGGGCTGCATTGAATATAGATGTCAAGCCTGGAAGAACAGATTTTAAACACTTCAGCCCAGTTTCTCAGCCACAAGCCATTAAAAACCAGATTTTTGTGGCCAGCTTTCAAAAGATCCACATCTGAAAGTATTATCAATAAACACTGGCCATTCAGGTTTTCAGATTCATGCTTTCAGGTTCCTAAATGCCAACACCGCAATGCTGCCCGAGGGACTGGGGGGAGCAGGAAGACAGTGTTCTTACCTAAAGGACTAAAGATAATAATTTTCTTGAGCACCTAATGCCGTATCACTGTAGAGTTGGTTTCTGTTTCATCCAAATAATGAAAGGCAGATCCAGAAAATAATTTTTAATAACAGAAACCAAAGCAAAGCTCTACTTTACATGGTAGGAGGTATGCAAAATTTGTTAGATGTATATTTAAATGTACAGTTTAAGAAAAAACACAAATCAGGGTGCACACACTACTCAAAACCTTTCAATGGCATACGGCATAAACAGTTCTTTCACTGAATAATACAAATCTGTATGCTAAACCAAAGATATCAAAACACGAAAACTTAAAATGTCCCCTCTCCTCATTCTTTATTCTACCTGCTATTGTCCAACATGGGCTGTCCTTACTGGCACCTTCCCACCATAGATACAAAGCATAGCAGTAGAAATGAATACTGCATTAGGCTATGAGATGAACCTCTAATTAAGAAAGCCAGCATGGATCTGGCCAAAGCCACTCCCTCTGTGCAGTCTGAACACAAACAGTCACAGCTGTGGAGCCCGAGAGCGCTACCCTTACAGCACTGTGGCACTCAGAACGAGTTCTGCTTTGGGCAAGGGTCAGTTTGTGACTTTTAAACATGGGGGGAAAAACAAACCAAAAAAGCTCTGTGCATGGCAGTAGTTAACAGAAGCTGTATTTAAACCTGTGACCTGATGAACAACTATCAAGGTAAGGCACTCAGCTAACACAAAAAATATAATTTTTAAATGGCTGTGGCTAAGTAGCTGAAAACATCAGCAAAATGCAAATGTTTGAAGGATTTCAAACACGCAGGGGTAACTCCAGCACAAAAACACCCTGACAGAACCCCAAACGTATTACATTCTTCTGTACTTGAATTTATCCGTTTTGTTCAGTACGTGTGATTTAATTCAGAAGACAACTGACCCTTAGAAGCAAGGCTCACCAAACTGAATTCTAGTACCCAGTGCCACTGATCTAGTGAAATCAGTGTCACCACAAACACACTTGATTGCTTTCAATATCCTTCCTCCTGCCCTCCCATGAACACCCACCTACACAAGCTAAACTACACCATACAGCGAGAGAATAGAAAATCTATAGATTCCAGGCTAATTTAAACTATTTAAATGGAGACTATAGCAAATGGGGTTTTTTGGCAATTATGAGAAGAAGGAAGGAGGTCAAGTAAGCCCCACTCACAGATTTTCTTGACCTGAAGGTACCTGAACACTTACCCTTGGCAGGGAACGAAGACTTAAAAAGATGAACCCAGGATTTCCCGCACTATGCCCCAGTTTCACAGTGCAAAGTAAAAGTACTGGTTAACTTACAAAAAAAAACCCCACTTCTGCAGACAAGTAAGGCTTGTCCTCCCAGTAAAGACTGACTTCAGAAACTAAAATACAGAATTACGAAATGCCACTTCTTCTTTCAGTCACATATAGCTTGCCTGCCTAGAAAAACATAGTTTGGGGAGCTTTGCTTCCATGGTTCAACTTTATTTTCAGTAATCCTATTAGACCATAATTTATACTTTAAATTGACTACTTTATATCATACTGGCATGCTGTAGAATCTCAGCTTTCATTAATCAAAACCACATTGTGTGTTTTCTTTATGTCTTCAAAGAAAATATTTCCAAAGGATCTGGAAGCCTGTGACTTACTAGCTTTTCACAGAAGTTCGTATCTTTTCCCTCAGCCTTTAAAAGTATGTCTAGAAAGCAAACAAAGCCCTCAGAACACTGTCCTACATTTCTCATCTGATCATCTGGTGGAATGTAATTTAAGTAAGTGAGCGAAGCTGATCTTGAATCCAACTGCTTTAAGTTTCCAAAGACAACCACTTTTGTAACAAATAGGCAGAAATGCACAGAGCCTGCAACTTGTAAATGACAGTTCACTAACCAACAGCTGAATGTTTCCAATAAGCACATAGCAATGAAGATGAAACCTTCTAAGCACCATCTTATACTTGTATATATCCTACCAATGACACAAGTGTCTGAACAGCAGACAGTAATAAAGGATTCCACTCCAAATGAAAAAGGCACACTTGCCTATTTGCTTTAGCAACCTTTACTCAAGAGAACACCAGAAAGAAAAAGAAATCCAATGTTATTATCGATATTCCTTCCCTGTTAATGAAAAGTTTGCAGAAAAAACCCTCTGTTAAGCCTTCTCATTTTATCTCAAGTATATGAGCATCCCCACACCATCACCAGCATTAAAAGCACCAATGTAAGGTTCTGTTCTAATAAAATTAATCTTCTATTGCAAAAATGCAAATAAAGCAAGTTCTACCACCTAGCGTCTAAAAGTAGGAACTCAAAATCAGTGCCGTTTCCATTCCGTTCACTGATCTCCAAACATCTGACAGTTCAGCTGACACAAAGCTTATTTAGCACAAGAAGTGCTTTACAAAAGGAAAAATGCTTTAATGCCTAAAAGTAAAGTCAGTATTTTTACACCAAGTAAAGAGCTAAATTAAGTTTTATAAAATGCTACAAAAGAAAAATTTAATGTTTCTGTTCCCATGTTTCATTCTCATCCCCTTTTCTTTTTCTAAATTCTGGGGAACTAAATGTTTTGTTAATGGCACTGCAAACTAAAGGAAGCAAGCTGTCAAGTTCTGAATTCTTGGTATGTGCAGTGAGGCATAATTATTTTTAACCTTGACTTAATTAATGTGAAACACTCAAGTTTTAGACACTTCACATCTACCAGAAAGTTTTATGAACAGAAAACAACTGTTAGTTTGTTTACCCTACTGTTTGTCTGTCCCTTTTCTTCCCTTCTGCCTTTACTACTGTCTTTTCAGTGTCTTTCCTCTGCAGTTATTTGCAGAAGTCACAACAGAAACAAAAAACAGGATCCATGTGGAATGTAAGACCAAACAATAAATAAGCAGCTTAGATTGTCAATTGAAACCAAACTTACAGCAAAGCCATAGAGCATATGACTGCTAGAACAGAACTGAAACAAACTCCCACCCTCCCAATTCATTGATTGCGTGGGCATCCCACCAGTAAGGAAGCCCTTCCTTACCAATTCCTTGATCTAAAAGGCAAGTGTAATTGATCATTCATTGAGCCAGGAAACCAGGAAAAAGTAATATTTTCGTATCTGAAGAGGTTACATAGGCTTTTTTCACATAGGAATAGTACATTTTGTCATAAATTTTACTAGATCACAGCATTAATCCTGTGTTACTGATTGTGACTATCAACACATGCCTTCTCACTCCTGAGGATGGCTTACATGGATATGATCTTACCTCATTAACATGAACACAGTGCTTATAGTATGATACCTTCCCCTCATCATCGTGATTTTTAAATATTACAGAAAAATTTGCAAATTTTACTCTGATGATCAGAGAAAGAGGCTGCAGTGTTCTTGGCAACGTACGTAACTTACTTTGAAAAGATAACCATGAGCTTCTTCCTGTTTTTTCTGGGTTCTGAATCTTCCTCAAACTCTTCCATCCCTCTTCCTAGAAAAACTTCTTGATGCCTCCAGCAGAGCTGAGAACACACCAGGGCCGTTCCCTCGGCTGAGAAAGCAGGTAGCCCAAGCTTTCTTGTTCCAGGTCCGTGGCTGCCAAGGGCTGGCAAGGGCCAGCAGTGCAACTCCTGCCTGGTGCCTTCCCTGCGGGAGCAGAGCCAGATGGTTTTAATGTGGGCATCAGGCTCCATTAAGAGCGCAAACGTGAGGGGACTCTTTTCTTGGCTCAGAAAGCAGGTAGCCCAGGTTTTGTTGCAGCAGTCCTACGGCTGCAAAGGGAAGGGGCAGGCCAGCAACAGAATTCCTTCCCGGCACCTTCTGCATGGGAGCAGTGGTTGTGTTACTGCAAATCGTAACCAGGAAAACCCTCCAAACCAAATGATAGTTAGAAAGCAGACATTGGTTAATTGCAGCACCAGGTGCAAGGGGGATCTTTCCTCCTAACGTGCACACCAAGCTACTCAAGAGTACACATTATACACAGTAGAGTACTTGCATAGTCATAGTACATGACATACTCATTTTCATTCACACACAGGACTGGTTACAAGTTCCTCACTTCTAATGCAAACTAGTGGATGCTCTCAGATAGCACTACTGAAGTTCTTCACCAACTACACATGCTCCCCAAGCAGGGGAGCTCCCCAAGCTCTTTTGGGCAGGGGGGTGCTATTTGAATTGGAGGTCACAATCTCCCATTACCACAATTGCTGTACCTTTAAATGGAGACGAGGCTTGTAAGAGCCAAGGAAAATTAAGTGTGACTAAATGTAATTGCGAACAATTGTTCAAACCGTATAAAAAGTTCTACTGTGTGTGAAGAGGTATGCCTGCTTGGTGGCTTTATGAGCCAGCATCCATGTCTGCACCGACATGTGACAAACACCTCAACTTGGTGTGTGAACTGGCGCTGCCCACCAGGTAACGGACCCACTTATGGGACAACAATGATGGGCTACAAGACACAAAAGGAGTAATTTTAAAAAGTAGGGACTGAGAGCCACACAGAGAGAAATGGAGAAAGGAAAAACAGTGACAGGCTGCAGGGCAGAAAGGGAAAAAATAATAAATGAGGACAGGGAACCAAGCAACAGAGAAAGAAAAAAAAATTGTGAAGGACTACAGGGCAGAGTGGGAGGAATTAAAGAGTCGGGACAAAGAGCGATGAAGAAAGACAACCCAAAGATCCCACTTCCACAGGGAAGCCACAAATCCAGCAGGCTTCCTCTCGCAAGGATTGGAGACAGCCAAATGAGGGAGCTGTGCATCCCTCCACTGCTCTGAACAGCTGCCACCTATGCCTCGGCCTGGGCTCCCCACAGTCTCTTCTGACACCAGTGATACCAGAAGCTTAATGTATAACCTTAGTATACATATAATTATGAGACTGTAACCGAGAAGTTCTTGTACAATTATTAGATTGTGATCGAGAAGATCTGGTATTGTATGGATGAGATCTATGATCCAACTGGAAAGGAACACCTGGGATGAAAGAGAACAGCTCACTGAATCTCATGGAAACCAAGCAGGTTTTGCCAAGAAAACATCATAAGAGGACTAAGATGACTGGCTCACGTGTCTAGAAACGGATTTGGGTCAGTGGTCGCAACAGCAGCCCTTCAGCTCACTTGAGAAGAAAACTACGCATGCGCAAAAGGATGGGCTAATGTAAACGAATTCCGGCAAATAATCGAGTACGTATGGGATCTGGGGAAACAACCACAGGCATGCTTACCCAGAGCGCGAGGGACACGTACTGGAGGGCAGGGTGACCATGGCAGGGGGAGACACCCCCGGCGCCGCAGCAGGGAATGCCTGCCTTCTGAACTGCAAACAAGCCTTAGAAAGTGTCTTCGACAGACCGCTGGGTAACACGTGGAGCCCCGCCCGCTCCCGGCAGGCACAGCCCGCGGCCCAGGGAGGCCCAAAGACCCGCAGGGCAGCCCCCGCCGCCCGCTCGCCGCGGGCAGGAGGCC
>JAVJGI010000040.1:104079549-104096919 GCA_035590275.1 Ibycter americanus
GAGGCCATCAGCCCCCCGGCGGACGGCTCACCCGGACCCGGCGAGGCACCCTGAGAGGCCCCGGACGCGGCCCCGAGCTGGCCCTGCCCGCCGGCGCGTCTGACCGCACTAGGGTGCCAGCTGCACGCTCTGCACTGCTCCCTCCAGACTCTGACAAGTTTACTGTTGCTGTCAAATTTGGTGCAGCAGATATTAAAAGGGGTTTTCTTACTCTGATGTAGGTGTGGAACCCTTCCAGCAGATGTGTATATGGCTTTTCCCAGAGGTACGTTATTAGCTCTAGCATACTGCTTTCTGCAGCGTTGGCACGACTGCTGCCAGCTGCCATTTGCATGCCTCACTTGTCAGGTGTTCTGATTTGTGGCTCCAATTTACTGGAACAGACAGTCCGGTGGTCCGGGAGAGGCCTGGCACAAATGCAAATGGACGGCAGCTGCGTTTCTGTTTAATTTCCCCAGAGAGGTTCTGCGCCTATTTGTTCATTTACAAGCAGAAGGGAAAGATTTCAGTCGTGGATAAAGAGGGAGTGGGGTTTGTGAGACACGAGATACAAGTCTTACTACTTCATCACATATTTGACCCCATCCCAAGCAGGAAGCCCACTGAAGTCTTTCCCCAGTCTTAGATACACCTCACGCTTTTGGGGGTTTTCTTTGGCACAACTTTTGCACAACTCTACAAAGGTGAGGCAGAGACAAGTTTTCAGTTTTGCATCTTGCGAAGGCTTACAGTGTAACTGCCCCTATAAAGGAAGAATAAACAAAACACTCTTAAGAAGGGGGCTTGCTTGCTTTTAACAAAATCGCAATACTGAGAATGGAAAGTAAATGATTAAAAAAATTTTTTGAAGTGGATGAGGCTGTGAAAGGTGGTGGTACTGCTTCGATATGTTCAGAATCACATTTTATATCAAATGCTGACTGTACTCTGGTACAGGGCTTCTAGGAAGTTCCCTTCTAGCTTACTCTAGATTTCCTTGCTTCAAAAGTAACTGCATCTGCACAGTTCTTCCCATTGTAACCTAAAGGCACCACGCAGCTTTCCCTTTCTGGAGCTTCCCGCTTCAAACACAAGAAGGTAGGTCTGTAAGGTTTCTTCTGTTTCACAGAGGCCTGGCTTTTTTTCCTATTAAAGAAAAAAATACTACTTTGTTATTAAATAAAGCATCCCACAACCACACACAAGGCAAAAAAGCAGTAGCGTTACGGGAGTGCTCTGTAATACAGTAGGGTGAGTAACTATCAGCATCAGACACTACTGTTGCAAGACACAGTAATAACACCAGGTAAATGGAGGAAGGACCAAGAGGAGAGTCTGGCAGTGCTGAGGTCATGTGTTCTGTAGTGGCTCCTCTCAGCTGTTCTCTTGCTCTGCCTATTGCCCTGAGTCCCCTGCTAAGGCTATGCTGAGAAACAACATGCAGCTGATCAGAGGGGACTTAGAGAAAACCATGTGTTTCTCCTCACGTAACTCCCTCTTCACAGTCCATGAAAGTGGTGGGTTTATTTCTTCTCGTGGACCAAATGAATAACTGTCAGGGTTCCTGAATTGTGCCTGTGGATCAGAAGGATAGTGCATGCAGCAACGCGCAGCCTCTGGGCCACAGTAAACCCAGCCTGCCACAGGAGGAGTGCATTTTTCTGCGCAGATGCAGAGTGCTGTGCACCAGTGCAGGACAGCTCAAGCTTTTAAAAGAAAAATTAAAAATTGGCATACTGAGTTTGTAACGTAATTCTCAGAGCTGATGCTGTCAGCAGGTGAAGGCTGCGAACAAATTACAATGAGCAATTCTATTATCTCACAAATGGCGAGAGGTGCAGTACTGGAAAAGGTATGGCTGAGGCCTCCCGGAGTTTGCTACAGAGAACCAGTAGCAGTTAGCTATGAGCACTGAGTGCCATTTATGCTTTGGGCTGAACCTGTCTTTTCAACAGATTAGCCAATAAATTTTCTTGGAGCAATGATGACCTGTTGCTTAAGGGGCTCTACATAGCAGCATAACATACAGCGATCTAGGTTCAAGGGTGTACATATTACTGTAGATGCTGCATTAAATACTCTAGAGCTAGGGCAAAAGGACCAAGAATTTTCATTTCTTGGTAGGAAGAAGCTACTACACTGACTCAGCTCATGTCACCTTCCCCTCCTCCCGCAAAAGCTGTGTGGGCTAAAAAAAGTAACTGTAAAAGGAGTGAGCATAAGCCAGAAGCAGAGTGGAGTATCATCGGGCTGACGCACAGCAAAAGCTAGGCTTGAAGAAAGCCACAGATGAAGCTCAAATCTCTAGCAGAGTATTTCTTCAGAGCATTTGATAGCAATACTGTTAAATTGCCCATTGTTTAAGTAGCTCTTGTAAGCTTGGTTAGCACTGTACTCACACAAACCAAAATCTCCATTTCTGCTCTGACGCTGTGATTTCCTCTGTTGGCTGTTCCATTGGCTATTGCAACAAAATTTGTTATCCTTTGTTCAAGAAAGCTATTCCTGGATCCTAGAAAAAGCAAAGACAAAACAAACAAACAAAAAAAGCTTACATACAGCTTATATACATGGCAAATACCGCATCATCCCCACTGCAGACTGCTCGTCCATCTGCAGACTGCTACTCCACGCATACTTCGCATTTGAATTAATCTGATTAATATTACTCTTTGCTTTCTTCCTGCTCCTGGAGTGCTTCTGTGTTCCAGACACTGGGCAGGCTGACGAAGCAGGCTCCCCTTTGGTTACTGTTGGCTGTTAGCGCTGTTTGGGTATTGGACTGTGCTGTTGCCTTTCAGATCTAAAGTAAAACTCCTCGGCTACTGCTGTGGGTGGGGGTGTTAGGCAGCAAGCTGCATACACCAAAAATTCTGCTAAGTCCATGCATTTACCATTTCTGCACAGGATATATGAGAGAGAGCGCGTGTTGGCAAGGCTTTTGATGTGAAGAACTCCTTGTACAGTGTAGAACACTATCTTCCAGAACCTTCAAACCTGTTAGGAGACAGCATGGATGATGATACCAAGAAAACTAAGGATTCTAGTCAAAGTCTTCCAGTCTGACCCAGCACTGCTGCCCTACAGCTTCTGCTGTTGTCTTGGGTGTTGCAGCTTGAAATTTGCCACCCTAAACGCAGGCCCACTTTCACTAGCACCTTCCCTTCCACTGACCTTGCTACAGAAGCAGCAGCCTGGGGCAGAGGAACAGCAACAGAAAGTTGCTGCAGCCATTTCCTCAGTGAACACTAACAAAACCTTCCCAGCAGAAAAGCTCCGCTAAATGACTCATTATGTCTTAACAACCAGAGGTATGAAAAATGTCAATTTACATAAATTAAACAGAAGCTGGAGATTTCCCTTGGCATTTCAGCACCAGTAATCAGAATTCTCAGGATGTTTATTGTACTTAATGCAATCCATTGGGTATTGTTATGGTAATGGGATCTACAAGGCTGTCTTCCAGTCTGAGGGAGGGAGAACATACATTAAGAAAGCCACCTTCTACCTGAAGACAAATTATTTTTTTAATAAAATAAAGTGCATCTCCTATAGAATACAAGATGACTAACTACTTGTTAGTAGAAAATAAATTGTCTAGACAACTATTTTCAAATAGTTCCCTTTCTTTATATATACAGTCATGCCATTTTATTTTCTTTGAGTCTTGAAAAGACTTATTTTCTTCATTCAAAGATATAGCAGAAGTTCCAAAATCATTAGGTTGTCTTTCTTGAGAGACACGGCAGAGGTTGAGTGAAGTGCAGACATGCTGAAGTGGTTACTGCTACCGTAATTGCAAACATGAGAGCACTGGCTAGGCGCTTTCTCCATCCTTCTCCCATTTTCCCTATTTCTGTACATGTGTTATAAATACATTTATGAACATCCACAAATAATTGCCATCAAGCAACTTTTAATGATAAGGACTCAATCAAAATTAACCTTTAGGTACTGCTAAAGAGATTAAACTACAGCACAGCGTAAAATCACTTTCCTGTCTAAACTCATGCATCTTACTTCTAATAAGCAGCTCGCAGATTTAGACAGAATATTTGAAGCATTTGGATTCCAAAAGGTAAATGTCACTTTGCAGCTCACAGTTCAACAGTGACCACATACAGTAACTTCTGTAAAACACAAAACGTATGACAAAGGAAGAGAATAAGCAAGTAAGCAATGCCTCTTTTTAAAGTTCTTTCTATGGATTTGGTGCATCTTCCAGCTCTGCATGACGCTGGCAGGATCTGGGTTTTTTTCCAGACACCCCCAGTACTGCTCAAAGCCCCAAATTAATGTACGTTGATGCTGACTTAAAACTCCTATGTATGTATAAACACTACATAAATATATATGCAAAATAAAGTCCGTAGCCCATAAAATAGAAAATGTAATATATATTCTATTGGGCAATGCATACGAGCGTAGCAATAGTTTTGTAACTATATAAACTTATTTTGTAATATTATTTACAGATGGAAGCAGAGACAAACATTATTGTCAAATACATTGATTTCATCAATTCTATGAATCTTTTGAAAATCCTCACTTGCAACAAAATCACCTGCAACTCTAGCGACCTAGAAAAGGGAAGTACTCATGATCCATTTAGTGCAATAATACTGGCTACAAAACTTAAGAGGAAAAAACAATTAAATAACCAGTACCGCATTAGCTAGTGGGGGACACACACACACACACAAAAAAAACCCCGCCCAAACACATTTTGGAGTTTAAAAGTTTGGTAAGATAAGGAAGAGAAATTAAGGTTACACAGCAGACCAACAAGAAAATAAAAATTCTCCAAAGTCGTGTCTTTAGATTGTCAGAAATCAGAAGTACCAAATGTACAGTTTCTCATGCTACTTTGTTCCAGCTTCATCCTGAACATTCTTGGAGACAGCTGTTCCATAATCAAGGAAACAGCGCATCACAGATATTCCTGCAGATATGACACTACGTAGGCCCAAACAAAGAAAAGAAAGATTAATAGACTCATCAGTCTGACAGTCCTTTACCTCTGAGTGCTTCACTTCACAACTTCAGTAGTGTTCCTCCATTTAAGTAAATACTGAGTAGCATGAAACTTGCTTCTCAGATTAAAAAAAAAAAGTAATACTCGGGGGCAGATGATAAAAACAAGAGGTTCTTACAAGTTGTGCATTATGCTTTCAGCACTGGAGTGTAGCAAGCCACAACAGCTACAGAGCACACAAGTTATTTCATCTTGGCATTATGGATCAAGCATCAGAATAAACATAAGTGAACAGTTAAGTACAACTCATTTAAAAGGAGTGACCCTTCAGAGAAAACCCTTCTTCTGGACCTGAAGATCAGGTGAGCAAAAACCAACCTCTGCAGGGGTGCCATGCACAGCACACATAAACACCAAAATGCCCATCAGCCTTGGAAACCATTGGCTGCCTACCCAAATACAGAGGCAGGCTGACATGGCTTCTAGAAACAGTTTTAACTTTATTTCCATTTTCATCTTTGCTCTCAAAAGTCTCCTGGGCTTAACTGGAACTTGTACAAGATCGCACACACTTACCACCTTGCAAAATCAGAATAATTAAGATACTCAGAGAAAATGAAATCCAAAGCCCTTTTACTAGTTTCAGTGAGATATGGAAGATGCAGCACTAGCTGACAAGTACTTGATCACTTGATGCCCATGCAGATTTTAAAATGTCACAAGGTACAGCTGTATGGAAAACGACCGATGATGTGCTGCAGCTTTCATACAAATGACTTTTCTTCAAATCTCAACTTAACTTTGAGAGTAAGTTTCTACCCAAGGGGAGCTGACGCAAAAAGACCCTTCTCCCCAAAGTTGCCCATCCTCCTGCAAAGTCATCACAAGCCCTTGTAGCCTTCATTAAAAGTCTAATGTGGAAAGAAATACACACGTATTGGCAACCATCACCGTGGATCACAACCAGAACCTACAGAGCAGGGTTTGGGAGCCAGGCTGCTGTGGTTTCACCCCACAGCAGCTTCCTGGAGCAGTTCTGCTGGTGGTAGCTCTATGTACCCAGGAGCATGGCCACCCAGGACCCGCAGGTTGGCCCCACCACTCCCCGAGGCCTCACGGGAGTCACCGCTGCCCTTGGCATCTGGGGACTGGGCCTGGCCATGAGATGGCACCTTCTGCCCACGAAGCTGGCAGAGTGCCACTGCCCCAGGTGCCCACAGCATCGTGCACAGCCCTGCAGCTCGCTGCTGCCTGAGAGATCATGGTCACCCAGGCACCGGCCTGCCGGGTCCCCTGCCTCAGGCCAGACAACATCACTCGTCCCCCTGGGGCACTGTGGGGCAGCTGGAGGGAATGGCCCCACGCTGACACCACCACCTCCTGTTGCCGTGGCCCCGGGGGCACAGACGTGCCTTTTCCACCTCAGGGGAGGGATGAGTGGTGCCAGGCACTGCCGACTTGCCCCTCACCCTCCCACGGGCAGGGGAAAGCTCGGCGAAGCCAGCGCAGACCTTCTCGCTGTTTGCCATGCCCACTGCTGCCATCCCGGGGGCGCACGAGCCCACCACGCCGCGACGGGGAGGCCAAGGGCGACGCAATGAGGCAGCGGAGGCTGTGGCGGCTTCTCCCATTTATTCGTTCCGCGTACGGGGCAAAAGCGGGCGCTGCTCCTCAGTGGGTGGCAGCTCCTCGGTGGGCGGCAGCTCGTAGGTGATGCAGAGGGAGGAGAAGAGACACCCCAGGAAGGAGACCAGGCTGGCGAAGTACATGGCACCGCTGGCGCTGCCCACAGCCGCTGTCAGCGGCCCCATGGCCAGGGCCACGAGGATCTGTGCCAGGAAGTACTGGCAGCTCAGCAGGGAGATGTCAACGCCCATCCCGCGCCGCGTGCCCTCCGCCTGCGAGCCTACAAACTGTGGGGGACACAGCGTAAGGGGGTGGCACAGGAGCCCCTCTCCCCTCCCTGGCCCTGGGCTCACCTCACGGCTCTGGTAGTAGTCGCAGAGCAGGGAGTAGGGTAGCGTGCAGAGCGTGGCAAAGAGGATGCCGTAGGTAGCGCACAGTGACAGCACCACATAGATGTTTCTGGAGAGCGTGGCCAGCCCTGTGCCCAGCCCGAAGGCCAAATACGCCACAAAGTAGAGCGTCCGTGTGCTGAACCGCTCCTCCAGCTTCTCCAGCGCAGCTGCAAGACAATGGCACAGCATTCGGGGTGAACTGTGGCCCTTCCTGCCGCTAACCAGTCAGTGGACCCCAGGGGTGCACCTTTGGGACCCACAGCCCAGCTGTTAGGCAGCCACATCTCAGCAGCAACCCTCACGCCTCTGAGTAACTGGTGGCTCGCACGTGAGCGCCAAGGACCCCTTCCAAATCCCACTGCCATGATGCAACCTTGCTGCCCTACCTGCGTGGAGGGCACCGCAGAGTTGAAGCATGGCTGTGCCCCTGTCCTGGAAGGGTAAATGGGAACTGTGGGGGCCAGGGGGACAGACGCACAACACACACAACAAGGTGCTGGGGTGGTGCATGACACCAGGGTGCTCTGCCAGGGGCGCATGGGCACTGAGTGCTGTTGCACCAGAACTGTGCCTATGGTGGCTGCATATATTTCTAGATTCAATGGACACTGAAAATGCCACTTGTGAAAGCAACTACATACTAACAGAGGTGTGTTTTCACTGTATTGCTGTCCTCATCTGCTGTCAGCACAGGCCAAGCTAACTAGCAGAAATAACACAGTGAAAAAGAGCACTCTGCCTCGTGGTAGGCTATGTGCAACATAAATGCTGGACTAGTTGCTGCAGAAACACTGCTTAAGGAGCAGCTGCATCTTTCTCACAGCAGTGGCTAAGGTGGCTGTACTAGGTACCTGAATAGAAAGCAGCACTGAATGCATAGATGCACATTCCCCAGCAGCCCATGGTGACCCCAGCGTTGTACTTCTGATACTCATCTGAGTTGTGAGGCGCTTTCGGATTCCCTTGAAACACTACTTCTCCCATGAAGTCGGTGTAGAAGAGTAACATCCCCTCAAACGAAAGCCATCCTGAAAGCCAGAAGTTAACCTATTAGGATGCGGGGTATCCATTTCACCTTGTAAGCTTACATGGATGCTATTAGCTGTAAAATAAATCATAACTGAAGACAGGTTGTGCAAGGTATTACATAACGTTCAGCCACATTTATCTGAGACTGCTGTTCCCCAAGCATTAGGCTACAATGTTTGTCAAAGACATTCAGGATTTTAAAGACCAAGATTTATCCTTTGAATTCCAAAGTGGTATCCTAGAGGCTGACTGGGGGCCACAGAATACTGGTTCAGCAAGACAGAAAAATAGATTACAGCAGTCTGAGCTGCCTTCAGGTTCTGACAGGACGCAACGCTCAAGTTTCACAGAGCGGCTCATCACAGAGTCGTTTCAGGTTGCTGTTTTCCTCCCACACAGAACTGGAAGCAGTGCTTCCTGTGTCACGGCTGCAGCCTCTAGAGCACCTCTGACACAGTCAAAAACTATTCACAAACTGGTGTCAGGGCCACCAATGCAGGCAATCTCTCAATTCCTTTCACAGCCAATGAGTATTAACTACCTGTTATCTTCTGTCCAATTTTGTGTAAACTGGATTGCTTGCAAGAGTAAAGGTAACAGTGCACCGGTTCTGGGCTCTCCTGCAGTGTCAGCGTTCTGCACCTTCTCACAGCCTGTTCTGGGATCCCTACACATGCGCTGCCCAAGGGAGGAAAGTGAATGCCCATCTCAGGTGTAACGAAGGAAATAAAACTAATCTCCTCTTTCTGCTCAGTAATGCCAGCTTCAGAGCGTTAAAAAAATAAAAAAGTCAACAGTTTCAAGTTCTCAGTTCAGTGGCACGTCTCATCCTGGCATAAACTTTCCATTTAATAGATGTGCTGATTTAGGCTCTTACTCCCTTTCTAGGACTGTAGGCTTTACTGTTTTGTTTGTTTGGTTTTTTTCCTTTCTCAGTGTTCTAAGAAACTAAATACCAGACAGTACCTTACTGGTGAGTGTATATGGAACAAACCATGTCCTCTCTAGTTAGCAGCTATTGCAGCAACAGATAAAAAAATTTACAAACATTCACCCAAGACAGGCTACTTCATGGTGAAAGTAAGACAGGACTTCCCAAATACCTAGGAAGTGGTTGATGCAGAGGTTACGAAGAGCCTTGGGCATGTGGCAGATGGTCGAACAAAGAAGTTTCACGGAGAGTGGTTGCTCCGAGGTCTCGCTTGATCCATTCAGCTCGCTCTCATACTTAACACCGTTCAGCAAGATGTTAGCAACCTGCACCGTAAGAGCTCCCAGGTCAACACACACAGTCAGAAAAACCCAAACATCCTTTGAGCAAACCTATGCAATATTACACACCTATCTGATCACCTGAAAGTTAAACTCTGCTGCTGCAGTATGTTGACTTGAAGACTAAGAACAGTGTATTTGGCTAAGCAGTAAGTTCAGCCATGGAACAAGTGTTAAATGGCAGCACTGTGCCACAGCTTTCAGTATACTTGAAACAGTACTCTTCACTTCTCTAGGGTATTTGACAACCAGACACAGTAGCATAGGGAAGGCATAAATTCCATTGCATTTAATAAAAGCTGTACCCACATTCAGGTGAATTTGGTTCCTGAAGTTCTAGAGACATCGGGGAAGAGGCTGGGTTTAATTGAAACACATTCTCATTGCTTGCTAATGTTGATGCTCGATCTCTATGTGCACAGTATGTAAAATCCTGGCCCTAAGAAAGTCTGCTCTCACAAGCTGGGTCAAAGTACAGCAACAGTAATAAACTAAACAAAACACACAACCCCCACCCCCCAAAATAAAAACAAAAAACAAACCACCAACCAAACAAACCAAAAAACAACAGAGGACAGTTTACCTCATCCCGGATCATAAAAAAATGGGCCAGCATACAGAGGTCTCAGACATTCCAAGTTATCACCAACAGTGGGAGGTGAGGTCAGAGTCTTATCCCTGGGTAAGGGAAACCTCACCTCCCTGATGGAACCAGATGTAATGACTGCCATAAGGAGAAGCTCATGGGAGAGTCCTATCCCTGGCCCTATCTTGCGGATATTTCTGTGGAAAGGGAAGATACAAGCTCAATAAAAATGTGTCTTTTTCTGCTCTCATGTGGTAGCTCCCTGGGTGGTGAAGCGGGGCTAAAAATACCAACCTAACTTTCACACATAGCCTGGTGAGAGCGGAATGCTCCCATTTCTGCCATGTGAACAATGGCAGTTGACAGACTGCCAGTCATAATTCACATCCTACCCACTATTTTACTGATAAAGTCATAGCAGGTATGCTGTTCCCATACTGACTTTTATAAGCAAACTGTCACGAGCAGTCTTTAATGATGAATTTGTATGTCACACATTTAAAACTATATGAAGAGATCAAATGAATGCTCAGGTTTACAGGGTCATATTGATTTTCTGCCCTTACCTGTTGGCTGAAGGTTACATTTCTTCTTCTGCTATTTTCTGGACAGTGTCCTGTTACGATATCTGGAATGGCCAAGGTCTGAGGTCTTTTCAGGATCCCCGATGACCGTGGCTTTATCGCATCCAGTGAGCCCACCCTTAGCGCCTCGCCGTCAGGCCCCGGTGTTATGCTGCTCTCCCCTTGCTCCAGAACTCCGTTTTCTCCTTGGTAACAGCCATCAGGCACCCGAGGAAAGCTGACACTGACAGGCTGCCTGGGCAAGCTAGCTGGAAGTGCTAAGTAACTACTATGCCCGCCTGTAAAACAGTCTATAAGCACACTGTCAATATTTGAAGTCCCAAATGATGATGCAAACTCATTAATTCCCGTCAAGGAATTGTCTCTGCTGACAAAACTGCCATATTTGGGTGTGAGTGGGCTGAGGGGGGAAACGGGACTTGTAAAACTTTCATATAAGTGAGCTGAGTTACGAGAAGCAAAGTTTTCATTTACACCCTCCTCAAAGAAGAAAGGTGGAGAAGGAGGGAGAGGAAGACTTGGACTCTTCATCACCTTTTTCTTCCTGCTAAAGGACCTTAAGGGTCTTTCTGGAATGCTAATTAGAGTCAGCACAGTAGTGATAGTCAGTATAACTGAGGTGAAGACATAGATGACGCGAAGTTGCCCTCCCACAGCTTTTCCAAAACTGGTTTTATCCCAGTGTATTCCTCCAACAACATAACCAAAGCCACCTCCAAGACCTGGTGGAAAAACAGAGCCGAGATTATCTTCCCTAGCCAATCCTGGAAGTCAGTAACAGCGCAGCACTATTTGTCTAATGGTTATTCATAAGTAGAATCTGACACGTTACTTCTGTTTTACTACTCAACCCCTTTTCAATTCAAATGCAGTAATAAACAGTTATCCGCGCCACAAGGACAGTCTGGAGGTACAAACACGGTATAGAAAGAGGGAGAAGGTCAGTGCTGTAAAAGTGATGATACAAATAATCAAAAATGGTAGTTCTTTCTTTGCCAAGAACAAACCACTTTACCTTCAGCTATTTCAGTCCGTAAAACAGAAGCATCCACCAGCCTCGTGGCAAGGCTCTGCAATCAGTCAGCTAAGACTGTTTTCCTGAAAGTAAGTGAAAATCCATTTTCCTCACTCAGTTAGAGGAACGCAGATCTAACTGCGTCCAAGACAGACTGAATCACTTCAGAAGCGTAGCAAGCTCATTACTCGGCAACATGTTGGCAGCATATAAAACTGCCACTGTGTTACTACCAATGAACACGGAGGTTCTGAGGGCACCGGATACTGTCTCACTCCATTCACAAGGTGAAAGCCTTATGACACTTTCTTTCTTTCTTTCTTACAAGTACATTCAAGAGTGTGAAACAATCTCATGATGGAGAGGAAAACTAGACTAGGGCAGTACGGTGACTGAAGACGACAGCAATGAGGGATCACAGTGCCCAGTATGCGCTTTCCCCTGCAACAGAGCGACTAAAAAAGGCATTTTCCACACCTGCAGAAAGCCGAACCTCCTGCCTGGAGGGATAATTTTGTTTCTGTAGGTGTTATAAATAACGTGAGGGACCTTCAGGTGATCAACCCAGGACTGTGTCTTGTTTGACTTTTGGTAGTTACAAAAGCCTTTTGCAGTAATAGAAGTTTGTTTTCAAAGTTAATTAGCGCTACCTCTCCAGATATTCGGTTATTGTGCTTATACAAGAAAAGACCAGTGATTTACACTCTGCTTTCTCACAGTAGGGCTTGTTTACTTAGGGTTCACATCACCCAGGGAGCATCAAGAAAGCATACCTGCTAACAAAGCGTGGATGTTGAGGCCCCTGTCTTGATCCACTGGGCTGCATACATCCATCATGTAGGCATGACTGGGATTGTCTGCCGAATCTGCGCTGAAGTCCATGAGCACAACACCACAGACTGTAAGGATGATCCCCCATTTGTGGTTATTCGCAGTGTCAGACAGGGCACTCCCTATATCTTTGCCATTCAGCATAAGCGAGAGCCCAAGCAATGCTCCTGGGAACAAAACCAAATCAAAATCAACCAACTGCTTGTAAGCAAAAAAACCCTGCATCGCTCCATGCTCTAAAAGCATTATACTACCTGCACAGCCTTGCAGCAAGTGCTACTGTTCTTGTTAGAGATCACCACAGTATGGGGAATGAGCGTGGCTTATAGGATATACATAATCCTTTTCCACTGTTCAAGCTTAACAAGTGTCTGGAGCTGCTTTTGGCCAAAGACAAACATTCTTCACCCTCAAAACACCATCTCTTCAGACTCTGACAAAAGACGCTTTTATGTGTGGATCTCCAGCTGCCAAAGCATCACCTCAGCATCACTCACCACCTTCTTCAGATTCACAAAACCCAACACTTCAGGGACATTTTGTTCAGGGGCATCCTCCCTAGTGCCAGAGGGGATGTTGCAGAAGAGAGATGAACCATGTTTCTACTTTACAAGTGTTATGCCCATTGTTTCTAAAAGACGCACCTACTGCTAAGACCAGAATGAAAGGTCTTCTCCTCCCGAATCTTGATGTGCATCTGTCACTCCAGGCCCCCAGCAAAGGCTGTAGCAAAAACCCTAGAAAAAACAAATCATCAATAAGTAGCATTTTTCTACAAGCCTTTTTCACAGGGGAGTTAAAACAAGTAGCTTAAAAGGCAGTTAAAGGCAGGACACTATGGCACAATGCTGTCCCCAGTTGGTACTAGTCACCCAGGTGCACACAGGCACACACAATGTACTGCCTGGCATTTCCCACTTCGGGGACTGAATAACATAATGTGCCACTGCTCGTTGTCATGGCTGTTCACTCTGCGTCATCAATACAACAGAGTTTGACATCAGGTGAAGAGTAAGAGTACAACAGTTATATGTTCTAAAGTACTCTGTTACTTACAAGCTATTTCATTTACCTCATCTTAGATGGGAGATCTCCTGCAGAATTAGCTTGGAAGACAGCATGAAGCAAACATACAAGTTGGAAAGGTGCGTGTGTTACCCTGGGACAGCCTGTAAGTAGGGGTCTATCTACTCTCTTCTTCTGAAGCGCATTCCACGAGTACAAGAACAGGCAGAACAAAGTTTCCAAGTGGTAATAGCCCATCCTATCAATCTTCCCATAGTAATGGATATGCTCCCAGCCCTGCCTCTGTGTTAAGGCAAGTAATCCAATGCCTGTAATGGCAGTGGTCAATGGTCCTTCTTCACTGAAACACCTCGTTTGTTTCAGAAAGTTAAACAGGGGAAGCCAATCCTACTCTGCTTTTTTCACACAGCCTTGGGAACTGTCTGCGTATGCTTTTTTTCACAGGGACCTAAATGGACACACTGATACTCTTTTGCTAATTTTTAAATATAGGAACATAGTAACCAAAGCTTACCCTCCTGAAAGATGGAAGAGGTTGAGAAGCCATTGAAAGAACAGACCTTTGATCACACCGGGCCCATTTCAGTTAAGACACAGCAAGAATTATTCTCCATTCAGTTGCCTAAATTATGGCTAGTGCTTCTTAACCTCAACAGCACACAGAATGTACTTGTTAACAGCTGAGGTAGAGAAAACAAAACCATATGACCCCCATGTAGTGGAAAAAACAAGAGGGAAGAAATAGCATAAAGAAAAGTTACCTAATATAGGGCTGATGAACCACACCATTCCATACAGTTGGTCTGGAAGCCCCATCTGAAGCAGAACAGGGGTAACATAGGCTGTTTCCATGGCATAGCTGAACTCCAGCCCAAAGAGAATGCACCCATTAAAGAGGAGTTCTAGGAAAGACCTCTGAGGTTGGAGATCCCCAAAGTCAATCAAATCAATAGGACATGGAGTGTTCGGTGGTGGCGGCGGTGAAGGGCGAATGTGTTTTCTCCTTTTTGGATGTCTCTTGAAGTTATTGGCCCGATGACTTATGTGCCGTGTGACTGATCCAGAATAGCCTGGAACTTGTGACCTCCAGATTTCCTGAGAAGCCCCGCCTGGCAAGAGCGCAGCATCACTGACAGGGGGTGTTGCAGATTGTGGAATCATCACGGGTAGGTGTCTGGAAGAAAAATAGTTCAGAATAAAATGGTTGAGTAAGAAAAACTTTGCTTAATTTCATTTACTGCAGTTCAAGCCTTTTCTCAACATTCCACATACTGGGTGCAGCCTTCATATCAGTCACAACCTTTTCTCTCCATCTCTTGACACGAGGCATATACGTTTTATGGGCATGTCTCCATCTTTGCACAACTGAGACACCAGAGATCCTATCTTATTTACCTAGGCATTGCCTACCATCATCAGGGATTAAGACTGAAATATTTAAAACAATTAGCAGTCAGACATGTCACACTTCCCAGGATTTCCCATAACAGCAATACGTTTACATTTATCTGCAGTTCACTTGAGCTAAACTAAGATGACCTCAGTCTAAGTTTACAATAAAGCAAAGCTGTGACTTGGCTGCAGATCCAGACCCCTGATGCAATGCAAAATCACCTTTTGGTACTGATCCTACCATTCCTGCTGCCTGTGCTGAAGCCAAGGCTCAATGCAAAACTTTTTTTATAATGACTGAGTTTGGTTTTCTTCCTATTTACATTCCTGAATTCAGCAGACACTCTGTTGCAAGGACAGGGTCTGATCCTCTGCTTCTTTCTGGTTCTACATCTGTTAAGACTTTACTGGAGCACTCAACGAACGTGTTTTTGAAATTCAGACTACACAAGCTGAACACCTGGATGGGCTCAGCTGACAACAAATATGCTTGGAACCAGAAGCTGACATCATTTTTCAGTACAGGAATTGAAGTTTCAAACTAATACCTGAGAAGAAGATACATACCCTGCCACAAGCCACCCTCAGCACTGCTACTCCTCTCTCAGAGACGAACGGCATTCAAGTGCTGAACAGCCTCCTCGAGTCTCATCAGAATCACTCCCGCAGCAAAAGTGTGCATACTGTGGTGGGTGAAACAGCCAAACGGGTTCCCAAATAGCATCTCAGGATAGATGCCAACAGATCTGCTGAATTAACGAACCACATGTGATTTCTTGTCTCTTGTTGCCAGAAATGAAAACAGCTTGTAAGTGAAGTCTGACCCTTTATGCTTTCTTGCCCATGGGACCAAAGGCTGCTGCCGCATGAGGATGGCTCCACACCACCCCATACCTCTTCAGGAAAACCCTCACAGCCGCACACTAGTAAGCAAAACAAATCTCTTACTATTTGTTTATAGTTCCCCTGGGGAAAAGAATCCCAGCTGTTCTGCTACTTTAGCTGTACAGAACTCCCACAAATCTCCTGCTTTTTGCTACTTCCTCTGGCATATTTCACATGCCAGTCTTTCTTCCTGTAGCCCTTAGCCACCACAGCGCCATTCTTCACTGCATATCCCCTACTATTATTAAAAGCAGAACTCCGTAAACCCACGTTTACCATCACGCTGATGCAACGGTTGTTAAGCATGGCAGGATGATGGTCTACACAGAACGACCCCCAGCTCCATGCAAGCATCCAAAGAGAGACATTGTGCAATGCAAAATTAAATACCAAGCACATCACTGAAGACTGCAGTTGGGGTAACTTGACTGTATTTGGGGCCTGAGGGGGAGGAGGAAGGATGGGAGAGATAAGACATCTACTAAAGTGTTGATAACGTTGTACCACAGATTTCCTCAAGACTGCTCCTCTTCAGACCAAGATGCATACCACACGAGAGAGAAGAACAAGCAATTCACAGTTGTAACTACATGTCTTGACAACCCCCATCTCACAAGGCACTGACTGCAAGCTGCATTTTGTTGGGAAAGCTCATTAGATACAAAGGTCCCTCAACAGACCAACAAAAGGAGAAGCATATGGAGACTCTGTGAAGATGCCCACACCGATGTTCCCCTTCACAATGTTTTCACAAATTACTGAAAACTTCTTATGATTCATGTCTTCCACAGGCGGAGTACGTACTTTGCAGCAGTACCTTTACTAACCTTTGGGTCAAAGTAATTTCCTCACGATGAGAATTTGTAAAAAATTAGGAGAGAGATACCAGAAGAACAGACATAATGAAAACCCAATCAGTTTCATGACGGATGCTCTAACGACCCTTTCACAGAAACATGACAATACAGTCGTGCTAGCACTCCCCTTCACCACCGATACACCTTGCCATTTGCACCCAGGGTGTCGATCTCCCTACACTCGATCTATTAGTTCCATTTCATACCATATCCTCCTTTATCTTCCTGCTCCATACTGTGCATTGCAAAGAGGTTGTACTGTGAGTCATAAGTGGCAACGTTGTAGTGACAGAAGAACCCCTCCACGTGACTTGAAAATACACACGGTGGTGATCTGCAGTTACTTGGAATGAAAGGCTGTTATCAACAGCGTGCCACCAGCCCCACAGAAAGTCAGCGTAGAACTGTGAGCTGAGCCCCTTTTCCACAACCCGGGAGCTGTTCCCCAGAGGACACTGTCACAGGACTCAAGCCTGTCCTCAGCTGAATCTACCTGGTGATCACAACAGCTTCAAAGCAGGAAACCTCTCCTCCAGCATGGACAACAATGACACGGCTGTCAGCTTTCGCCGTCAACAGCTATTTGTGATTTCTGGCACTTGACATCGGCCACACCAACAACGGCGCCTCTCAGTCTGCAGGGCCTCGGCGAGGCCGGCCCTGCCACCTGCCACCCGCCCGGCCCAACCTGCACCTCCACCCCGAAAATTAGTTTCTCCTTCTTTCGCGGGGTCTGGTCCCGGTTTTTCTGCGGTGGGTCCCGCGGGCTCCAGACGCACCACGGCCACCAGGGCTGCGGGGACAGGCCCTGGGGACAGGCCCTGGCGCTGGCTCGGCGCGAAGGCCGCCGCCCCCCAAACGCTCCTGTCAATGGAGAACGCGCCGCGCAACCGCCCCGGGCCCGCTCCCCAGCTCCGCCAC
>JAVJGI010000040.1:104097218-104109210 GCA_035590275.1 Ibycter americanus
CCCAGGCCTCCCACAGCCCCTGGGCCCCCAGCAGCCACTGAGGCCGGGCCATCCCCTCAGGCCTCCCCTCAGGCCTCTGGCAGACCCCGGGCCCCCAGCAGCCTCTGAGGCCAAGCACCGGCCCCCCAGGCCTCCCACAGCCCCCGGGCCCCCAGCAGCCTCCGAGGCCAAGCACCGTCCAGGCTTCCGCCGCACCGCCCTGCCCACACTGGCCCTGGCGTGATGGGGAAGCAGATCCTGACAGACTGTCACCTGGAGCGGTGAGATTTTTTGATAGGCCCGTAGAGTAGATGCCGTAGATGATGCTACACTCTGGTAATTAACAGTAACGCTCAGTCTTCCCCTGCCTTGGGTAAGGCAATGTGGCAGCTTTGTTTTACAGTGCCACGTTTTTTCGGTTGTGTTCCAAATTTCCTCATGGTTTGCAAAGAAAGATGGCACTATGTAGTGCAGTCTGCTGGGCATATTTTTTAAAAAAAAACACTTCAAACTCAGGGCGTTAAGGATGCTTACCTTCATCTCCAGAAGTTACCATAACACTGCATGGATCCTTAGCATACATTAGTATTCAGCTCTTTCAGAATTTATTGTAGCAGGATAATGGCTTCCCTGCGCATACATCACTAGTCACAGCAGGAATAAATCGCGCCATTTGCAGAAAACTAGCTCTCCTTTATGTGGTAGGTGGTGCAACTGCAATGTCCAAAAAAAATGCCAGAGCACTGTTCCAGGCAGGTGAGGTTCAGCTAGTGCACAAGTTCATAGAAAGCCCGGCAAGAAATTGTGAGAAATAGAGTAATCTTGCAGCACACAAGAACAGGCGCAAGAGACCACTAAACATTCTTATCGCCATGGATTCCCTGTCACCTGCTCTGCACTGTTCAATTTTTTTTATGTTAATTTGGCCGTTACATTGGTCAAGTATAATTCGTCAGTGTTTCTGTAATCCAACGGCAGTGTAAAGGACTGTTCACAACACTACGGGTTATTCACTCACAGCACTGACATTCACAGGGCAGAAGGGGGTTTGTACTGGTCTAAATGAAAAGCAAGACTGGGTTCCTCACCTATCCTCACAAATCTTCACCCTCTAAACCACATCCCAGCCAGCACATCAACAGTCACAGCAAAACTTTTTCCCTTACTGATTTCTAGGACAGGGCCCTGTGTAAGTACATTGTTCCCAAACTGACCTTAAGATACATGCCTAATTCTGCCAGACTAGGTTAAAACTGAGCAAGAAACTTGTCCAGCACCAGTACTGTTGCTCTCAGCTATTTGATCCAGTTCACCTTTTCACCTCCTTTCTTGCTCATGTCAAAATGCTCATGCAGATGAACCAAAGACAGATGGGAGAGTCAGTCTGATGTCACAGATGTCTCTGAGTAATGGAATCATACCAAAATACTACTCTTTGCCCCAAACAACACACGTTCTTTTGCTGCCATGCCAGATGCTGCTACAGGCTTCTGTCAAAGGTACTGCAGGTTCCTCATTTGACATACATTCTATCCCCAGTCCTTCTGGCAGATTTGAGGCAGTTTTGGTACCGAGATGTCCCTCACCCATCTGTGCTGAGCTTTTCCTTTCAGCTTCCCAGATACGGGAGTTCTGGAGCCTCCATCAACCCAGCCTTGCCACACACCACTTCGCAGTGCTGATGCCAGATGGCTGTTGCCACAGCAGGATGCTGTGTCTTCTCCTGCCAGAGGGTCTCATCCACAATAGAGCAGTCACTGCTCCATTTGCTGCCAGTTGAGAGAACAAACTGTTTTTAGAAGCCACATTCTTAATGAATCGATTAAAACCATTGCTGTGGCTCTGCAAGAAAGCAGTCATGTTCTCATTCAAAACCATGGGCTGATGGCATCCCTTTTATTTACAAGCCTCCAATGCCACTGCCACTGGCAAGATCCTTCCTGCTTCTGAGCACCAAAGGCAAAAAAATGAAGATTTGCAACCCTAAGGATGAAAGGCAGGAACAGGGGAAGGTCCAGCCAAGCGCCACAGCTGCTAAGATAAGACAAGCAGGCAGGTCTGTTGCCTGCCAAAGGGATCAGGAAGGTGGGGCAAGAAACAGCTGTTGCTGGGAAGAGTCATTACCATCAGCAGTAGTTGTAGTAGGACCAGCTATTGCTGACCCAGCTTCTAGCCCTCAGGGACAGTTAAATGGGCTGACATTATGACTGTCAGACCACCCACAATTGCTTGCTACCTTCCTTGCTCAAGCCCCAGAGTCAGCCATCTCTTCAGTGACCACAAGTGAGAACACAGTGCCAGCCTCAGTCCCACCCCCCTCCATGTGCCTGAGAGCTCCATGGACACTGAGCATATGAACCCAGTATTTAACAGCCCCATTCCTTGTGATCGAGGACAACTATTTGTTCCACCTGGGCATGGAGACAGGGTTATGTTATTAATGCTGGCAGGCAGTCATAGCCATCATATCCAATGGTTTTTCCCTGTGAACATGTTTGAGACATTAAACTGTTATTTATTCCATGTTCAATTAAATAAAATTGTCTGCTCATAACTTACAAGGATTAACTCCCACACCATTTAGCACAGTTTGTCCACTTGGGATGGTGGGAGAGGCACTCTACTCCTTCCCAGGGTAACAACAATGGAGAAAATGAAAGCAATTCCTGCCATGCATTCATGTAATCAGCATCCTTTGGGCTTTAGACAAAACAGAAAACACAAATCTCCTCTCCTCTGTGAGCTTACACATAAATTATTGTTGAAACTTAAAGATACTCATTTACTTTGTACTATTTTAACCCAACAGTATTCAAAAGAGCGAGTTTACTGCTACGAATCTGCGCTGTTCCCTCCTACCTTCTCTGGGTGCAAGATGTTTTGCATTCATTAAACTCTTTGGTTAAGTCTTTCCACGAAGCAGCTTCTGACAACATATTCATCTCTCTGCTCCTTTACAGCTTCATGTTAGGCTCACTGTTTCATTTGCCAGCAGACCTCATTATTTGCCTCACTCAGATCAGGACCATTCCTTCGTTTCCTGGAAACCTCTTTTACTATCCTCCTAATCCTTTTCCCCGAGGTAAACATTAGCTCCAGTCAAGTGAAATTCTGTGCAAGCCACCAAGAGAGTCTGGTGTTCTCTCTTTCGAAGAATGGGGTTTCAGTTGTGTGATGTTGGGTGTTCCTTTTACTTTTTTTGTCTTAAAATGCATTTTAAAACACCTTTCATTTAGGCTCAATGGCTCCGCAATGTCGTTCAGTGATCCACCTGGCACTGTCAGCTTCTTTTCCAAGCCGATTCTTTCTGGGGGAGATACAAAGTCTGTACCAAACAGACACACTGTGAAAGTTGTTCTTTGTTTGGGGGCTGCCACTTCAGAACACCGAGGGCCACATGAATCCTGGTGCAAAGATGAATCTGTGCTCGGTGACCCAAAGAGGGAAAGGCCAGATGGGTTACCAGGTTTTTATGTCTGCAGAGGGTCCTGTGCACACCCTGTGCAAGCTGTCCTCTACTTCCTACAGAAGAGCAGACAGCCTGCTCCTATCAAGCAAAGAAGTCAAGAAAAAACAATGCCAGCAGAGATCACACATGATCCCTCTTCCTTCAGAAGGGCCATGAACATGCACATTCTGCAGTGCTGTGTTTCTGTGGGAGACTGTGGGCACAGCCACAGAGAGCTCCTCAACAAACCGTACAGGCTTGTGATAGCGGCACGGCTTGGCTGCCCTTGACACAAAGGGATTGCCTTGCCAGTATTGTAAGAAAACCTCAGAAACTGTATCGTCTGAACACACGAGGCGGGGCGGGGGAAGGAGGTGGGTGTGAGGGTGGGAAGGCCCTCAGATGAAGTTCACTTTATTTTTTTCTTTTCTAATTTAGCAGAATTCACTTCATTTAAAGGGGTGGGGGGAAGCTGCTTAGTTTGGAGGACTTCAGTTTGTCCCCACCTGAGCTCCACAACAAAGGAGGTGGAGTAACAGGGCAGTAGGTGAGGAAAACACAGAGCAGCGTAGATTACAGAAGGACAATTGTCAAGTCTCAAGTCAGTTTGCACAATCTCAAGTCAGCGATGCTGTCACAAACTAGACAACTTTCCTTTCCATAGCATGGGAAAGACTAAAGCTTCCCTATGCCCAGAATGAAACACTGCATATTTCTTGCTCCATAGGAGGAATAAGAGGTCTAGCTCAATCTGTCATTTTTGACCACCCCAACCTGGCAATAACACAGAAAGAACTAAATATCTTTCTTTTCCTATTCCACATTGAAGTGACAAGTTAATTATTGTCCATGCGCTAAAGTCTTTCAAAAGGAAAAACAAAAAAGCCTTTGTCTTGTTTGGGAAACGAGATTCAAGGTTGCAGGGGCCAGGGCAGGGGGTGGTGGTGGGGTTGGGGCACCACTCCTTATTCGTTAATTATTAAGTGGAAAGTTTAAAGAATGCACTCAGAATTTGTGAAAAAGTTGAGATCTCTTACCTATTTGTTGCCAGTGTTGCCAATTTAAAGAGTATTTGACTGAGTCAGCTCGGCAGTGCTAGCCCTTGGTACCATAGCTGATTTGGCATACTCATTGCCAGTGATCTTACACAGCACGTAACGCTTTTCAGTGCTTGGTGCTTTTGTAGTGTTTGGGGGATGTATACAGGCACAGTAACTGTCTAGGGTTCTTTCAAGCTGCGTAGGATTTAGTGCCATGGATTCAAGACATTTGTCTGATATAAATTAAATTGTCCAATAAATTTTGGGTGAGTTTTCAGAATGGATTAGGGAAGAAACAACCATTCAGCTTATATGGCTTTGTACAACAGCTTTTTTGTTTGCTTACTGCCTCTGAAACCACCATCTCCCAGTCTGTCGCATCTTCCTATTCTACTTAGGCAGGCTTTGTCTTTTAGCAAAAGCACACTTTCAGAAAGCTACAGTCAGGAACTCTTACAGCAGAGAAGTGAGATACAAAGATCTCAGCTCATGTCCAGGGAACAAGGTGCCACCATCTGCATTGCCTCCTCTGGTATACAGGCATGACTCTAGGTATTTCCACATGCACAAAACCAGCCCACTGATTTTTCACAGTACCTTTGTAGGGAAAAAAAAAAATAATTAAAACGCCCATGTCTGTCATTGTTTAAGACGCATTTGGACAATAGTGTGCTTGAACTTCTGGGCAGCCTCGAAGTGATCATGAAGTTGGACTGGATGATAGTTGTAGGTCCCTTCAAGCTGAACAAATCTATTCTATTCCCTGAGACTTCCTTCTTGAGAACTAGAAAGCAGTGTGATTACTTAAAAAGCTATGAGTAAAGCCCTGCACATTTGCTACTGGGAAACAGGCTCATGTCTTTTAAATACAGTCTTTTTCCATGCAAATTCAAAGCTCCAAATATTCCTGTAATCCCTCAGAAAGCTTGATGCGACTCTTCCTTTTATGTAGTATATTCCCCGTTCTGTCCAGTGCAGTTAACAAAAAGTCACATTATTAACTTTCTTTGGCCAATGTTGCAGTTTTCTTGATAATATCATTCTTTGGCACTAGAATAATTTAAACAGGTGCTAGCTCGACCCTAGACTATTTGCAAACCAGGGACCAAGGTGTTTCTTCAATGGCAAGTTCATGACAGTCTTACGCTTATTTAACATTAGTTTTGCCAATGACAAAAATTGCAGGAATTAGAATCAGGGAATATCTCAAGTTGGAAGGGACCCACCCATAAGGATCATCAAGCCCTGTTCCTCGCAGAACTACCTTAAACTAAATCATATGACTAAGAGCATCGTACAGATGCTCCTTGAACTCTGACAGACTTGGTGCCATGACCACTTCCCTGGGGAGCCTGTTCCGGTGACTGACCACCCTCACAGTGAAGAACCTTTTCCTAATGTCCAGTCTGAACTTTCCCTGAGTCAGCTTCCATTTCCTCATTTCCTATCGCTGGTTACTGCTGGAGTTACCTAGGTGAATACAGGCATTTATCATATGGGCTGAAGCATTCTCTCTATGCTACCTGTCCTTGCTCCTTCTGCAGTCCACTTTTCCAGATAATTTCTAAAGTCAGTGCCAGTTTGCCCTCTTCCCTTGCATTCTTCCTGTGCATGTATTCCAGGCACGCACGAGCTTTTGCTCCATTGCCAAATCCAAAAGAAACTGCTTTTCGCGTTTATGGTATCAGTTGAAGAAGTAGATTTGTATTGCTGTAAATGCCCAGTCATGCCAATAAGTTCTGTGGCCTATGGTATTGAACACAACGCAAATACAGAGTAAGACAGAAAAAAAGAAGCAAGTTCAAACAAGGTGAGATGCATTTCAATTATATGTTCTTAATGCTTATATGGTAAGAGGAGCTTACCATGTAAATTATACCGCCCTAGCATCCCTTACATGCCAACTGAGTAGGCGTAAGGAAGTTGGTGGGAGGCTAATACAATGTAAGAACATAAAGTCGTCTCATATATGCCAGTTTGCACACCACCTCCATATCTGGTCCTTAGCATACTGTCGTATGACTTTAATAGCCCAGATAAATCAGTTCCTGAACCTGAATTCACCAAACTCCTACACTGGCTATATTAATGGATGCAATTAAACATTTAAAAGGGCACTTGAATCTTTACTTAAAAGAATGAAAAACGCATGCAACCCCCCACACACACCCCAAAAAAACCACACCCAAAACACCACCAGAAACAACCCCCAGTATTTTGCTGCAGAATGAACAGCAATGGTACCAGCACTCATCCATTTGCATTACAATGGCGGTGTCAGTTCATTGAGAAATTCAACATAGTGAACTACTGTACAAGAGAAGAACATGAATTTTGAAAGAAACAAGTATGCATGTTCTGACAACTGCTGCCTGCAGTTCCTAAGTCTGCACTTGTGTGGATATAACAAGGTTAGTGTCTGCTCCCATCCCTTCCAGGAATGGAGCAAATCTACCGTGTTCTTTCCAGGTGCAAGGTGAGGCCATGCTCCTGAAACAATCCATTAAGAAGTGTCTTCAAAATGCCCCCTGACAAGTGTGCTGGGCAACTACAATGCACAACATTGCACGTAGAGCTCTAATAATAGGAAGAGACAGAAATGCCTCCACTATTGATGAATACACAAAGCAGGACGTAGTCTCGGACCATAGCTGAAACTGGTTTGTAAAACAGATGAAACCTTTTTGCTAAACAAGCAATGCCTTTAGTAACAAACCAATTAGGTTTTAGAAAAACTAGAATGCTGTCACAGTACAAATGTCAGTAATCTGTCAGCCTAGTCTACAGCTGCTGTATCAAATGAAAACCAGAATGCCGTGGCCCCTTCTCAAACCTTAGAGGATAGTTATTCAGAAAAATGGCACTAATGCCACGCTTCACTGAAACCATTCAAGTGTTGGGCAGTGATAGCCCAGTATTTTTTTTTTCCACCGGTTTGCACTTGATTTGACTCGCGTTTCGGCTCCGACGCGCTATTCCCACCATGGCAGCATGCCTACATTCAGTCGTTTGCTTTCCTGAGCTTTGTGCAGTGACCCCTCCACGAGCATTATTCTTTGCTTCTGCAGCACAAACTGGTACTGCCCTCAGAACAGGGTAAGGACGTTACCCAGCCCCTGCACCCCCCCCCCGCAGCCAGCCACCCCCAGCGGCGGGTCTCCCGCCGACGGGGAGACCCCAACACAGTGCGGAGAATTCATCACTAGAGGGCACTGACGGAACCCGGACGGTTGGGGATGCTCCGTACCAGGCGGCTGCGGTCCTGCAAGCAGCTTGAAGAGGCCACATAACCAGTTTTGCATTTGCTTCCTAACCAGCTCCTGCGACCGACACTTTAAGATACAGAACCAGGGAAATAATTATATTTCAGAAGCTCTTCATCATCTTCTGGTTTTCCAGCAACTGAATGAAAGCAAGCTGAGGAAAAACTCTCTGAGGCAACCTGCGTGCCAGGCTACATTGACCACATGCTCCTGGTCAAATGAACACACGTGTGAACTGCAGGCGTGTAAGATATTTCCCACGCAACATACTGGTGCTGAGTGGTGCTGTTGGGTGCAGCTTCGGGGAAAGAGGTGCAGCAACACACAAAGCAGCATGGCAAACTCACTGAAGTACAGTATTTCATTTCACTGCAGTGCCTCGAGTGGACCATGCATTTCACAAGAGACAAGGCCGTGATTATGCCCCAAAGATCCTGCAGGTTTTTTTTCTGGATGTGACAAACCACAGAAAGGTGACAAGCAGTACATCAGGAAAGCAGGAGCAAGAATCCTGGATGCAGGAACTTGCGGTCACCCAGAGCAGGCACGGGCACATGTATTTTGGAACTAAACTCAATTTTCACTTAAAGATAGAGCACAAACCGAATCTACTGTCATCCCTGCTGTGTTACCTGAACAGCTCAATTCCTTGCTTCTTGTATTAATTGCAAGCTGCAGCTTCCAGCCAGTAGGTCCTGTCATTAGTAAGATCAAAGTTTTCTTGGCTACCAGGTGTCTTATTTCTGTGATTCAGTACACTTCTGATCTTCTGTTGGAGAAGGAAAGCAGAACTCACATGATCAGCAAGTTCTGGAAAACCTCAAATCACTGCTCTTGTGAAGGCCAAGTGCAGGGCAGCACAAGGAAGGGTCAGGTCACTGCTGTCCCAAGGGCTGACGGGAAGAGGTGGCCAGCTGAGGCACCATGCAGAGGGCAAGCGCAGCACTGGGCTGCAGGCAGGCACAGCCAGTGGTGACACCAGCAGGTCCGTCAGGCAGCATCACCCTTGACGGGAGAGGTGGGGAAGGGTACCACAGCGGTGCTGCGCCAAGCTGCATTCTCTAGCAGCTGCACTGGCAGGGGCTTGGGCTGGCTCAGCAGTGCCCAGACAGAGACAGGGTACTCAGAGCTCAAGAAAGAAAAGCAGGATGGCACCGAGTGGTACGTGGTGGGCACTGCAGGAAGACTGGAGGTGCCTCTTGCTAAGCATTCATTAAAGCTTTGGTTTATAAATTGGCCCTGTACCTTGTCTAAATTGACTTTGGAAGCCTATGGGAAGTACTGCCCCACTTCCCTGTGTTTACCACAGGGGAAATAAGAAACCACCAGGTCCCTGGGGCTAATTACTTTCTTCAAAACCCAGCATTGCTCTATGTTTCTGACTCAGTGCAGCGTTCAATTTTCTGCTGAGATTGTATCTATATCGCATTACAGGATGAGTTGCAATAGCACTCGATGTTAATTGCAGTGCACAGACTGCTCTCTTCTCTCCTTTATACCAGTTATCAAGAAAAACCAGAAAGTCTACTTCTGCTGTTTTTAATTTAGCCTCTTCCATCCATACAGAGTGCCTGTCAGACAGGAGAGGCAGGGGCTGTCATCCCCTTTCTGCCTCAAAGTGTCTAGCAACAAAGCAGAGACTATAGGGATGTCTATGTGGCATCCCAAACAATCAGTTACCCTATGGAGACAGACAGAGGTTGGGGTGCAGTATGGCCACCTGGTGTAAACAGATAGAGACAGGTGCTTTAATATTCCTGGATGGCTCCAGAGCCACTCAGACAGCCCTCCTTGCCTCTCGCATCCACTGAGGCAGAGAAAAGGGGAGAGATGAAGTTACAGAAGCAGGACACCCCTGTGTGACTCCCAGAGCCTGGCAGTCTCTTTCAGGGCCTCTGCCTGCCTGAAACACCAAAGCAACCCTCAAAGCACCAGAGTACAGCCGTGAGCAGGCTGCAGAGCGCAGAAACAAGCAGAGGCTGTGCATCCCCACAAGTATATATGGCTCAGCAAATTCTACAAGATCTAAATTTGAGAACATTTGCTGAGTGATGAGTATAATTGCCCTTTCCCTGAAGCATGGTCAAAGGAATAAGGGTTTTTAGCATCTTATCCTTGTTTTGTTTCCCTCCTAAATGTCTATCTCTGACAGCAGTATTCCAGCACCCCACCATGTTGGAAACAACCATTTATATGATAAAAGTAATTTGCTAGTGTATCATCTCCCACTCCCCGTCTGCCACTAGCAACCAGGATTTCCATCACTTTCAAGTGTTAACCAGCATTGGTAACTACCACTTGCTCTGCATCACATGTACCCTGGGGAATGGTACAGGCTTGTATGGTGCTCCACACTCTCAATGCAGTGTATGAATTATGAATAGCATTTGAAGAAAACTGATTAATCAGTGTACTGGAAAGCAATGCCTGTGGGACCAGCATGGAGGTCTTTGGAGATCTTTTAGGCAGATCTGTCAAACACAGCCTCCTACTAAAGCAACAGGAGGGCAGCCATACTAGATCAGATAGCAGTCCTGTTTCCAACAGGGGCTATTAGTGGACGTTTGGGTGCTGCTGTTCTGAAGCCTGCTTTTTGCTTCTACTGATCTCCTTGGTATTCAAGTTGTTGAGTGTTTTCAGGTACCTCAAGGTGCTGTAAGTATCTGCTTTCTTCCAATTTCTTACCCTTTTGTCCCTGTTTGGCAGATCATTCTCAAGACATTTTCTACTCTTCCCCCATCAGCAGTAAAGAAACTCCTCTGACTAGAGTCCAGCCTGCAACATGACGTTTTCAGCCTGGAGTTGCTCTGGGGTTAGCCTGCATTTTCTTAGGAGAGAGGAGGAAGGAAAAAAAAAAAAAAAAGAAAGAAAAAAAAGGACAGAGGAACAGAACATTCTGTCAAATAAACATTTGCTAAGCTCTTGAGCAAGAGAAATGGAACAGGTAACAAACAGTAATGCAGATTAACTATCTGCTAGGGCAAATACACAGTACGCAAAGGTTCTCTGCACACTGTTTAGATGGCAGTTCTGTGTTGAGCCTGATACACTGGTATATTAATTGATCTCTTCAACAAAAGCCGTGACCTTTGGATACAAATTGGAGGTCAGCCCTCAAAGTAATCTAACTAATCTCCTGCCTGGTAGAATAAAAACAGGCTTGCTGTTGGTTTGACATCTCTACTTTTTTTTTTTTTTCCCCTCCCCTCTCCCGTGAGGAATAGGTAATTTCTGCAGGTGCACAGTTACTCAGTTTCTCAGCAATATTACCAGCTCTTTGGGTGTAGGACTGGCAGAATTTGATGAGAATCCACAGGTTTGATTCTACATGAAAGTCTAATGCAACTCCTAGGTCAGCTTTATGTCTGAAGATCAAACACATAAGAATCAGTAAATGAGGCATTGGTTCCTCTCTCCTGATGCTGAGCCACAAGGAAGCATTCCCCAGCAAGGGGTCTGATCACAGACCTGGAGTAGCTTAACCAGCAGGGAGGTTGTATCTGTACTAGACCTGGTACAGATGAAAATGCTACTGGAGCCTGAGTCTAGCCCTGGGGTCCAAAACTGAAAGATAGCATTGAAAAATGGCAGAAATTATTTATGAGTGGGAAAACATTTTACAATAATCTAATTAAAGAATTCTATCTGTTGAATTCCTGAATAAGACACAGAGCAAGGGCTTCTAAAGCAGCTGGTCCAACCAAGGGCTGAAATTTAAAGCTAAGCAAATTCAAATTACAAGTAAAATACATGGTTTTCAGAGTTAGAAGAGATCAATCATTGCAATAAGCTACTGAGGGAAGCAGTAGACGTGTGCTTCTGTGGAACACAGGCATTAGTCAAATAGAGATCACTGAAGGAAGAGAGAACATGGGTGGAAGATGTTTTTGCTATATGAGAGCTCAGTTCACAAGACTAATGGTCCTTTGCAGCTGTAAGGAAGAGAGTTTTGCACCTACCTAACCAATCTCTTCTCAAAGACAGTAAGGACAGCACTAGAGCACATCCACTCCACATTAAGCCAGTTTATCATCTCTTGCAAAGTAAAACAAAAACTCCTTCTCAGGTTTTATGGTCAGGCAGAAGGACATGATAACCTCAAAACAATTTCTTCAAACAGACTATATTCTCCTGGCTATCCTTTTCACGTTGTCCAAGATGCTCGACAACCTTCCCACGCCCACCAAGTGACAAATGCTTCCAACCAACCCCCCTGCCTTTTTTTTTTTTTTTTTTTTTTAATTAAAAATCCAAGTGCACTG
>JAVJGI010000040.1:104109310-104161183 GCA_035590275.1 Ibycter americanus
AGGTTACAAATACTGGTTATCACTTGTTAAAAACACAAATCCACAAAAAAAAAAAAAAAAATCAATTAAGATGATACAAGTTTAAGTGTTGCCTCTCTGGAGAGCATAATTTCTAACAGTCACATGCCATGCCTTCTGGACTTCCAAGCACTTTTAAGCTACTTAGCTACTAAAACCCCAGAATAATTTGATCATTTTATGAAAACTGGGGGTCAGTGTGTTCATTTTTATCTTATTTCCTTCACTCCTAAGTAATGTTAAAAGCATCAGGAAATGGTTCCCTCCCAGAACTCCTTCATCTCTACCCCAAACCATCATCATCAAACACCATCACGTAAGAAAAAAAAAAAAATCACCACCCCCAAAAAGAAAGAGAAGATAGATAGTTACTAAGGTAACCATCTGCTCATGTTAAATATCTGTCTGCAAACTGAGTTAATAATTAATCTCACAGATCTCTCACTATTTCTTTTGAAAGGACATATTAAAAGAAAGACTAATTTAAAATTGATTACCATGGTATATTACCAGGTAGCTTTACTGTACTATTTACCTGCTACCAGTATTTAGCTTCAACACACACCTTCCTCCTCCTAACTCCCCAAACCATTTAATAGAGCTGCACAGCTCTATTAAACACAGAGCTGCAGCGAACACTTAATATTCTGAGTTGAAGTTTTATTTGTTATAGGAGCAGGGCTACTTATTGCTGTGTTTAAAATACTACTCTGAATAACATATGCAACTAAGCAAAAGGCACTTCAGGATGGATTGGGAGCTCCTGAAAGCATGACATGAGGCTTTCACGTTAGAGATCCTCCAAGAAATTCAGAGGAAACACGTATAGTTAAAACTGGTACGGGAACCAACACATCGTTAAATACAATCAAGTATTAAGGAAAACTGAGAATAGTACAAAAAAAATTCTAAACAGCTTATCCATCCTTGTGATTTCTGATAAATCTCCATACCCCTTTTCAGGACTTGTTAAAGTTCCTTCAGTAACTACAAATGGAGAGTATTTGTATTTAGAAGTTTTTCTTTCTGATCATCTTTCGTATCAATACCTGATTATTAGAAATGGACAGCCTGAGGGGAGAGAGCTTCCTCTGTTTATTATCTGCAATTTTCATTTTGGTGGCCGCTCCCTCACAGTCCAATGTGATGTTCTGATTTTGAGTCTCCTTTTCTCTTGAAATATCTTTCTCTTTCTTGCCCTTTTTCCTTCTGGTTTCATATCCAGTGTTGATGTTTTCTGTAGGCTCAGAACGTCTGAGAACTGGACATTCAGGATTTTCTTTGAGGCAAGCACAATCCACTTTGTATTTACTAGAAGTAATTAAATGCAAGAAGGCATATTTTGATTAGGCTGTACAGCAATGACACTTTTCAATACTAAATTTACACAAGCAGGCACATTTCACATAGCAAACATTTGCTACGATGCAAATCAACCATATCAAAAGCAGCTGACTCACATTTTCACCAAGATATACAATATTGCTATAATTAAAAAAACCCATATACTGGTTAACAGAATTTGTGGCTGTTTGCCACATGAAATTCTTTTAAATTCAAGGTTAGTATTTGCTTAAAAGATGGAAGACATCTAAAACCTTGGTATATCCTGGGTGGAAGTATAGCTACCACATTAAAGAAATTAAGATATGCATGGAAGTCACAATATTCTTGCTTTATGCAAAGACAGTAGACACAATTCACAGAACAAGCACACTGGAAAGAATTCAGAGGCACTCTGTACAATTTTAAGTTCCACTTGGGTACGTAGGAACTGTTACTCAAACACATTCAACTTACACAGGCTGTCAGCTGCAGGTACTAAGCACAACTACTACATACTTCTAAAAGGAGAAATAACACACACACACACACACACCCCCCCCCAAAAAAAAAAAAACACCCTACCAATCAGGCAGTTTTTCAGGTTGTCTTCATGTGAGGCATGTAGGAGTGTCTACAACACTTAACAGTGTAAGGTAAGTTGAGCTCAACTGAACTCAAATTGATTAATACAAGTAGTACTCTTTGGACATAAATAGTTCAGGTCCAGAAGTAGTGAAGGCATGACTGCACAGCACAGCATCCAAGCTGAATTATGAGCAGACCACAGAAAAGTGCATTACCTTGGTGCAGCAAAACAGTTGGACTGCTTCTGTACACAACCAAGTGCACATATAGAAATAAGCTCCTCAATGCTTCAGTTTCCAAGGTTAGTATTAGCCTAGGTGTTCCTGCACAATGCACCTATACCCTAGAACATTTCCTACTAGCCAAGAGAAATCACTACTAGATTGTATCACTCAAAGGCCTTACTTTGCCATCAGATTTCAAAGAAGTGTTTGAATAACAGTTCCTATATATGTGAACAGAACTTCATGAATTAGTTCCTTTACCATTTCAAAACAATGCTTACGATGTCAACAGTTTATTAAAGCTTTCCCCAATTTATCAGCGGAGCAGCAGTTATGTTCAGGTAAACGTGCAACAGGTTATATAGAATCTATGGCACTAAGCATTCAGTGTATTTGAACATTCTTAATCATGTATCAAACACACACAGTTTATAACTAAATTCCACACACACTGTCTTCCTGAAGTTACGCTACAGAGGCACTCTGAAATAAATAGGGCATTACTGTATAATTCTACATTTTCTTCTCTCTACTCTCCCCACACTATGGGAGACCTATATACAATAGATTTTCATAGTACATCTTTATTCATACTCACCTAAGTTTGCACCTTTTCCACATCATTTACAAATAACTGCAACATTGCTGAAAACAGCAACAGATACGCAGTAATAAAAATATCAAAGAAACCCTGCCCACACACACACTGTTCATTGTAAATACAGTGCTTAAGGAGCTCTGTGTTATTAAAGCATGCAAGAAAGTAAATGATATAAGAACAAAGCCACTCTGAACTGCAATGTAATGTAGTAAGCATTAGATGTATTTTAGTACAGCATGCTCAAATACTTACCAATTTCCATAATCAAAATCAAATGCTATAGTAATCTCTGCTCCCTTTGGAATGTTATGGATGGAGTAAATATAGAGATGAATTGTTCCATCTTCAATTACGTGCCTCACCTATATTCAAGAGAACATAATTATATTATAATGAAATAATGAAGTACTTTGGGATTTGGGAAGTGTTTTTTGTTTTCGGGGGGGTTTTTTGGTTGGGTTTTTTTTTGAAGTACCTGTATAGAAAATGTAGGGATTGCTCAAATTATCAGTTAGGACACTCAAGGAAAAGGAAAATTCTAAGTAAATAAAGCCTACTTTACCTTTATGTATATGCTCACCTCTGCATTTGGCGTACATGAACGCCTGATGAATCGAGCTTCATTTCCAAAAGTCCTTGCATCAACACACATTTCTAGCCCATGGAATTTGGAGTAAAACAAAACAAATGGGTATGGCCTGAAAAAGATGCAAGAGAACGAGGGTTTTATCATTTTTAAAGATGCTATATATCACTTATTCTTCACATTAGTTAGTTTTGTAACACAATGTTCGGCATGATACACAAAATTTGTGGGTTAATCCGAGAACAACATGTTTGCATTTAAGCTTCAGGACTGTAACTGGTACATTCTCCATATGTATTCTCAGAACACCAGGAGTTTGAGTTACAGCCCTGAATATAATTCTTCTGCACAGGATCTAAAGGGAGGAATAATAACATGGCAAGCACTAGATGTGGAAGACAAAAGGTTACGATTTTTCATCTTTCTTAAGCTTTTTTTATGGCACTTCCTAAAAGGAAACTCAGGTACAGATTTAGGTGCCTCAGAGTCATCCAAAAAAATATAACACCTCCACATCCCTGCCTAACATCTGCAGTATCACTAGCACCCAACCCTCCTCAAGAAAAGGGGCATCTAAATACTTGGCCAATGTGTGCTTCAAGTTCTTCTATTATCAGGGCCATGGAATCCTTCCACCTTTACTAGGCAAAACCTTTGCATTTTATCTCCAACAGGCATTTCTGTGCAGTTAACGGCAGCACTGAAAATGATCCACAGGAAGAAGGAAGCAGCCATGCATAGCTCAGTAACTTAACCAACTAGGGAACTCCAGCAGCAAGACAGTCCCAAGTTGACCTGCGTCCAATTCTATTCTGGGCCTGATGGACTTAAAATCTAGTTCTCTCACAGAAGAGAACATCTTTGCCATTACCTTCTGCATTATTTTAGGATGGCAGAACCTGCCAATCTCTGGTTTAAGGTGCACAAATACCCCACTGAGAATGCAGGAATCCTGTAACCAGGGAAGAACAAAGAAAAAGGAAACCAACTCCTGAACAGATCTGTAAGGATATCCTGAAGAGAAGGGGGAGACCAGATTCCAGCTGCAATTATTTCTAATCACACAACATTAAAACACAAGACACTGCTGGCAACTAAGACCCGGCTGTACTTAAGGCAAGAGTTAGGCAAAACAGCATTTGAACAGTTACCTTATTAAAATATTTGGAACAGACCTTTTAAAGAAATATCCATTAGCTTCAAATTGTTCTCTCAGCATGAACTTCCCTCTGTATTCAATAATAAGTGCATCAGGAGGCAAGTCTTTGGCGGCTTTTAAAATTTTCTTGTTTTTTTGCACATAACTCTATAAAGACATAAGTTAATTTATGGAGTATCATTTCCAATGATTTTTCCATTATTGTTAACAACAGATTATACTTTCACAACTACTAAACAATTCTGCACGAAAACACCCTCCTTTTTGTAATTAAACCTCCAGACTGATTTCATCAAACTGCCCTGTTCCCCTGCCAACAGAACTAGTTATTAATTTAGATTCAAGGGATGCTTTAGCCCTAGTTCTCCACTACATGCCTGAAAACCAAGATATTCATATTCTCACAATTCAAGTACTATATCCCCTAGTGCACTTAACTCTCATCACTACTAGCATGAACTGCTGCATTGCTTTGCATAACACTTTCAGAAGGCTTTAATTCCTTCAAACAAAACAAAACATGCAGATGTAAAAAGACGTTCATGATTCATTCAAGGAAAAACAGAATAGAAAAAATAGTAATAAAAAACAGAATCCTGAGAGTTTCCAAATTTATTTTCATATCTTTAGGTGGAAGGATGGCTTTTGATTAAAAACCAATACATACCCTGACAATTAGTGAACTCACACCTCTCAAAACTGTCATCACCAATCAAAAAGGAAGTAGCCTCTATGTAGGTAAAAGGCTCTGTAAGCAGGGATATTCCTCCAAGGAGGGTGTCCCATATGCCATGATGGTCTTTGAGGAAAAGAAGCGAAGATGCTTCCATTAATCTGCTACAGTAACCACACCTCGACATTTCTCCTACAAAATGCTAAGGTCTGTTACATGGCTCTGATTTTAAGCTGGTTAAGTAACTGATGTTCAGGATAGGAAAAACACATTGCACAACTTCTTCATAAACTAGAAATTACAGGATCACAAGAGTTTAAAAAAAGAAAAAAGAAAATCAGTATCAAGTATGACCTACCACCAGAAACAGCCTTCATGAACAAGTAAATGAAATCCTACCCTGAGTACCTGAACATCCAGAACACTTACCGTACCTTAAGAAAGATGTGGACAATTAACATGTTGATATACACAGCAGGAAAAAAAAGATTCCAACTTCAGTGCTTTTATCTACTCTAATCACTCCTGATACTCCTCACAGAGCAGAGAAAGAGCAGCAGAGTTTACTGTGTTATGTCCACCACAAAAGACAGTCTAACGACAACCCAATGTTCAGGCTCAGACTAACACCTTAGCTATTTTTATGAGAACTGATACGGAAGTGTAAACATAACCAGGGTGATACAGGATGTATAAAAATCAATTACAAATACTGAAAAAGCTGTTAAAAACTCTAATGCTTAGATCTGGTGAGACAAGATACAGAAAATGAATGTGAAGTTTTGTCACATGTATGCCCCCCTGCCTTTTTTTTTTTTTTTTTTTTTAATTAAAAATCCAAGTGCACTGGAAGAGTTGCTCATGTGACTGTACTACATGGAGATAATAAAACAGGAGAACTTTTTGATCAAAAATAAAGCAGACATCCTAAGAGACTGGAATATGGGCTCATTTAAATTTCAAGTATCAAATTAATGTACGCACCATGTGATACAGAGATCAGATTTCCCAGCTGAAGAACAGCCACAAAGGACAGAGGTGAAAATTAGTATTTGAGAGTTATACAACATAAAGTAGATTTTTGTCACTATCTTTTGTTTCTGGACAAGTTGGATAGGAGAAAAACAGGTTTGATACAAGTGTCTTCCTGCAGATTGATTTGCTACCTACCTTTGCACAGCTCCTCAAGCCACCCACTTGCCTAAGGAGAAATGTTGCCACCAAATCTAGTCCATGAACCTCAGACAGGCCCTACCCTTTATATTCCGTGGATTATAACAACAATAAAGCCTGGATACACAGCTCACAGATAGAGGAGCACGTAGTGATCTTCTAATACTGGTCCTGGGAACTTTGTGCATACCATACATTCTCCCAAACAGAAGAGATGACCAGGGCTAGTCTCTCCCTCAGCTTTAAGGCATACTGGACCACACTGAGTCTGGGCATCCCCTCAGAATTACCTTCTTTTGAGAACTTCAGTAGGGCAGAAACATGTAGGCTCTTTTAAGACTTTCCATACTGTCAATAAAAGGCAAGGAAACAACCTGTTTTAACTTGACGAGTCAATGTTGACGACCCTTTGCAATGCCCCCTTTAATCTAAAATCAAACCTTTCTACCAAGCCAAGATTACGTGGTCAGACCAACACACAGAACTCCTGCCATGGGGGCAAAGCAGACCTATCCAGCAGCAGCATTTTCTCCCTTACGCCCTAATCCAACCCCTCATGGCAGAAATTTGTCCCCGTGAGCATGTTGCATCATTTTCCGCCCTCCATTCAAGGGTTTCAGGCTTCCCCGTGTTTTCTGTTGCAACAGCATTTCTAATGCCCTGTCCTCTACCCGTTCAATAACAACAGCATCGCAGTGGACAGGTGTGTTTTTTACCATTACCGACCTTGCAGCTAAAACAATGATCTGTGTAATAGTAGTTCTGTACAGGAAGAGGGAGCTAGAATTCTGACATGCTTTTACTACATATATCATACCCAGAAACACCGAGTTGGACAGCTGGTGTAGACAAACATCACATCTCCACAACGTTCTCAGTAAATACATGCATCTTAGATTGCCTCTACTTGTCATACCAAATGGATCTTCAGCCAGATCATCACCATCTTTATTATTCTTCAAAATGGAATTTTCTTCCCTTTGCAATTCTCTGTAAGCCCACCAACACTTGGACACTGCCTAGCTTTGCGCACTCCTTGTGGATACTGAGAGGTGAAATGCACCCAACTGGAAAAAAAGTTTTTTACATGTGTTTGTTAGCTCAGCCACAGCTACAACTCCTGACAGGAGACTTCCAGGAAAGGAGGAGTTGGGAAGTTCTATTAAACGAACCACCTGCATTCAGCTTATCCTCAGAAACCCCAACTGTCACCTTATTCTCCGTCCGTTGACAGAAGTCGTGAACCCCGTGCCAGCTAAAGCATACGTCAGAACAGCTGCTTACCTCTTTGTTTTGCACAGAGTGTGCACCTATGTAGCAACATACACATTACATAATAGTAAGTCATACACTAAAAGGAGTCGGATTGCTAAATCCATCCACTGTGTGGATGAGATTTTTACTTCCATCACCTGATAATTTAATTGCTCAATTAGCTCTGCCTGAATGCCTTGGCTGTGGTAGAGGAATGTTCCCTTGCAGGTCACGGTAAATCAGAAGACAGGAGGTAAGCAAGTGATGCAAAGGTAAATGATTCCTCCGCAGCAAACCAAGTGCATCATCCAATTGTATTTTCTCTCCTCATCTGCTCCTTGCACTAGAGTTTTAGGGACAGAACAGGCACCAGACAAATGAAAGACCATAAAACTCTGGTCAAAACCAGTATCATAGGAGTCCTCCCCTACATAGTTTAATCCCCAAACTCTCTTAGCCGATTCAAACCTAGCTCTGACATTTCTGTTTCTGAAATTCCATAATATGCCTAATTTAGGTAACAGGGTAATCTCCTTGTTGACAAGGACTTTGAAATATCTGCTGCTCCACTGAACGTTACATATTGTTTTCCTGTAGCCAAGAAGCAAGCGGAGAAGATGTCCCTATGGTGGCACCTGTTGATCATCCTGGAGCAGTGGGTCTGACGGTGGGCTTGTGGACGTGACCCTCGTGCACTGACAGACTGCAGCACAGAGGGTTTCGGTTGCCGTAGGTAGGAACAACTTGACAGACTTTGTAACTAAGTTTTTTAGACGTAATGAGAAAGCAATTACTTCTGCTGCAGACACAACTCTTGAGCGTACTGCGGGCACCCAGATCACAAGAAACTAATCGCATCGTAGCATTCAAAGAAATCAAAGAACACGCGGTTACCAGAGAGATCTGTGCTTGTAATAGGTTGGGTACCGGGTCTGAAGGGTCTGGCTCTGAAGAAATGCATGTGACACACAATTCCATTCTGAATGGTCTTCCCGGCACTCTACAGCAGAGTGCCTGCTTCTGCCCCCACTACCAATTCACCGCCACCGATCCAACCCACGACCAGAAAATCTGACGCCCTCAACCCTTCCACTGGCACTTGCCCTCTTTCCCTTGCAGCCTGAAATTGGCTTCAAGCATTTTCTGGGTGGTGGCTTTCCCAGACTTCTGTTTCTGGATCACATTGATCCCAGGCTACGCTGCAAGAAAAAGTACCAAATGGACAGATAACTCAGAGTTTGGACAAAATAACTGGCATTCACTGTGCTGCATTCGGGGCCTGATTTTAAACAACATTAGTAAATACACTTTCTCCGTGTGCTTTTTAGGGCATTATTCCTTCCAAGGTAAATCATTACTGTATGCCCTGCTGCAAAATATGACCCTAATCTGCACATCACTGATCTGTGTGTTGTCTGGGTCTCATTTAGCCCCTTTCCTGTCTCTCTCCCATCGATGTTTCTGTAACACCACTTTAACTAACACTCCTCACTTGAGACAGGAAACACATTTTCATTCATGAAACCAGCACGAGCAAAGACCAGGAAAACATGTCAGAATAAATGAAAATTCTCCAGGTTACAGAACCTTAAAGAAAATCAAGGGACCAAGAGGTGAGCAGGGGAGTCATTACTGCAGCAAACTACACATACCTTAATGGTGCCCTCTTTCATGTGGTGGGTGGCACTGGAACACAAAATGAAGCTACAGCCGTCGACTTCATAGCACTCTCCCTCTGCTGCCCATATGGAAATAGTGCTCCTGTACGATTAATGAAATCGTGTTGGTTTTTTAAATTTTACTTATTCTAAGTTAGACATGGGGGAAATATTTCTATTAAAAAGAATTTCAAATTGCTTAGGGAGGTAGGAGAGTCTCTATCACTGGAGACTTTTAAGATCATCTGCCAGGATGCTTGAGAGCAGATTAGGGTTATTAGATCCTGCCTTGGGCCAAGGAGATGAAATAGAGGAACTCTGTGACCTTGCAAGGTCTTTTCTAGCTTTTCCTGGAACGATTCAGTGGAAGTGGCCTGGAAAAGCAGCAAACTAAACACTGGTAAAAGAGATGCTTCTGATCTGTGTTCAGCTGTGGAAGCAAAAAAAGCCAAAAGAGGCTTGAAAAGTCTACATCTAGCAAAGTGACAAAAGAGAAAAGAGTTTACAGTTGAAGTCAAAGTGAGTGTGCAAGGGAAAAACACACTCTGCTACATGATCCCTATTTAAGGTCTTCCCATGAACACCATCATTAAATCCCTACCCACATTATCATTTTAAACAGTTCCTTCAAAACTCTATTTGTGAACCTCCCCCTGGTAGTGCTCCTTGCCGCCATCGGGAGAGCTCACACTAAGTCATTCTGCAATGCGCCTTTCCTAAATCCCTCCCTGAAGCCGCCTATAAAACAGGTAGAGGTGAAACAGAACTTACTTGGCGATTACTGACCCCCTTTTGCTTTTATTTAGGATGCCGTGTCTCCTGAATTCTTGATCATTAGAAATCATCAGCCTGTTGATTCTGCAAGTACTCACCATGCTAGAAAATCCTGTTTCTGCCTCATGCCATGCAAAGTCTGACTGGATGTTACTTTGACCTGAAAAACAAGAAACAAAGTCGGTTTGTAGCCAAACCTTGGGCTGCCGACTATACCTGTGGTAGGAAAAAGGTGCATCTCTAGCAACCAGAAATTACACTTAAAATACATCTTTTCTTGGTTGGCTCCTATAAATCTGGGCAGTTCAAAAGAGGTGAATTTAATTAGAAAACACTTGTCCCAAATGTGGTATTGACAATCGTGGAAATTCAAGAATAATGGAAGCCAGAAAGGAGCTAAAAATAGCAGCAACTATACATTACCAGCTTGGTAAACAGGTAACGGAAGTAAGAGGCAGTGAGGATGGGGGGAAAAAACCCAAAAAACCAAAAACAACAGACAAACAAAACCCCATAACCACCTCCCAGTGATCAGAAGTGTTTAAATATGTTGGGATAAAAACAAATATAACAATCTATACATCTGTAATAGTCAGATTGTCCGTTGCTATATTCACAGGGTAAAACTGTCAACAGTAACACAGAAAAGGTTGATATTTCTTAGTTACTTCCGCTCCGCACTGCAAGACGATACATATCATAGCTTAAAACCAACAGCTCAGACCGATATTTAAATAGTACCAAGGGTGAGCTATTAGTGATTCAGCACCCTAGAGCCCTACGAGATGTCTGAAGATCTGATTGCTGACACAAGTTTCTGCAAGTCATTGAAAAATAAGTAAGCTCCATAGGTCAGAGGGAAAGCTAATCTCTAGAAGTACAAACAGGACAATCTAGGAGCTCAACACCAGCCCAGAAGTGGGAGAAGGAACTCCCTTTTTGTGGAAGGAGGGAGGGCATTCCACAGGCAAGCAGCTGCCACCTAGGTACTCTCTGCAGACCACCCATCACACCCTCACCAAACTGTTCAGCATCCCTGGAAGCCACAGGCACCAACTTTTTCACCAAAGGCCTTACTAAGCAATGCTCAGGGTTCTGCGTTTGGTCAGAGATGCTCCAGAGCCACCGACTGATGAGAGCAGCTACGGCAAAGGGGGCAGAATTTGGTTCACGGATGGACGCTGAACTGGGAGGATGCTGGGCTGTGGACCAAGGTTCAGTACCAATGCAGCAAGGTGCGGGGGCCAAATAATCTCTTGAGTATTTGGTGACAATGGCCAGGAAATATCTAAAATACCTCTAAGTCTGCACTATGGAAAACTTTACTGAAAAATAGGAATACTTTGAAGAATCATGAAGAACTTGGGAAGTCTTGCAAGGAGAGATGATGAAGAGACACAAACCTGTGACTTCTGGCCTCCGCCTAGAACTTCTCTGCTAGTAAATAACAGTGACATCAATAGTGACAGAACGCCAAGTAAAAGCAATTTTAATTTCAAAACGTTTGGATTAAGGAAACACAATTGTACCTTAATGTATTTGGGACGCAATCAGAAAATCACAGTGAAGATAGTAAATTTGCCTTTGTATTCCACCTAACTTACAGAAAACTCTGCAGAACATTTCAATGTAAAGATAGAACATTCTGGAAGAACTCGATGATTGTTACTTTACATATGAAAAGCGTTTGTATTCCATTCTTTGAGATTTTATCATGCAAATCACGCAGAAGTGGGTGACTGAACATTCCAAAAGGCTTAGCACAACTTTTACTGTGTTTGCTTAGGCAAAAATTCTGATACCTGTCACCAGTTCAAATTTAATCTTGTCCAAGGGTTAGAAAACAGGTCAGGGTACGTTATGTTTGCCATTTTGTTGCAAAACTTTGGTGCATTTTTATACCAAGGACACATGAAACAATTTCTAGGCCAGCTGACTTCACTGGTACCCCAGTTTCCTCTGGACTGCCGCAGGATTCCCACATATTTGGCTTCTGTGAAGAGCACAGGAACAATGTGGTCCTTTAATTGTTTACAGGACCTAGGAAGGATTTCTCTGACTGAGCCCCAGAGAAGTGCTGAGTTTTAATTTCACCACTACATGCCAAGCTGAACAGGAGCCCGGCAGAAAGCCCCAGAGTTCTGGCACTTGAGAACTAGTAGCACCGTAGGTTTCCTTTCGTGTTGCAAGCTCATCAGACCTGAAGCACATTTCCATGTTTATAAAGCAGTTGAGCTGACCCAACACAAATGAATAGGTGGAAAGCCACAGGAAACCGAAGCACTACCAATTACCTGCAGCTGAATACCATTTCTCAGAGAGACAATACAAGACGCTGATGAAATGCAGTATTCACCCCTGGAACGGCATGCTGGCTGGCAAGCGGCGCGCTTTCACTGCAGGCTGCAGGCACCCGCCAGCTGACCCGCTGCTGGCTCAGGGTGACTCAGGCGCTGGGCGCTGCCGCCCCTGCGCTCCCGGTTCCGCAGCTCTGACTCACGCTGGCAGCCCCCGCTCCTGGGCAGGACCCCAGGGCCTCCCCCGGGAGCCCCAATACGTGCTGCTCCACAGGCCCTCTCCTGGCACTCCCAGCAGCCCCATGCCCGCAGCATCTCGGGGAATCTCCCGTTTCAGCAATAACAAAGAAGAGTTAGTTAACAAAGTTAGAGCAAATATCTTCTCCTTCAGATCCGGCGGAGCAGAGTGCATCTGCTGACTAACAGCAGGACGGGCGGGGAGGGAAGGCAGCTGGCATCTCTGTGAGGGAGGAGACACGTTCCCGAGTGATGCTGTGGGCAGTGCAGGAAAAGCTGTCATCTCCAGCAGCAGCGCATTGCCTGGCAGGGATCCAACACCCACTGCTTCCACAACGCTCCTTTCCCTCCTGGCAAAAATGCATGTTAAGTATGATGAGCCTGCAACACTAAAGGGGAGTTAAACTACAGCTGGAGCTCTCTGGCTAAAAGCGTTAAATACAAATGGAAAAACTGATATAGTATTTGTGAAGCCCCAAAAAGGAAAACCCAGGATATGTAAGTCTGCTTGTAATGAAGTAACCTTCCATGAAAAACAAATGTGAAGGGGCCTGATGCTCCCCTTCCCGAGATGCCCGTGCACTGCCCAGCCAGCAGACGCAGTTTGGTCAGCCACCGCCGGCACCCACGCGCGTTCGCCGGCTCCCTGGCACCTCAGCCAGCAGGGGAGGAGAGCTGAAGCGCAGCCTGCCAGGCAAAGGCAGGCACGGGGGCAGGGTGGAACACAGCACTTCCAGCACTTTTTGATTGAATTTCCTGAAGAAACTTTTACATGGCGAAGATTTCTGGATCCCTTCAAGCTTTCTAGGGTCAAAGGTACGGAGATTCCCAGAACCAGAATCTCCCAGTGATATCAACCACTGCAAAAAAGGTTCAGGTTTTTTCAGTTCTCTTCCTTGCACTTGACCAGCCAAGACCACTCCATCTGATCTACCTGCTCATGACCAAAATCTCATCAGCTGCTAGTCAAGTGCTCCACAAGTCTCCAACTACCGTATACCCTTCACCTCATGCCTCTACTCCATGCATCCTCACCACAAAGCAGTGACTCACGGTCTGCCTGTCCAGATCATGGCCTAGACAGCTGCCGATCAGGATGCGGAGGCATCAGCCACATCCTGCACATGGAAGGGGCCACAAGGTAGGACAGACAGAACGGCACTGACAGACCTGTGAGTCAGAAGGCAGGGGAGAAATGAAAGATGTTGTCGGTATCACGCGGAGCCCGGAGGTAACAGGGAGCCTAATTGCTAGACACGTACAGAATGGCAAAGATAAAACCCCTCCACAGCAGATGCCGTAACATTCTCTCGGCACATGTTCCTGGGCACAGTCTCACCGCGGTGCCTTTGTACTGCTGCCAGGATGGCGTGAGCAGCTCTTGAAGACCCCCATAGAGGAAGGCGGCTTTGGGGAGTCTTTTGGGGATTATTAGTTATGTGGGAACAGACTGGACCTTTGTCTCTCTGTTAACTTTTTGAGTCAACTCAGTGGGTCACCAGCCAGAAAACCCAACATGAAATGCAGTCTGGTGTTTTGTTAATAATATACTCCGTGTTTGTTCATGCTCTTTAATCACATGGTTTTTTGCTCTGTGGAACATCCTGTCTCTCTGGCCTAAACCAGTTCGGAGGTAAAGATGCTTTGGACTGAATCCAGACTACACACATATATTTTTGTCTTGCCCTGGAAACCCTATGTCAATTTAAAGCCAATCGCTAGATTTTGTATTACTGTATTTTCCTGAAGAATAAAAGCAACCTGCCTATAAGACAGACGAACTGATAGCCCTGTGCCCTCCCTCCAAGGGGAAACCCTTCGCCTCTCCAAAGACAAGAAAAAACCCAAGGGGACAGGCCAGCACACCAATACATTTGTGAAGACTAACTGCTCACAGGAAGCCATTCATCTGTTGCTACTGTGATGTTTCCTATACATCAGCAAAAGTGGTAACTTTTTCTGTATTTTCATCCTAAGGTCATAGCATTACTGTGTCATACTAAAGTGTGGAGGTTTTGTGGTTTTGTGCAGAAGGTTTGGGTTTTTTGGGCATGTTGAATTAATCTCAAAAACCCATACTGTGTTTCTATTTCCAAGTACTAAGAAACCACCAAATACGGCTCCAAATCGCTGACACTGTTATGACCAGAACATATTATAAGTAAACTTACCACTAAACTGCTAACACCACAGATTGATGGATAACTTTCACAAAAATTCTGGGTTCTACTACTGCTGCCTGCTGAACCATGCAGAACCCGGGGAGTATGCATGACGGCCACTGGAGAAGGGAATATTCCAACAGCAACAAAGCTTTCTTGAAGATCCATCTAGCTGATTCATGCTTTCACAAGTTGGATAACAGGTTTTTATTCAGTCACTTTGACTTCTACCACATTGCTCAAAGTTCACAAAGCGCCTCAATGCTTCTCCCTCTGCCCCGTTTGTGTAATACCCAACAGATAAATTACTGAAACTGTGTCAGCATACTTGGTGGGGGGGGTGGGGAATTGGATGGGATGGGACATGAATGACACAAAACCCAAAAAAACCCAACACAACAACAAAAAAAACCCTCAAGACTTCCAGATCTCTAAAATAAGAAAAAAACTGTGTAATTCAAAAGCTATACTAACGTGGAGTTATATTTTATAATAAGACCCAGTAAAAAAATGTACTGGAGAAATGCAATTTCAAACCAAATGCACATATTATTTGTAACGAACAATACAGTAGCATAAAGGAACCAGGACTGACCGTCAGGGATTTATAATAAAATAATTTACAGGGACATTTTAATTAGTCTGAAGAGACCTATTCTGAAACTGAGCAAGTAAATTAATCAATAATAAGCAAATTACTGCAAAATGATTTATCCGTTCCAAGATTAAGTGCTGTCATTTGGAATGTTTAGCCATGTTCCCCACATACCAGCAAGCATTTGATTCTTGTCTTACAGGCAATACTCAAGTTAGTCTTCACTGTGGAACAGGTACAGAAGTGTCCTTCCTATTAACTCTCCTCTTGGATATTAGCCATAAAATGGCATTGCTACTTAGTGCTGGTGATCCACTACAAAACAGGATTTGTGGTTTTAATCTTTCATCATAAAATAGATTAAATCTGCAACTTTGTAGAAGCATGAGCACATAATCCTAATAAGAGACTATTTATCCTACACAAAAATAATTAAATATTTGATTACTGATTTTCTGAGCAACAACTTCTGTTTTTCTGGTTTAGGGACATTATTTCTTATACATAATTTAAAAGGCTAATGCTAATTAACACACGTTATATCCAGTAAGAATGCTGGGGCAACAATGAGAAGAGATCTGTTGACTGCAGTGCAGCGCTCCCAAAGACTTAATCTTAATATAGAACTTAATATGGAAATAACAGGAGTATTTTATATATCTCAAAATTTTACGTTTAGGATGAATATGAACAAAACAGTATTATTTGGAGCCATTGGGATCACTGCGAATGAATGCCATTCTAATTGACACGACTCCACCGCCCTGTGCGTGTGTATTTGCAGACTGAGCCCCCGAAGCACATCCACTACCAGGCATTTCTAAAGCACGCAGCTATCAAGACTGGGCATCTCTCCTGACCACCTAATTTTGTTCTGCTGATCCTGCACTTGTGTCAGTTTGATTTCGTAAACGGACTCCTACCAGGCCTGCCCATGCAGGAGAAGGATGCTCTTTTGACCAAGAAGGAAATATTGCATACACACTGCGCAGCTCGTTACGTTGCCGTTTTAGTAGAAAACGGTTTACTGACCTATCAAAGAAAGCAGCTCTGTGTGCAGCAGCGGTCGTGGAACCCAGGTTTAAATGGATTTTGCGGCTCCTGCCCAATTTACAGTTCTCTGCTGTCCTCAGCTCATGCCAGTGAAATTCCCTATTGCTTCCCGTCACGACAGGCTCCTGTGAAGCCACACAAGGGCTGCCACCCTGCCTGGAGAAACCAGCTGCCAGGAAGCATGGAGAGACAGTAAACTTGACATGCTTTGACTTGGAGCTGTCTTGCACAAGAGCTCTCTCTTTTCCAAAATGTGCATGAAAATAATTCTACCTAAGACTAATTTTCTTCTCAGTTTCAATTCATATCAATGTCATAGATGGGATTGTACTCACTCTCACCAAATGCTCAAACGCCCATCTAAAAAGCAGTTTTGAGGAACAAGAAACACAGAATTCTGACATTCAAAATCCCTTACTTTGTCATTAACCTTATTTCCTAAGCAATCTGCAAAACACAGAAATTAAATAGAATTAAGTGTTACACCTTAATGACTAATATTTCAATTTATTTGAAGGCAAATACTAGGACATGTAGAATTATTCAACAGGTGGTCTGAGAACTCTGGACCTTTTATTCGAAGGAACGCTATTTATTAGAAAAAAAGATATTTACCTCACACAACCAGAGTTCTTACCTCTAGTAAAAATGACCTTCCTGTTAGCAAGACAAAAGGGAAACTAATGTGTGTGTGTGTCCCATCCCCTCTTGGTATCCTTTCATTTCTTTAAAATTCAGGCAGCATTGCCCTCTCTGGACACCTTTGGAGGGTAAAAGCCTAGTATAAAAGCCTGCTCCCAAAAACTCAACGTCTTCCTTAAAGCCTAAGTTCCAGCTACAGATCCGGCAGCCTGTGTCTCACTTTTAAGTCTTTTTACAGCCTGTCTGGCAGATCCCATCCATCCTAAGCCTATATGCCTGCAGCTGCTGTGAAAATTTTGGGACAGTAAAGCCATCTGAAGAAATAACAGCACAGTACTCCTGCCCATAAGGCATATTTCAGACTTGCATAAAACCTCCTGTAGCATGTTTAAATTGCTGTTCTTTTTTAGAACTGCAGGAGAGAGAACAAGGAAACGGTTTTGTTACCACTTTCACAAAAAGCAAAGCGGAGATCCTTGGGGCGGCACAGAGCAGCTGTGTCTGGTGAGGAGCAGGATACACATGTAGATGGCCGAATTGCTGAAGACTGGGGAAAAGACAGGAACAAAAATAAACGTGAAGCTTCACAGGCTGCAAAACACCTGGTCTGGGACATACCTGCTCTCCTCTCCAGAAGAAGAGGTGCGGGAGAGGACAGACCGTCTCCCATTTCCCCCTCTCCTCTCCACAGATCTGCCGCCCATCCCTTCATCCCTCTGTCCACCCTTCCCCACCCTGCCACCCACCCTGTCCCCCCCAGCTCTCTCCTTCCACCAGGTCGTCCTGCAGCGCAAGACCTCCATCTGCCTCCTGTCATGCCTTAGTAGGTTTAGATTCCAAAAGGTTTCTGCGATTTCACTTTAAAAGCAACACACACTTCAAACTTCTACAGAGGTAACTTTTGTAAGTAACAAAACTCGTTGGACAGGTGGGTCTTGAAAAAGAAAATCCTTAGAATTTGAATCTGGAGAAGACTGATGTGGTGCTCCGCTGTGATCTGACACCACAGGGACCTGAAGTTTTACACAGTCATTTCTGAAGGCAAAGAGTGAGTGTGAGCTGGATAAAACCCTCAGGAAGAAGCCCAGACAGTGTTTACAAATTTCAAATGACAGAATAATCACCTCACAGAGTAAGAAGCCCTAGCAACAATTCGTCTTCATTTTTCAAATACTGTGCCTTTAATAATTTTTTAGAACTAGCAAATGAAATACTTCTCTTCAAGGAAAAGCTTATGGGTTTTTTTGGTTCGTTGTTTTTTTGTTTTCATGTGTATATATGTATGTCTAGGTATATGTCTTTTCAATCTTTGATCCTGACAGTTTACACGTAGTTTTCCTGGAGAAGTTGGAGACAATTCAAAAGTTCAGCGGCAATGCTATGGTGTATCAAAAAAATACCTGGAGTCAATCCTATGAAGCTGTTTATTTAGAGAAGCAGAAAATTCTTTTTAAAATAGCAGCTTTAAAACCCTCCTACTTGAGGTAGGTCTAAACAAACCAATGCCAGTGCTTTGTTTCAAGTCTGAAAACTTTGTGTTGGATGAACTCCAGAAGGACTGAGTGAATTTAAACAGGCAGGAAGAATCATAAATTTTGCTTCTGGAAAAAAAGGGCTGTGTTTTGCTTGCCAGCAGGACACCAATTAACCTTCCAAAGAGGGAAGGAGCCGAGCAATAATTTTTAAGCCATCCATTTGCACAGTCTTCCATTAAATTTTGAGAAATTAAAATGATCTTTCAGAGATGAAAGTCTAAAGCAGAGAGTATCTCTCTGGAACAAGCAGGGAAAGAACACGCGAGCAAACACGCTGATTGCAACCTGTAACCACGAACAGATGGACAACCCCCCCCAGCATTCAGGTAACACTCAGTATGAGCAGCAAAGAGCCCATTTCCCCAAAGGCACAAAACGACAAAACCTTTTCAGTCTGTGTGAGATGACTCCTCCCTTACATTCCAGCCCCTAAAGTCAATTCAGTCTTTTTTCCTTTTCCTTCCCCCCACGCCCCCCCACCCCCGCCCCGACTTTGGAAGACATTTTCTGTTTAGACATAATTACCCAAAAATAGAGCACTACAAGCAGGGACTCCTGTAAGGTGTAGCATTAGGAACAAGCCTTGGAAAGTTCTGTAAAAAAATCAGTGCCATACAATGACAAAATAAAACTGAGGCAGAAAGTGAGGCAAATACACATGGTTAAATTTCTTGCATGACAATATATAAAAGAGCAAGATACTGTTCAGTCTGGTTTCATTGCTTCTGCTAGGGAGATAGCTTCTCCATTATTTCAAGTTTGGTAGAAACAAGAGGGCATAGCAGTTTATTTGCATAAAGTTAAAAAAAGTTTTCAGTGACTAGGATGGAAGAAGCATTGATCAGCATCTGGCATTCATTGGCAATATCAGCTAGCCCCACAATCCTTCATCCACCCAAGCAAAAGCAAGATAGGATTTCCACGCCCAGGTCTGATCAAAATTCGACTTCAGGAACTAAGCAGCTTGCTACAAAGGATTAAAACACACAGGAGTGCCTTTGTCCTGTCTGCACTTCCAGCAAAGCCAGCCTTGGGCTGTAACATTCACTGCCAAGAGTCGGACCGCTCAAACAGTGCGGCTGTTTAGACTCCTTTTCTCTTTCAACAACATAGTGGTCCGCTTTAAGCCACAGAGCAGAAGTAAGAGGTATTATGATTTGTATACACTATAATATTTTTGCACAGTCCACTTTTAATACACCTATCAAAAACCCCATCGAGTTACAATCCAACAAGTCCAGCTTGAATCACTAGCAGGCAGCAGTAAAACGTTGGGAGAGCTCAGCATAGCAGTGAGCATGGTGGCAAGTGTGAGAAAGCAATGAACCTTGAAGAAAAATGAATTTCAATGAGAGCTTAGTAATTTCAGACTGCTGTCTGAACTCCAGCTCTTGAAGTTCATCCTCATTCAAATGGAGCCTGACAAAGCAGACGACATGAGAACTCTGGCAGGTCTAAGTCACAAGAATTGGAAGAGATCTGCAAGCCATCTCCTAGGCAGTTCACAGGTGCTCATCCGACAAAGAACTGATGCACAGTGGTATTATGAAGGTACAACAATTTAATGAACACCCAACTGAGAAGACATCATTGCATACTGGGTTATAAAAAAATTCTTCTGTGACTAACGGGAACTCATTTACATTGGGTGGTGCTGGAAGAATAAACAGAAGAGCAATATGTTTGGAAAACTGGGGAAGTGTCAGTTTTAAAGCCCTTAATTTTTTTCACAGAGAAATGGCAAGCTCGCCTTGCCAGGCTAGGGACTTGGTGGATCAAAGTACATGACATTTAAAAGTCCCCCTAGAAAACAGCTTGTGAAATAACAGGCTTGTGAAATCCATCTAGGACCCAGTCTCAGGGAAAAAGAAAGTGGATCCAGGAAGGGAGTTCAAAATGACCAAGACTTCATTCACAGAATGGCAGGGCTTGGTGGTCAGCTGTGTATATACCGCCTATGTTGTTGATTTTTTGACATTTCCCCCAACATATTCTAATTCTGCATACACGGCAGAAGTTATGAATTTCAAGGATTGCCCAGGGCGAGGGCTGTCTGTAGCTAGAGCTCAGAGGGAGAGATGGCACAACATGCGGACATCATTGGTCCCCAGCTCCCTTAACTTTTTAAGAAAGGGATTGTCTGTCCAGACCCATTTCACTAAGAAATGTTATTGAAAAGATACATTGGCAGAAACATCTGCAGAGAGACTACCAGAATACTAATTAGGTATGTGCTCAAAATGAATTGAGAACTAAAGCAAGCAGAAAACCTACGGATAATATATATAATTAATAATAATAATAATATAAAATACTGAAGTGCCCTTCACCTATATGAACACCACTTTGAATATCTTTTTTCCACTTGGTATGAAAACAACAACAAAAGCAAACTAAAATTCTCCACAAGACAACTCCCTGACCAAACCGACTGAGAATATACAGGTGCTGTAGAGAGGAAAAGGCTCTCTGGGGAGCTAGGGATGGATACAAAGCAGATACCTTCATGCAGCTGGTACACCACTTTTTTTGCCCAAGGCCGATAGTCTTTGAAAGCAACAGTGGTCCAAATGTAGATTTGATTCAGTTTATCAAATTAATTACAGGAAGTCAGAAGGGACTGGCATCTGCCTTCTAGCACAGTCGAGAGGAGAAAATAAAACTCCTTATAAATGTAAGTGCATTAAAAGTCCATGAAACATGTACCATCCATACTGACAAGTAATCTCTTTAAAAGCAATTTACTCATCAAACTCCTCTAAAAAAAAGCCTACAATTAATAAAGTAGGGCAGCAGATTTATCAGATGGGCAGAGTGACACTTACAATGAATGTATTCCCCGACTGTCTCTTTCTGCTTGTAACATTTCTTTACTGTACCTACATGGACAGTAGACAGTATTTTAAAGGCAGGACAAAGTGTTCTCATGGACTGTATCTGGGAATACACAAGGTGGGTGGCAGTGCATCAGCCTCGGCCGGATCTTCTCCAGAGGCAGTTATGCAGGCTCCGACATTACGACAGATCATCACAAAGCACCATGGAGGGCTGGTAGGAACTGGTGAGCCTGGAACAAGGGAATAGACTACTTACATCTGAGCTGGATGAACAATAAGTTCAGGCAAATTTATAGCATTTTTAGAAGCCGGGGTTTTATTCCCGCTGAGAAGCCTACCTCAGCTAGGAATGCCGAGTCATGGCAGTGCTGAGATGAAGGAAATGGGTTTGAAGAATGACTCCTCTTTCTGCAAGGAACACATCTCAGCAGTTCCGCTCTGGAATGGTTATATCATTAAAAAATCCAACCACTCCCACCAACCCCCACGGCACAGCTTTGAAGACTTCAGTATTGTGAATCAATTTCCTATGCTACAAACAAAATACTTTTGGAAGGGCCCTGGCCGTGGGCAATCCTCAGCAGCCCTGCTGCGTCCAGGACACTGCCAGGGACCAAGCCACACACCACTTGTATTTCTGCTTTAAACTTGGGTCTTGCCCAACGGAAGGCCTGGCTTTCTTCCACCACAGTGCTATTAGCATTGCCAGCGAAGAGAATTTATGCAGCAAGAGAAGGGACTGGCATTCCTGCCACAATGGGGCCAATTGTCCCAGGCTGCCACATTCAGTTAAATGTTTACTTTGTTGTTTCACAACTCAACAGGAAGCAAAAGGTCGGAGAGGCCCCACTGCAGGACAGAGATGTTGTCATTCATCTATTCACCTCAAGCCAAGATTCCAGTGGGACACTAGTGCTTCCAGTTTTTTCCCCTCTTCCTCCAAGAGACAGGCACCAGGTAGTAAATTAACACTCCAGCAATTCTTCCAGTCTGGTTTCACATCCTAGAAGAAACGTTAGAAGTCTGAGAGTATTCTATCAAGGTCCTGAAAGAGGAATGTTGCCAGGATTTGTTCACCATTACTGGTTAATGGAGAAAGATTAATCTCTTGAGACTACCTTTGAAGACCAGCTCTTTTGGCACGCTTGAAAACAAGAGCTATAGCACATGTAGAGCCGTAAGCGTGCAGAGCTTCCTGAGACACAAATGTTCTCTCAGCTTAAAATGGTGAGGGCCCTACTCAGAGTCCTTCAGAAGCTGCATTTGCCAGCATGAAGGATAAAGTAAGAACAACCAGGAATGAGACTGCTCTACTGGGCTTGTTATGAATGGACAACCTGCAGCGCTGCTCTCAGTTGATGAGGCATGAATCCACTTGGAGGGCCGCTTGCCCACCTAATCGATTAAAAATAGCCAAAAACTTGCTTCACCTGTATGTATATTCTTCCTCTGTTCAATTAACACCAGGAAAAAAAGCCACCGAGTTTAGCCAATGCAAACCTATCACAATAGTAATCAAGCTATTAATTTCAATAGGAATATGCATGGGTCAAATAAACATAATGTAATTTTCAGGTAATTGCGAACATGCTCTGAGCTCGTGAAGAAAACTTGGCATATTTAGCCCTGGCACGAACGAGTCCTGCTCTGATGGAACTTTGACTGCACTGTTTCTGATGGTCTGAGCGGCCAGACAGTTACTGGGACACAGCCCGGGATGGGGTAAGTCATTCCCTAACAACACCTGTTTCTCTCCGCGAGGAAACCGAGACAACCCGCTCCAAAGCAGAGGTCTATATTTGGACGGGCAAATCCTTCCTGCTCGCGCCCGTCCTGCGCACAGCACGTGCTTGACAGATAAATCAACAGCTCTAGGACCTGAAGAGACCGGTGGTGCCTGCAGAGTCGGGGAAATGTCATCTTCCCCAGAGACTGTACCCTCAAAAACACAAAGTGAGACCTCTTCTGGCATACACAGGGGAATCCAAAATCTGGAGAGGGGGGAAAAACCCAAAGCTTCCCCCCCGCCATGGCTGACTGAGCAGATGTGTATTAACCAAACCTTACACCTCCTGAGCTGCTCACGCATAAAGTTAGCAGGGCTTGTTCTGTAGCTGGTGAAAAGCACAGGAGCCCCATGCAAACTGGTCAGCAAGCAGGGCTTGCTTGCTCTGTAGCTGGTGAAAAGCACGGGAGTCCCGTGCAAACTGGCCAGCAACCTGTGTGCTCTTCCAAGCTGGCGAGCATGTATCCAATGCTCGCCCTCAGCACAGAGGCTGAAAAATCTACCATTGACCTAAGGTGGCAGCAGGATTACGCATCTGACTGCAAAAGTACAGATTCCTTGAGGACTGTCCAGTCTATAAACAGCCAGCCACATAACTCAGTGACGCACTGAAAATCCCTGGACACGACTCAAAAATCTTCCTCCCAAAGCTGACGGGAACATTCCTGGACCAGCTATTCTGGCCACAAGTACTCTCTCCTCATCACTGGATATGAGCTTTGGCATTCACAGCAACCTATGCCAGTAGACTCCTGACTCCCCGAGGTTATGAGGCAAAGCTCAGGTTTTTACAGATCAGACCCCATCAGCCAGACCAGGCTCTTTACTTCAAAACGGTCAAAAGTCTTCAAATAATCTTCCAGTTCCCATATGACAGTGGGCGTATTTTGCCACATCAGCAGGATTTTCATTCCCCAGTCAATACTATTACAAGAGCAAAGAAAACATTTTCCCATACAAACAATCTTATATCCCATACTATCCTATTCAAACAGCATTTTAAGCTATGTTTGGAGACCGAAACACCACCACTGGTAACTTGGCAAATGGGTAATATGATATAGAGTGCTTTAACAATATTACTGTATTCCATTGTAATTCCACCGGAGCACTCCATTTTACAAAACAGGAAACAGACATGCAAAAGCGCTGTTACTGTACTGCGTTTGTGATTTCAGATTATGTAAAAAGGTGCTGACCTGTCACAGAAACAATGCCAGCAGATTCAGAATTTACATTTTGCTCATAGTGTCACCTAAGATCATGTACACCATGAAAGATACTTCATTTTTCTTCAAAATGATTCAAAAAGGACCATGACACAATAAAAAAAAAAAAATCTGTCTGCAAGATTTCTTGGAACATTGGACGTCTGCCACGTTACTCAAGAATCACACGTTTCTCAGCCTCTTGACTCACACAGAACTTAAATAGGAACATCCACAGTGGTTTTTAGAACATACCACTATATCTTATTCTAAAAATCAGAAGGACAAGCCCTCTGCTTTACTTATGTGTACTTCTGTGTTTCATTTGGCTGACTGTAAATACAGCTTTCCAGAGCTTAATCATTACAGCTTGATGACACCGAGTAAACGGTAATGACTCGTGCTCTTGTGCAAACAAGTGGGCAAGAAGAGCCTTGGTAGGACGATGCCCCTCATCTTTTGAACCTTCTCAGATGGGGAATTTGAGTGTATGCAGCAGCAGCAGCACAAACATCAACTACATTTTGCGAAGAGCCTGAAGAAGCCCCAATCTCTGTAGCGCAGAGAGATCTTGTGCCCCTCCCATGGTGCAGAACACATTAAAACAGAGAGCGTAGTGGGGACACTTCCAGCCCTCTGTAACACTTGGCATAGCAGTTCAGGCTGTGATTCAAAGCCTAATTTGATACAGCATAGGTGTGTAACCTTGGCTCTGCTGTGCTGAGAAGACTGCTCTTCAGGTGTTAGAAAGTGTACAAAGCCATGCAAGATAAGAAAAAGTAAAATTGCACGCAGAAGTGTAACCATCAAGACAGGAATAACGGGACTCAAGGAAAGAAATACTGACATGAAAAGGTAACACAAAACATTCTAACAAGAAAAAGAAAGCAAAAAAATGCCATGTTTTGTACCACTTCTACTCTCTGTGAAGTCCCAGCGCTCCTGCAGATGCTCACACAAGTGCTCTTCGCCCTTGATTACGATTCACTAATACCCTTTCACAGTTGGAGAAGAGCGTTGGCACGAAAGCGAGTGTCACACATCTTCCTTTACAGCCCTTCAGATGATTCATAAGCAATTATTTACAAGTCATAAAATTCTTCATCTATGGGGGTGAGTCAGAGAGCTAGGAAGTGACTTGTATTCCAGACCGTCTCGGTGGGCCTTACAGTCTTTCGGCACCAAAACTATTTCTAAGACTGATTGCTTTGTGATACAAGCTCTGCCACCAGCTGATTAAAGACACCCTGTAAGAAGGACGGAGGTGAGGCTCAGGGTGCTGAGGACAAACACGTTTCACTGGCCGTATTTACTTTTACACATAAAGATTACGAACATGTTTCCAACAGCCTATTACCACGCAATGGAATGCAAATAAGAGTTTGTTGATGTTATGACAGTAAATAAAACCCCCTCACTGTTATGTTTATGAGCACAACCACTTAAAATTATTGATTACAAAGATGAACATTATCTACCATTCGGTAACACTTAGGAACACATATGGCAAAATATTTTTAAAGAACTAGCTATATCTGTGAAGGTCTTCCAGGCATCTTATGAGTTTAGTTGTTGGGTTTTATTTTTCCCGCCTTGGGAACTTAGCTGAGTAATAATAAAGGCATATCAATGTTAAACTCCTTTCTGGATGCTAAGTACTGCTGTAGATTGACCATCATCCAAACGGTATATAATTCACAGACATATGCTACAGTCATTTTCTGCAATGCACGCTCTAAGCAAGCTAAAAGTAAACTTCGTCTTTCCTAGAGCTTTACTCATGTTCTGTTTTAATGCCTGTTCTTTATAGTAAGTGCTTCATGATAGTATGTAGGTGGAAACTGGAAGCAAAAGGCTGTTCCTCAGTCATGCCATGTGCCAAGAAGTTAATTTCATTATTCACATGTTCCCAGAAGAGGCCAGATGGACACGGGCATGACTCTCAAACAGACTCTCCAGTAGTTTTCATATGGGGATTATTTCTTATCAGCAGGAAGGGGAAGCTTTATCCATCTGTCAGAAATCATTAAGGGCCATTGGCCCCTGTTACGATGAAATCAGAGTAAAACTACTCATGAATGAATTCGGATTGTAAAGAGTTGATTATAAACCACAGAGGAAGAATGTAGCCCTCCAAATTCTGGTGTTTGTGGGATTGAGGTTCATATTACAACACCAATACGCACACAGCACACTTTTACTCATCTTTAGTCAGCCTGATGGCAGTAAACTGTGGGGCTCTTGATAAAACCCTGTATCAGTTAGCCAAGTCTGGTTACACTTTTTGGCATGAATCACCAGAGAATGCCTGTTTTAAAAAGTAACTGCTACAATTACAGCTATATATGAGAGATTAGCAATGCCTTTGAAATGTAACTTCATACCCTCCTAGGCACGCTTGCAGCTGAAGGCAAACTGAACTGAAAACAAGCAATGTGAGTGGCAGGACAAATTGTGACATAGCAAATGTCAACCATCTTGTCAATCTGCTCCTAGGACACGCAACAGATTCTAGAAAGGCCGTCTCTCAGCTTTTGTGGTTTGCAGCCAACAGTAGCCCAGAGCGTGAGGCTCGCGATGAGCGAGCGGGGAAGGGCGTGCTGTGGCAGCTCCGACACGCCGAGTCCTGCGCGCCGCTGCGCGGTGCTAGAGACCGAGGCTGCTTGGCCTTCGCTCCCAGACGGCTCCTCAGCACCCACAGCCACGACCAGAGCAGAGCCTACTCACCCACGCTGCCCTCACCTGCACCTGCGGAACGCATAGGGCGCTTCACGCTGCGCTGCGCATCACGCGGACTCCGCACCGCTGAACTCACCGAAGTGGGAGAAACAGCCTCGGACCATCTGCCCAAGTTCAAAGGGAAGAACTGCAAAGATACACACACGGAGCACGACGACACCAATTCTACCACATCCGTGCCTGCCTTCTGTGTGCACGGGTCCAACCGCTTGGCCAGCTCGCCAAGCCGCTGGCTCGCAGCCGTGCCACAGCAACCCTGGCACGACAAGGGCAGGAGAGGGGGCACTGCCTGTTTAATCTAGTTTACAGAGTACAGCACAGCCTTGGATTAAAGCTTTCAGGCTCTGCCTGCTTATACAGGTTATCAGTTCACTCTTTACAATGAAATCCACCGTTCCCAAAAAGAAGCTGGGAGTTTCACTGAGGCAGCAGTAACATGGAAACGTAGAGGCTGGTTCTCAACTATCTATGCAAAGTTCAAAGTCATTTCTTGCTAACCTTGCCTTTTAAAAAACTTTCTAAGCATCACTTAACACTGTATTTTAAGTTGACCACAGGAAGCGCAAACAGGAAAGTCCAGGAGAAGCCTCGTCTGCCCTCAGGCGCTTCCTGCACTAGTGACAAAAGCATAATGCAAAACTGCTAAGAAAATGCTTCATGTTTAGGTTATGTTTTTTCTTTTTTTTAGGCAAGAAATATTTGTTCATCAAAAATCAGAGTCTGGAAGCAACAATGCCCCCCTCTGCATCACGACGTCTAGCTAGACTGGGAGCTGCTGGGAGCACGTCTCTGATAAACCAAGTTTGGGAGTAAACTCAGAGAACGATCCAAACCAAAGTAAAGCTCCTAATTTTTCCTCCCACCCTTGAAGGTGTTAACAGTCACTCGATCTACTAGGCCACTGTTTGCTGAAAAGGAGTTACCTGTACACCTCCTCTCCGCTAGCCTTGTAATCCCTTGGCGGAGGGAAGAAAAAGCTCAATGGTCCCTTTAAGGAGCAAGCAGATGATTCAAACATTCCGGTGTTAAAAACAGACACTATGAACAATTGAAAAGACCACAAATTGTTCCCCTATTGCCACAGCTACACAATAGCCCCGATCCTAATGCCAGTCAGCACTGAATTCTCTCCTCCTGCTCAGGCATCTAGGCCATACAATCAAGAATAGATACAAAAGACAAAATATTCACAAGAACTTTTTCACAAGTATTAATCTTTTTCCTTCCCGTGCTCTCTACGAGGTCGCTGAAAGGGCCTTGGTGTACACCCACAGAGCAAAATCCTTAACAGTTAGGCTAAGCCTCATTGTGTGTTTGTTCCAGCCACAATTTGACCCTACACTGAAGTAAGAGTTGGGCATGTGTTAACGATTCATTTTCCATCCCTGCTTCCTTTCCACAGAGAGAAAAGGAATATGCGTGCCAGCAGGTAGACAGAGCACACTCTGTTTTAGGGACCTGACCTGGATGACTGGAGAAGCAGGATCTTGAAGTGTCTGCTGCTTAATCTGGACATAGCATCTGATCTCTGCTGAGCATCAGACAGGGATGCTCCTCTGCACTCTTCCTTTTCTCATGATGATTTGTGCTTGCCTACTCTCACTGAAATCTCCACATCCTAAGTAATCAGCACACTTCTTCCCCACAGTTCCTGACAGTCTTGGACAAGAAAAAACAGAGAGAGCAAAGATTTAGTGGTCTTAACCATAAAGGTTATTGTGAGTTGTGTGAATACGTATGCAAGGAAAGAGGGGAGGGGAAAAAAAAAAAACCAAACCAAAAAACCCCACACACTGGACTCAGAGAAAGCTTCCATTTGGTTGGGAGAGGTTTTAGTGAAGACTCGGAGATGTTGTCACAGCTCACTGAAAGAACAGCACACAGGTTTTCTCTTTAGGTAAACACGCCTGGGGGCTTAATAGTCTCTCAATTCACGGTGGTCGTTACCACACAGATGGTGTTCATGTGCGTGTTTCTGCCAGCCTTCTGGTGTTCGATACTGCTCGCAGAGCCTTCCACATGCCTCGAAAAATGCTAGTCATCTTGCCACAAGTCAGAGGGGGCTTCCCTGTAGTGTAAGGAAACACTGCCTACGTTCGAATCCTTCAGCAATCAGCTATCAACTAAGGAAATCAGAAGGCAAAGACTTCTTTTTTTACAAGAGGATATTTTCTAGAAGGCCTAGATAGGGTGGGGCAAACTGCAGCAGGAGAATCTTGCTTGTGCCGAGTGATTTCAGAGTGCAAGAGACAGATAATGCACATGAATCAGCAGCGCCTTGGGCTCCATTGTAACAGCATTTCTCTCCACATCAGGAGAAAGATCCTGCGCCTGACAAGAGCTAAAATCAGGCCGGGAATGTAGCTTTCTAAAATCACCTTGTAAGCTGAGGGGCTGCAAATCAAGGAGTTCAGTGAATTTGACTTCTTCAGCTGATGCACACACAACAAAAGGCATGACAGGGCCTGGGGCAAGGAGGAGATAAGCCCTCTAAACTGCCCATGGTCGTTCAGCTCCTTAACAGCATCTTGGTAGCATCAATTCAAACCAAATCAGTTCCTCTAATCCAGGCTAAAATGGTTCTAATGCCACATTCCTTCCGAAAGCAGCTTATCTTCCCTGATTTTTCACTAGCACAGCCAACCCATAGACACAGCCCAGATTGTCAGTCCTCTCTCCACCCTCTCTCTTCACAAAGCCCTACCTCCATGGAGTCCTCCAGGTGACGGACCCACAGCACTCTATTGGCAAATCCTTCCAGATTGCAACTGTCTGCTGCAAGATGCTGAGAGCATCTATAACCTCATGACACCAGAAGCAACGTGAGAACGCGTGGCCATAGCAGCGTATGGACAATACCTGAATCAACGCAGTTCTGCACGCAGCAGCGCAGTTCCTGAGCAGGGGCAGTTGACAGGATCATCACGAAGATGGCAGCACAGTTCTGTGGGCAAGTCTTGAACACAGACACGTTCATAACCAACGTCTGCCACATCTGAAAAATCGAGAGCAGCTTCAGAGGGGTTTACAGACAGTGAAGCCCACCACTCCAGACTGAAAAGACCACACCAGATAAATGCATTCCAGCCGATTAGCATAAACCCTTTCAGAAATAATATTATATTACATTATATTCCCCCACTACGGAAGGTTCCAAACTATATAGTTGCTTCTCTGAGAAACAATGTCTTCATTGCAGCCTAAAGAAACATGTGAAGTAATTTACGTCAGAATGCAGCACAAAAATTTTCCATTTGGAATATTTTTATGTGTTGAGGTCAAACTCAATTATGCCCTGGTGAAACCAGAAGTAAGGCAGTTTCTTTTTGCTTCAGAATAGCAGGTATTCCTCCTGATTTAACACATCATGGTGTATGGAAGACATCTATCTATCTGTCCTGAGTCTTGAACCCTTTGAGGTCTGCCACCCTGCATCAGCAAACACAAGCGCTGGTAGTATCATCACAGGGGAGCTTTAAAATAAGTAAATAAATAAAAATCCTTTTAACAAGGTTTTAACTATGTCTAGAATCTGCTGTCACCTGTGTGGGGATGCAGGACAAACTCACACAACCTGGCACCTATATTCTACATAAAGAGTTCTGCCAAGGTAAAAAAAGCATTCTGCATTATATACTGTTTCTTCCAAAGTCTTACCGAAAATCTGTAAAACATTTAGTTTCATCATAATGAGAACTTGTACGGTAGCTAACTAGAAGGTACAAGAAAGTGAATCTTCTCATAAATGAGAAGATTTGGAGGAATACAACATGGTATCATTCCCCCACTTTCTCAGGCATGCCTTCCCATGCAAGAATCCTCTCTCCTAGCAAACAGATATCCAGGTAATTGTTTTCCTGATGATGCAAGTGTTCCTTACTACTACAGGCAACTCTCTGTTCCTGATGCTAGTGACTGACAGACTCCTGAGAGACGTAAGTAGCTAGGGGAAAACAAGACATTAGGACAGCCTGTAACTGTTTGTCTTTGTTGGGCAATGCTACGCTTATTTTGCACTCAGAGGAACTGAGATCTTTAGGGACAGATGTGCCTCAGAGTGTGTGTGTTACACCTAAAGACTGATTATTCTCGCAGGTTGGCTTTTTCCCTTTCCATGCAGCCTGCAGCACGCTGCTTCACAAACAGAGATTGCCTCCTGTATACAAAGCCATGTCAAATGAGATTTCAGGAAATCATGGATTATTTTATTTTTTTTTAATCCACAATATAAATCCCAGACACACACCCACCAACTGCTTTTCTGTTCAAGATTCACAGACTGCCTGCAGGTACTGCTGTGCTCTCTCTGGCTCCGGGAAAGGAGATAAGTCTTACCAAGAAATAATTAGACCAGGGAGTGAACTGTACTGTCAGCTGAGCCAATGCTGGTACACCCTGTTACAGCTCCCTGGCTTTACCACTGCTTACTTGCTAAATAAACTGACCCAATGAGTCAGGCACTGCAACAAAATGATGTCATGCATAAAAATTCTGAACTAGTAGCCTCCAATACTCTTTGAACACTCGGGAATAACCCCTGCATTAGTCAGGGAGCAACAAGTACAAGCTGCCACTGCCTTGGTGAGTCATGAACAAAGGAGACTTGGCATCTCCTACAGCTTTGTGTAACCCTCCTCCTCATGTTCTTCCACTACGAGCCAATGTTCCCAAACTGGGCACACAGCACGAGCACGTCTCTGATGCTGGCTACATCCCTATTACCTCCTACCGATGGCTCATCCAAGTGTGCCACGATCAACTGGTACTCTGATCTGTGCTCCTCTGTGTTTACACACATCTAGTCATTAGAACAGACACATTTCTCTGCTGGATCTTTATCCAGCTAACCTTCACCTGAAGATACTTCGAGTGTCTAACTTAAACAGTCTAGTCCTATGCTTCCTGTAGGTGTTTTGCACCATCAGAATTAATTTCCAATCCCTCATTAAATCTATCGATTTACAAACGGCGTTTTTTCAGTTATGCAGTCAGTCTTCACTGGCTTTGTCAGTCCTTCTGTCAAAAGGCAAACTTCAAAACCTACCGTCTTGGGAGATGTTTCTGAAAGCTTCTCCTTCAAGCAGCAGGCACTGTAGACCTAACACCAGGTCTACTCAAAATGCCTGGATATTTGTCAAGGCCGAACAGCCACCAAATTGTCTCCTACAGGTCTTTCCCTGCAGGAACTGGCAAGTGAACCCTTTGAAAGCTTCTAATTCGCTTAAAATAAGGACTAAGCACAGTCTAAAGACATCTGCCAGTGTCTAGGAAGGCTGGGCCTCTAGAAATGCAGGATGTATGTTACAGTTACCCAACATTAATAGTTTTAAGACATTTAAGAAACATAAGAAGATCACCTGTTGTATTTAATTGCAGACTAAAATGGATTCAGTCAACATTTAGATGAATGTATCACTGCTAAGGCCTGAAAAGGTGGGGTCGGTTTGTTTGGTTTGGCCTTTGTTGTTTTCTTTTTTTAAAATAAAGTCAGTTCAGGAGTTGAGCATGAGTTAACATCTCCAAAGCAGACAAAGAATGCCCACTAGAACAGATGTTTACTTACTGCCAGTGCAGCGCTCTAAGTGGGTATTTGTCTCAGTCACTACAGGTAGTAGATCTCAATGGACACGCATAAGAATTTATAGCTATTAAAATGACAATTAATTCAATAAAACTTCGTCTCTCCACACAGAACACAAAAGCAAAGGTTTCCTCTATCATCCTTCCTCATTTTCTGGTGCTGTATTACTCTGCATGGATCACTAAGACAACAAAAAGACTCCAAGTGTAGCGATCCCACAACACTCTCAGCAGGCGAGTTTATGCAAGGTAACTTGTGCAAGAAGCTCTTAGGAAAAAAAGCAGAACAGAGAACATGAAGTATATCATCAAGGAAAGCAGAACCCTTGGCTATGTGATCTGCAATTCAAACAGCTGATTCTTTGCAAAATGAACTCCCTTGTTTCCTCCCAAATCCATGGTAGCTGCTGGCATTCCATAAGAATTTCCCATTGTACTTTGTGATAGTGTAATGTACCTGGATGCACTGCAGAGGGAATGTCCATCTCTGTGTCCAGGAACCACAGCCACTCTCTCAAACCAACATACGCAGACGATAGTAATCATACTTTAACTTACAATAATTGAATTCACAGACGTTGCTTTGTAATCATTCACTGAAAGTGCACGGGACAATGAAAGCAGAAATGGGAAATGCACGATTCCATGCAGGAATCTAGTAAAGAACTGAAATGCCATTTCCTAAAGGATATGTAGAGAACATTTACTGTGAAAGTAGGAGCTGAAGCTGCTTCTACCACTGCTTCAAAAATGCAAATATTAGAAAAGCACTGTTAATTCTACCCCTACCTTCCTTCTTTCCAATTATTCCCCCCATCCAGTCTTAGCTCTAAACTGAATGCAGGAATTCAAGGTATGTTGCAGAGGGCCAGTGACTTCCCCCTTGCACTTTGAAATGGAGAATCACCCTTTTACTGCTCCAGTTCATGATCAGTCTCACAAAACCAGAAAAACCTTCTCCGGCCCCAAGAAAGCTCCACTTTTCTTCTCCATACAAGACACCAAGAGATTTGAACTTCTAAGTACTAAAAATTTAACTTCAAATTGCAAACAGCTTTTGTAAAAGATGCCTAGCAGAAAACACCTTCGTATTTGCCAAATTCTAACATAAACATGTATTCACTTATTCTAAGGCTAAACACGTGAAAGCTGGCAAGGCAGGATGCAAGGCAAGCTTGCGCTGTTCTACCCACCAGCTCCAGTAAGCCCAGAGAGTTGCCTTCTCAGCCACACAGGCCCAGATCTCTTAAATCTGAGGTGGAAAGAAAAGAAATTAGCGTGTTCAATTAAGAAAAAGAGTCTGCTGTTACCCATGCAGCTGGAAATCTGTGTGTATTTGGACAGCAGACCTGGGTTAACGCTTCTCTAGCCTCTACGGTTTATACAGTCAAATCAGAACGGTAAAGAAGCTTACATGAAAAAAGAACAGATATGAATGTGTAAAATTCTCATACCCCCAGCAAGCAGTTTCTTACACAGCTGAAGAAGGTGCCCTCGCGAGCTGCCCGTGCTCTCTGCAGACAGCCAGTGACACCTGGCTGATAGGTCCGTGGTGCCCAGTATCCTCTGAGTCCCACAAGTGAAGCTGCAGCTTCTGCACGGCCCCGATACCCAGCGTTTGCGACAAGGCTGTGGGAGCAGATGGACAAGGAAGAAGGGCAAACAGCTGAGCAATGTATTCCCCTCTGATCAGTACACACTGGGCTATAAGCATCACCTCCCACCTGAGGGACAGGAGCCTCAGAGAACTCCAGGCTCTCCATCACTGACCATCTCCAGCTTTTGCTTTGTCTTTCTGTAAATCTACTTCTCTTCCACACCAGCAGCTTTGTGGACTTCTATTTTCTTACCCTTCAGGATGCAGATAGTTAGCCTGACAGTATTTCAGCTTCAGAAAAATCAGCTCAGGACCTTTGTGCTACAGGTCCTTGATGGGCACAAGCACATTTCAGAAAGGGTTGGAGGAGGCAGATATTAAAAGCATACCTTGCCTTGCCAACTTTCAACAAAGCAACGGATGACGCGTTAACCTCACACTATTTCTTACAGAATTCTCTGTTCCCTTATTCCCTTTGGTCAGTAAGAAGCGGAAATGTTTTATCCTGAGAACCACTGGCGGCTCAGTAAGCATTCCAGCTTTCCCTCTCAGCATTCCAAGCAGAAGAATCAGCCACAAAGGGTTTTTTCCTTTTCCTCTGATTAACACACACACACAGAGACACATAAGCTTACACATGGCAAGCACTGCACATATTTTGGTATTGCTTAAGAAACATCTGGGTTAGGCAAGCAGAGGCTGGAGCAATGGAAATCACTTTACTGGTTCTATGAAAGACTAACTACAGAGGAGGCCACGAGGTGAGGACAACATTGCTGAAGTTAACACATTCATCACAGCAGGGGGAAGCTGCAGAGCAGACCTGAGCTGCCTGCTGTGACAGCTCCAGAGGTTCTGTTCCCAGCTCAATGCAAATAACTGCTCTAACTCCCAAAGAGCACCACGAGGAGTGATGGCAGTCATTGCACAAGCACAGAAAGAGGCAGGCTCTCCACTGCTAGAAGCAATAAAGGAGTAGACATTATGGACCAAAAAAAAAAAAGGATCCATCTAATTCTGTGCCTTGCCTAAGGGAGTTGCCAATACCAACGTCCTTAAAGCAGGATGTAAAAAAAAGCCCTACAGGTAAGAGCTTTCCTCACAGAGGATGAGCTAACCTGGTTATCGAGTTTCCTTTGTGCATTGCCCCACCACTTTGAGCCAAGGAGGCCAACAACACCCACTGCACTCTAAGTGATCCTCCTGGCTCCTGGTGTGCCTCCGATGTGGAAAGATCACCGCCAACAGACTCAGGCCAGAGCTTCTCCAAGGCCCAGCTCCCGCTTCGTAGCCGTGGCAAATGTCTGGAGTAGTTTTATGACTGGGGAAAATGAATCCTCCAGCAGGTGACCGTGGGGGGGACCGCTGGTGAGGCAGGATCGATCCTAGGCGCAAACGCCAGTACCCCAGCAATTCTCTAACGTGGGTTTTAAGTAAGAGCCTCTCTCAGCTGCAGGTAAGGGACGCGCGGGGTTGCGTGCGGCTCCGCCAGCTGCCCTCGATCCACGAGGGTTCACCCCGTCTGGAGGGGATTTCTCGAGGAACCCTGCTGACTCATCGTAATGGTGCTTGAAACACACAGTAAGGCCAGAGCCTAGCCAAATCAAAGCACCGCCAGTCCCAGGTGGCCTTCCCGGGGCTGGAGTCACCCTTCGCCAAGGGCTGCGGGCAGGTGGCCCAGCGTGGCTACCGGCTGGTGGGCTGCCCCCTCCGAGGGACCCGCAGCCCCTGGGCTCCTCCGGCCCGGCAGTGCCCACCCCAGCAGCAGCCTGAGGAGCGGTGGCACGCTCCCCCTCGCTGGGTGGCACGCAGCCGGAGCATCGCTGCGTTTTCCCTCTTTCCGCAGAAAAACCGCGCTGAAGGTGACGCTTAGGCCCAGCTTTCCTCTGGCTTCTCTTTCCCAGTTTCTTCAGAAGCAGCAGCCGGATCTCACACACTTCAGAGGAGGGCCAGCCTCTTCTGAATCCGACCCGACCTGAAATACTGGCTCTGTCGGCCAGAGGCCCAGGTGAGGCTGTAACTGTGACACTCCGCAGTACCTTTGCTTAACCTTTTCCCTCCCACACCGCCGGAATGCATTTCAGATATTTTGATATCTTAGCAACAAAGACTATTTCATACACAGCTGTTTATTTCCCTTTCCAGCTGAGCGTGCCCAACGCGCTGCTCCGCGGCGAGTGCCAGCAGCACGGTCCCCTCCAGCCCCCGAGCCAGGTGCCAGGCTGTGTCCCCCCGGTGTCCCCAGCGTGCCAAGTGCCTCCAGCCCAGCTCGGGGACAGGCTCAGCAGCACCTTCACCCTTGGCCAACTGCTCGCCCTGTTCCACCCCTCCTAACTCAACCTCAAGGAGCAGGTGAGCAATGTCCTTTTCTCTCTTACCGTTTGGTCCAAGTCAGGGTCCGTAGGCTTCCAGACACATGGCACCCAGGTTCTCTGCACAGACTCACTTTCAGATGGAGAATCCTACAACTTCACAGAAACTTGAGATGTTTAGAAACGTTTCTTTAGCCATGCCACAGCTAGCTGACTGAAAAAAAAAAAAAAAAAAAAAAAGTTAGTGTTCAAACAAATTCCTGGGACATATTATCAGGAGCTGGGTCTGGCAGTTGTGAAACTCATTGACTTTAACAGGAGGTTCTGTCCTTAGCTCCTTATCAGGGAAGAGGATTTCTTCTGAAATTGTAAGAGGGCTTTACTCACCATAAAAACAAAACGAAACAAAAAAACTCACAGAAATCAAAACCAAACCAAAAAACCCACCCCAAAACACCAAAAAACCTTACGCTACTACATGCGATTCCTCAGTCTAGCATTTTTAGAAGGGAACTTTTCAAAAGTTGATCGCTGTGTTGGTTTTAAGCATTGTGAAAGCAAACAACACACATATATTCTGGGCAGGATCACCTGGAAAAATGAAATTCAAGGAAGCGGGACAAAGGCGCTCCTAAAGCTTTCTGGTTTTCTGTGCTCAGTACAAATTGGATTGTATAACGATTTACAGTGGGAGAGACCTCAGGAGGTCTCTAGTCCAACCTCCTTCTCCAGGCAGGATCACCAGCCGTTAGGTCAGACCAGGCTGCTCAGGGCTTGATTCACTCTGGTCTTGAAACCCTCCAGGGACAGAGACTGCACCACTCCTGCGAGCAACCTGCTCCACTGATGGACCCTTCACTGCGAGGCAGTTCACCCTCACACGCAGCTGCAGATGACAGAATGGTCTTTCCAACCACAGAAGTTTTCCTTCTGACAGTTTCTCCCTTTAGTCTCCTAACTTACATAGCGGCATGCTCATCTTCTCAAATCCCTGCTCTCACCTGGCTCCTACTTGCCTCCTCACTCCTTTTGCTCACCCTTGACTTCTCACCTTCATCACACCATCCCCTACCCTTACAAGCTTACCCTTAAGCTTGCTGTTTTTTGCTTACAACCCCTCCTGGGATTCCTCGCCCTCGTTCTCCCCTCAGTTTACTCCTTAAATCTCCTCAGCTCTAAGGATGCCTGCAGGTCCCTGCCAAGACAGATCCTGTGTCACCCTTTCTGCTTGAATTCCTCGGTGCAAGATGAAGGATGCCCAGGACTTTTGCGCTCTGCAAGTAACTGCATCCCCAAGCGGCACTGGAGTCCCCTCCTTCCTCCCCTCCGCAGCATTCCTCAGGGTGTCACCAAAAGATCTCTCAAAAGCAGACATCTAGAACTGCAGCGACCTCCTTTCCAGCTCCTGCCCTGGAGATACCGGACAGAGCAGTGCAGATGAAGCCACAACTTCTCCCGTGAGGCAATACTGTCGTGACTCCTGTGGCACGTGCTAGTTTCTAAAGAACCTTGGGCAGATGAGACACGTAGCCCAGCTGTGCAAGCCATCCCTGAAGGAATTCCAGGTGAATTCACAGTAACATATGGAAAATGCTGACAGACTGCTTCCCCACCCCCACCCAAAGGGAAAAGGATTTCAGCTTTACAACAACACAAAAAAGATTACAGACTGGGATATCCCAGCTACCTTAAATCTGACTTCAGCCGTCAAGTCTTACTTTGGGTGACTCAGGGTTACTCAGCTATCAGGACAAATTATCAAGCCAACCCTTTCACTTTGACACCAAGAAATAATGACTCTCGTGACATTTCTTCCTGTTCACTTGCTTGCCAAATAACATTGTTGATATCTTCTTTACAAAATAAACACCAGCTAACAGAACCTGATGTACAAGCAAGCTGCTCCAGCTTCTCTCAGGCATGGATAGCAATGGTACAGTTCCCAGAAACTGTAAATTGAAGTGATTAAATACACTTAACATTACTTTTATGGCATAGAATAGTCTCAGGCATCTCCGTTTTACAAGGAGCGAAGCGGCCTCTGAAAATGCCACATAGCAAAAGTCCCCTGGAGAACCACAGGCACCCTGGAGCTTTGGGGAGAGGTACAAAGCCCTGCTATCTTGTCTGGCCCAGCCACCGGGCGCTACTGCCAGCTCCAGCCCAGTCAGCCTTACGGATGCAGACAGAGACTTTGGCTATTGACGGAATCTCCAACAGGAAAAGGGAAAACTTAAAAGAATCTCTCTTACCTAAGCAGAGTCTAATTTATGCTACTGTCCACGGCAATCTCCAAGCACGTATGGAAGGGCACTCAGGTATCACATGGCAATTCCTCAGCAAGCAAACAGATAGGGACAGTACCATCCCCAGGACATCTGCCAACATCCTTCTCCTCCAGCACCCTACGGTGGGGTTGCCTATGCAAGAACCATTTTATCCCCACCTAGCAAGGCATTCTCATGCTCTACCATAAATTTTGTTTTACAGCAAATGTGATTGTTTTTACACAACACCATCCTCAACTCCATCCCTGCTTGCTGCCTCTGACAGAACCCCACTAGCAAACAGGGAAGTAAAACACCCTGCAAATGAGGCAGAGGAACCTGCACCTTCTGTCCACCCCGTTAGGGCTTCAGCAGTCAGCTCTAGTGACAGGTCACAGATGACGGGCTGATGGTTGGCCACCTGCTCCAGGTCCTCCTCCTCCTCCTCCTCCTCCCTTGTACGTGGAGACACTGGGCACACGGGACCAGCCCTTCAGAGCCACCACGAGTTCACCCTGCCCTGAAGGGGCACCTTTGCTGGTGGCTGTGCTGGAACACAGGCTGCTTAGGATCACTCCTTCCTTACGCCACGTGTTTGTTTTAAAATAACCCATAGCCAGCTCGTGCGACAGAGCAATTTAAGAACCTCCAAGCCTTAAAACATAAAGCATACCCTCCAACAACTGCCGGAAAAATCTCCAGAAAGCAAACTCAAAAGCCTGCAAAGAGTTGCCGTGCTGACTGCTGAGATCGGCTGGCAGCAGTGCCCCCACCCCACCAGATGGAACAGCCCCCTCACCTACTGTACTGCAAACTACTTAGCTGGCTGCTCCCACTAACACAAGCATACGTGTTTATTCCTCAGCAATCTCTCTTTACTGGAAATGCTTGACAGAGCTGAATAAAAAAGTAGATAAATTAATCCTCCTTCCCTCCAGCCAGTAACACAGTAATCACAAGCGACCAATGGCTGTTGCCATCTCAGAGAAATTTCTGTAAAAGCAAAACTGTGTAAGTACATCGAAGCTATCCAAGTACCTCAACTCAACAGGAACTGTGGTGACTTTTCAAGGTCATTACCCGTACATCGCAGAGAAAGTAACTCTTATGGCCCCTGCTTGCCTTAGGAAGCAGAGGAGCTTCAGTGCAGGTAACGCAAGTTAATGCATCTGGGGAAAACCAATGTGAGCCAGGCCTGCGCAATGCTGAACCCAGAACCGGCAGATACAGCTCCAAAGAGACCGCCAAGCCATGCATGAGAGCCCTCCGCACTCAGCGGCTCAAACTGGAGCAGCTGCCAAAAACAGACAACAAAAAATAGAAGGATACGGCCGGACAGACAGCGCCTGTCCCACGCCTGGCTCTGGTCTCTGAACCGAGGGTGATGCAGAGAGAAAGGTAAATACGATGACGGAAGGAACAAGGGCTCATGAGGAGGGTCTGCCGGGGCTGCGGTTTCCATCTGGAGGGGAGAGAGCGTGGGAGACAGGCAGGATTACAATCCAGGTTAACAAAGCCCATAAAGGCAGTAAACAAGCTGAGCGTGCAGCTCTCACCGCGCGTAGTTATTTGCCAGAGCCTGTAATTTCAGAAGCGGGTGCTTCGGCGGAAACTAGCAGCAAATTGGGTTAGAGCAGATAAAACATTTCTTTATGCTGTGAGCAGGGAACTCCCAGCGCCTGCTACCAGCAGCAGCTGTGGAGGCAGCCGTGCTCAGCAGGTTCAGAATGGGACCAGGTAAATGCACGTGGAAAACTGACCTGTGACCAGAAGACACAGGACCAGGCAGGGATGGCACCCGGCTGCAGCAGCCGTGGCTCTGGAGGCGTGCGGGAGGATGGGCACACAGCGGTGTCTAGGCTTGCCAGCTTTCCCCAAAGCAGCCGTTCCTACCGCTCCCATGGGAGTCCGGCCACTGGCCTAGACTGGTTAGGGCATAGACTGCTGGTCTAGCCCGTTAGGGCATTTCTCATATTATTTTTATTACCCCCAAAAAAACCCCCCAATCTTTTGGCTTTAGTTGGATCCCTAGCCAAAGAGAAGATTCAAATTCAGCCCTTCAGTGTGTGCACTGTCTCGATATTCATGCACATGCCCAAGATCCGGAACCGATGTTACTCTCATTACACATACTTCTGGATGATCCTTCTTTTCCATTGAAATATGGGATGTCTTTGGGGAGCCAGCCAGCTGACTTCAGGAGACAATGCTGCTGAACTGCTGTCAGCTGCCACCCTGGAATACAATACCATCTGACTGACAAGGAAAACGATTCTTAGCGTGTTTACCAGGAATGTGCCAGAGGTTACCACCCCTGTTTCTTGTGTTTGGAAGACAAGCAAATAAGCAAATGCTCACATATACACTGAGCAGCTCGAGAAAGGGCAAAATAACACGCCTACAGAGTACTGTGCAGCCACCCCTCTGCATGTGTGCAGTTCCGTATGCAAAGCTTATTTTCCAAGTCGTAAAAAGAGGATTTAAGAGAAACCATTAACCCATCACCAGAGAACCTGTGCTCTGCGTAAGCCCAAAGTTCTCCATCAACATGCAGGCAGCATCTTTCCCAGCACTAGAGTGATGGGATACTAAAGCACCTTGGAGATAAGGCCTGTTATTACTAGAAATCATTTCCCGGCAGAAGCTTCATGAAGGCTTTACTTTGAAACTACTGTGTCCAGCAAGACCAGAAAACTTTGGAGATCACACCAGAATTAGAAAGTGCCCGAGTGCCAGGCCTGAGATTGAGCCACATACCTTTCCGTTCCCAAAAGACTATTTTGATAGCAGACTTGGTTCAGCTTATTTACAGGTTTGCAGGTCATTTTTTAACTTGTCAAAACACATGCCAGGCATGTGTGCAGCAGCCAGATAACTTATCATTTAAGTAATTTCTGAAAACAACATGCAGAAACAAACATTTAATACAGATGATTATCACTTATACTTTGATTTTGGCTTCATACTACTATCTTTGCATCACTGTATTTAATTACACTCCACATTTCCTTCATGATTCATCGTTGCATAACAAACTAGATAGCCACTTTATGGGTGTGTTGCAGGTTTGCACAATTAACTGAGTCTATTGGACTGGAAATGACGATTTGTATTAACTGAAAAGATCATGTGGCTGCATAGTTTGTGGGTGTTGGTTTATTAGAATGGAAAGTGCCAATTAGAGAAGGAGAAAACAAAGACAAACTCATTATGTTTTAAAGAGAAGTATCTATGACTTCCTGGAAATGTTAAAGTTTATCTGGGATAGGATTCCCAGTTGCTAAATTACAAAGAAAATTATTCTTCCTGTGTTCAGGAGCACGTAGGAATGGCAAAGGAGAAAGCGTAGGCGACAGAGGGAGAGCAAAACACGCAGCAATCCAGGACGAGAGAGGAGCCTCCATGCCAAGGCCACCTCTGTCGCCGCCGCCACCTCCCAGCCCTGCCCAGCAAAGCCTGCACCCGCTGCAGGCTGGGCACATCGGTCGCACTGACACTGAAAAATCGGAGACAAAACTCCTTAATACCCAGTTTGGAGCGCTGGAAAGCAGCGATGCTTGTCTTCAGCGCCGCATGCACGAGGGATGAGTTCTGTCCACCATGCATCCTGACTTTGTTCCCTGTTTATCTTTATATGGCCCATCTATACATATTAATGACATTTCTGAGAAACTATTAGCATATTCATTACAGGTCCGTGAATGACTTATCATAACTACACTCTTACTATGCATGTGTGGCCTAATGGGTCAGGGGTCCTCTGGTGGTCGTTTGGGACATCTTCATCCTCTTCTTTGCCATCTTCCTCCTCTTCTTGTCCTTTTCATGACCTTCTCCTGGCCCCGTTTCAGCACTCTGGGCTCATGTCTTGGTTTCGGACCAGTGCTTAGCTACCTAGTAGCTAAACTATACAACACAGCATTCTACTAGTAGCTGAACTACATAACACAGTGTTGTACAGCTCAGCAACGCCATGGATACATTAGCTGCAACATCTAGAGTTAAGCACACTGGTAAAATTCCCCCGGTAGCAGCACAACCTGCAGCAGGGACCCACTGCTCTGCCCCGAGGGCGGAAAGATGCTCAGCAGATCCTGGGAGGAAGAGATGGTGCTTCCACAAAGAAACCCGCGGTGACCCTGCGGAGGAAGGCAGGCAGCACGGTCCCAAGATGACAGCGACTTCTGGACCAGTGCATGCTGGGCTGTGGCCACACCGCAGGGAGGCAGGGGCAGCCTCAGCGCCCGGAGCTCGCCCCCTGCTCCCCTCGCTGAGCTGCCTCCAGCCTCCCAACACCAACGCTCTTTTCCTCCCCATGCTTTAAGCTCAAGAGCAAATCCAGTTCGAACATACTTTACTCTTCACATCTACTTCTAACAGCTCCATCTCATTACTACACATCTACATTAAAAATGTAAAACTCCAATGCCTACACATATATATATAATTACCTCTCTCTATATATATATACACATAGATATAGAGAGATAAAACTAAAGGTTACATATTTGACTATAGTACTCAGACCATTTCGATTAACAATTAGAAGGTGATGCTTATGACAGAACAAACGCCATACACCTTAATTAGTTAAAATGAAAGATGGGCTAAAAACTCAAGCTACTTAGTTGCTCAAAAAACCTCCACCATCATCTGGGTTCACCCCTTGCATCAAGTGTGACATTTCCCATGAATTCTCTGCAACATACTTAAAAATGAAAGTTTGTGTAAATGAATTATCCCTTGTAAGTGTCTTTCATTTCAACACAGAAGGGAATTCAATTCAGCATTTGAACAAGTCCTTGATATATTTCAATGTAGTACATTAAAGGAGGACAAAGTATTTTTTTAGTTTTTCTTTCTTTGAGTGGGGCAGGAGAAGCAGGGAAACACACTGGATCAGGTTATTCCCTTAATTCGTATTTTTATAATTCTGTCCATGTTTGTGAGGTGTGAAGATACTGAACAGCAGAGCAAGACCCTCAGAATGTCATGTTTCTCAGTCCTAAAAGCAGATTATTATTCCCACAGCACTAATAAATCCTGGTTCACCTTGGAAACCTTCCCCCTCACCACCCTGGATTTTGCTGTGGAGCCAATATACATAAAATACCAAATGCACATCATGTAGAAATGCTCTCATAAGAACGTAAGTAATCAAGTAGCTTATTTTAATGCAATTATGTGCAAAGGTATCTCTCTGTCGGGATTTCTACTAACTGCCAGTCAGCACATCCCCAGCTTTGCTTTTCCCACCAACGTGTATCAGCGACAGCTGGAAATCCCAGCAACTGTCCCAAAGCTCAGAGACACGCACCGAGCACGGCGGTTCACTCTGCAATGCTTCTCACTGCTTAAACCACGAACTGCGTGGGCGCTGGGAGCAAGCACGGGAGGAATCGCATTTACTGTCCAAATACATCAGGCTGCTGAATGAAGCTAGAAAATCAAAGACTAAGAAAAAAAAAGGGGGGGGAGACAAGTTGGGAGGTAAGGAGACTGCGAAATGTTGTACAAAAACTTTGTTGAGAGTTACTGCGATTGCACCAGCTTCTTCCCCTGCTTATCTGCTTGCCACCAACGCTGCTATGCAGGAGTGCAGCAAAGACCTGTCTTATACACACTCACGCGTATATGTGTATGCATTCATATGACATATACGTTTAAGAGTGAGAAGCTATTCTCACGCCTCAATTTTTGAGATGCCCAGTTTGAAATGTTTTGAGGCAACCTGATCTTAAAGACACGACCCTAGTTTTTTCGCCAAACCTCACAAAGGTTATTTTGATCACATATATATAACCTTAACTAGAGACACCCACATTTAAAAATACTTCTGAATAAGTATTTTAATATCAGCTATTGAATTCCACGTGTAGACAAGTAAGAGCTGAAATTCAGAGATGTTGATTAATTTTTTTTTCCAGCAACATCATTAGGTCCTGCAGCGCTCAGCTTCTCAGAAAAGTAGTGTTTTATTAGTATGCGCAAAGATGCACTCAGGTACGTAACTGTTAGGCTCCGAAATGAAAGATGTCATTCATAAACAGACATAAAAAAGACATGTCGGATTTTGACATGACAAAAAAAACCAAGCAAATTCAGCAGCACAGTCTCACTTTGTTGGGGATGTCAGCAGCAAGGGATCAGTAGTGCAAATACAAGCGCGCATCTCAAAATACAAATGCGTGGCAGACTGTTGTGTCCCCTTCCACATGCCCTATACAGGCAGAATCTCAAATATGAATAAAATTAACTTTATACTATTTGGGAATCAAGTTACCGAACTATTAATTTCTACAAGGATACACTTAGAACTGTTTCCAAGTACCGTTTCTATAAATATATAGCTTTTCAACTGAAATTACTGGTTCCGCCTGAGAACCAGCTGAGCTTTACCCGCACTGTCCTTCCCACTCAGCCTGCTCTTACCTCCTCGGCTCATCGAAGCCAGACACTATCCCACCTTCAGATCTTGTAAAAATCTCCTTCCCCTGCTTTCAAAGGTCTCACACATACACAAGGCATCCCAAGCTTCCCTGGGTTGTGTTTTTAATGCCATGCTATACTTCTAGGCTGCCAGTTTTGCTTACTATCTATTTTGTAGAGGTCATAAGCCACTGCTATTGATGATACTCTATAAATAAACAATTTTGTCAAAAGAACCGAGTACGGCATTGCCTTTAATAGGTCGAAAGGATAGAACAAGCCACAGGGAAAGGCAGAAAGAAAGCAGAGAGCTGACTGCTGCTATTCTTTCCAGTCTCAGTAAAAGCCTACTGCCCAGCTATGACTGTAAAAGACTGACAACTTCTAGGCTTGCCAATACAAAATACCTGACAGCTATAGATGCAGACAATATTTTGTTATTTTTCAAGAGTTTCTGTTTGGTCTCTTGACAAACAAAGGTCTGGCCACAGCAGCGCACGCATCTCATGCTGGGCGATGCGACAAGATGTGCCTGGAGATTGGCTCAGTGGACGTAGGGCCTCAGCAGCGTGTGCTGCAGCCTGCCAGATCACTCGGGACACTCCACAGACCCTTCACCTGACCTAACTGACGTCCCAGAGCTTGGTGCCCTTGATAGAGTAGTTCACCTTGAGCAAGGACCAGTTCAGTGGCCCCTGCATCAGATATTCTCCTTGCAGTGGGCAAGCCAGGTGAGATCTCTTGGAGAAGAGAGACATCAGTCCTTCCCTGGCAGCCGTCAGAAATGCTACACACACACACACACACACACAGAGAATGTTTTGCAGTTTTCAGACGCAAGCTCGCTTTGGCTGTTTATCAAAGCCAGCTTATGAGGCAGGGGATAACAGCTCAAGCTGAGCACTGTGCTGCCCTTCACATGGCTTCTAGTTGTTTTGAAGAACAGCCACCACAAACACCTCTAGCTGCAAAATACCGTGTGACTGCATCCTACCCTTCTCGGGCTGTTTAGCTTCACCACAAAGACAACATCTGCCTGTGTAGTGAGATGACCATGGCAGAAAAAGCCCACTGAAAAAGAAACGGCGTAATAGATGAAGGTAACAGAATACAACACGCTCTCGGGAAGGATGAAACGGAACGTCAGTGGTGCTGCCGACCCTAACTCTACATGTGGGTGGGCTCCAGGACCTTCCCCCAGACTGTCATTATGCATAGCCCTACACGCGTGTGAACCACGGTGCCTAAAGGGCACAAAAACACAGCTGAGCCAGCCAGCTGACAGCAAGCCCTCCGGCTCCGCGAGGAAGGAGACGGGATGCAACAGGGCAGTTAGACTGGGATTTGAGTCAGCTCCTCTGCTTCTACTGATTTCCCCAGCATCCTGCACTGCAACGCCTCTCAATGCTGCCCCAAAAGCCTGCGATCTAACGGACTAAGCGAGCTCCGGGTGTTCCACCAGGTTGGAGCTTGGCTCCCTGCTGACCAGTTCACATGCCTGAGAGCAAGAACGAGCCCAGCCTGGCAGGGCTGTATAACAACAGCGGGACAGACACAACATTTCTGTGAGGCATTCAAATATTACAGAACGGATGGTAGAAAACAGATGTGGCTGTGGCCATTTCTGGGAAACACAAGTGTGAACAACCAGCTATTTTTAATTTATCAAGTTCCATTCCAGTCTAAGCTGCTACAGAATCCATGTCAATCTTTGTGTCCTTTTTTGATCTCTTCCCTCACTGAGCTTATGCTTATGTACTGAAAAAGTCTGAGCACATGATTACCCCATCCAGGCAACATGCCTTTGAAATGGCTTTTTAATCTAGACTCTCCACTCCCTGACAGACTGACTTTTGCAGTATGTCTGTATTTGCTGTCTAGACACTTGAATATGCTAACCTCTAATTTAGCCCTCCTTTACTGACCCATGAGTTTCCTCCCTTCTGTGGGTCTTCTGGCTAAACTGGAAATGCAACACACTCACTCTGCCCTATACCTGCCTGGTATAACTGCATTCATACAAATCTGACCAGTGAAGTAAGCACATGTTCCTCATTCACAGCAACAACGAATCCTTACACGGAATAAGTTTTCTAGCACTCTCCTAACGCTGTTCCCTTCTTTGCCGTCTCCAAACCGAAATGACAGTGCAGTCTTTCCCTAGGAGGATTCAGAACACATCTGATGAGACAAGGACCTGAGCTGAGTCTTGTGAGCAGAATTAAATCGTTGTGTACCCAGTTATGTCGGCAGAAAACGATGGAAGAGTCTGACTGACATATGAAAGGGAGAGCAAAATACAGCTGTATCCTAACAGCGGGCACAGTGCCTCAAATCCCAAGGTCCACCTAACCCAGTACTGCCCTGGCACTGGGAAAAAGTAGGCAAGAGACGTTTGGGGCAACAGTCCTCTCCTAATTCCCAGCAGCCTGACACAAGGCACTTCCTCTACAGCCTTAATGGATTTTTCTTTCATCAGGCTCTCTGTGCCTCGTTTTTGAAGCCATGTAAAACCTCTGGCCTTTGCAGCATTCAGACAGAGATGTAATCAAGGTACACAGGCAGAGCTCACAAAGGCCATGCTGTACTTCCACTTTAGATAGCATGTTTGCATCACAAACCACTTCCACATGCCTGAAGCATGAAAGATTTGCTATCTGTGTCAGTTTCTACAGATGATTTAAGAGGCAATTTAGCATTATCCAATTGCTTTAAAGTCTTGTAGAGGGCGAATTCGCACAAAGCCTGAGTGACGGCCCCTGCGCGAGGCTGACTGTCAGCATCAGCTCTGCACAGAGCTATGGTGTTACCCTTGCAAGGCAGGAGTCTGCGCTGCCAGTCTCTGCGTATGCCTTACACTCAAATTCATCGTCTCTGCCCCTTCCTTGCACTCTACCCACCTCCCTCTATCCCACAGCAAGCACCGCAGTATGCCATACAACACCCCCAGACCAGGAGTACTATAGAGCTTAACTCCTTGTGACTTGGGCAATGTGATTTCTCCACTCACGTACCAGCGCAGGAGTTCACCAGCACTGCACCACAGTCTCTGGCTTGCTACCAGTTCAGTGAGACTACAGCAATTCCAATGCATCCCCTATGTGTTGTTTTTACCTGGAATTAACAGATGGTCAGGCTGATCTCCCTCACTTCAGGGCGACAGACGTTCAAAACTTAGGTAACTAAGAATGTTACTATCCGTGTACTTTGATTACATTGTCATAACGCAGACATCAAGTGCCATGCAGACTGCTTAACCTCAGTATTCATGTAGGTCCACTCGGTCCAACTACCACAGAAGACAAGATAAGGACCTGAATAAGACCTGTGAAACAAAAGTACGTAAGGATCACACACGGGTTAACTTCTACAGTGCACATCTTGATCCTACTTGAAGTAAAGGCCACGATTTTTAAGAAAGAGGTAAGAGGGACATGACAACTCACTCGTTTCGGAAATCAGCATCCAAGCCAAGGCCAGCGTGTTGAATGTTAATCTATCGAATAATGATAGAATTCAGGACTTCTCATGATGGAAAGATTTATTCATAGACCACCTCCTGCACTGCTTTTTGCTAGGTTTGCTTTTCCCAAGCAATCCCTTTCTGAAGGGTTCGTAAAGGCTACAGCTGAAGTAACTAAAGCGACAGACGGTCTCAGCTCTGCAGAAGCACCTCTGGAGGTGCTGTAGAAGCGTATCTATACCATCCTCATTCCCACAACTAGCCAAGCAAAAACTAGCACCACGGCATCCAACTTACACTTTGTTTACCTCTCTTCAGAAAAGCTTTTCCTCTCTGATGACTTACCACAATTACCTTTTCTAGTCATTAATAAGGCAGAAGAGTGTCTAAACTACCCATTCCCTTTCAGGTAACCAGACCGGAGGCACGCTTCCCAGAAAACATGGGGGAAAAAAGCCCAAGCTTCCTGCTCAAAAGCAACTGTCACAAATAAGGAGGATTAAGCAATAATACAGCAGCAGCTACTGTAAAACAAAGTTATTCTTTATAGAAGTTGGCTCACCAAAAAAATCACAACCATCTACGGAATGACCGTACAAGGGCTGTATCTAACACTCTGTACTCAAAATATCTATCTATTACTTCCCATGTTAGCCTTTCACAATGACATTTTACTTTCATCATTTCCTAGCTTCCTAAAGAGATTTTGCCTTCCGCTTCTCCGGCTGCTGCCTTTTCTCTTCTGAAAACAAACAGAAATAGCAACCAAAGGTTTTAAGTGTTGAAAATGGGAAATATCAAAGGAACTGAGATGACTGGAAAGGCATACACTGCAAAGCCAGCTAGAAATAGGACAACTCTGATCAAAGGACATCCAGCATCACAAGGGGTTCCCTCTGCCAAGGGAATCCTTGAATGAAAGGCAGTATCACAAATGAAAGTCTGTGATACTCTCTTTTTCAGAGAATTCAGACATTTCATTTATTACATACAAACAAGTCTACTATCCATCTCCAAAAGAGGGTACAAGAGAGGTTTAAAGCATCTTGTAATACTACCTGAGCTGTTTTGTTTTTTTGGTTTTTTTTTTTTTGCAGACTTGTTATTAACTCGTATTAACCAACCAGGATGTCCAAGATTACTTAGGAGTTAGTCTTCAGGGCAATTAGCAAATTCCAAAGAGTGGTTTACACATGCCTACAGAACTGTGAGGTGGTTGAAGAGTCCTGAAATAACTTCATATTGCAAAGAAGGGAGAGAGACGGGAATGTAACTGTTGGTGTGCAGAAGTCAATTTCCTCGGTGCACAAGCCAGCCCAGGAACTCTTACAAGTGACACCATTACTAAATGTTTTTATTCAGTAGAACAATCAGAGATTTAAGGCAGTGGGGGTTTAGTGAAGAAAGGCCACAGGTGAAGTTATTTAACAGTAAGAGACAGAAATTCCGCACCATTACACGCACGTGCACTAACTCCTAAGTTACTCAACAGAGTAAAACCATGCCAGCTGGTGGGCGCTCAGGGGCCATAGGGTACCATCCGCAGGGAAAGCCAGAACGCCCTTCTCCAGGACCAGAGGTACTCCGGGACAAGCAAGTTAAAAAGCCAAACATCTGTTATTCCTCATGTTCCACCACAGAGGCACTTCAGGAGTTTGTCCCGCTGAAGTCATGCCAATGCTCTGAAATGCATTTTTTAAAAAAAAGGTTGTCTTTTGTACCCATTCATAGTAACATTTAGGGCTATTCACACCACGAGTGAGTACGTACCTCAACACACCAGAATTTAAATTAAAATAATAAATAATAAAAAAAAGATGATGACTTTCTCCTCAATACATATATGCCACCAGGACAACTTAAACTTAAAATAACTCATGCTGCACATGCAGTTCATCCACAGAAAAAAATAGTCGCAGCCTTCAAGTCCAGAGCAAGCGAAGCAGGGCACGGGTTGGAAGCAGCCTCTGAGCACGGACAGCTCAGCGCAAGCCGCCCCCCCGAGCTGCTGCCCCCAGGACACGACATAGCGCAGTCCCACCGCGAACACCGTGCGCCCCAATCCATCAGAAACACAACCCCCGCCTTGTCGGCCCGTTCTCCTTTCTTTTGGCGGCTTCCACCCCCCGTTATCTTCTTTTTGGTTTCTCTCATCTGCATAACGCATCCAACGAAGTTTTGAGGACCTCTTCATCATTTCCCACATCCAAGGGGAAGAAAAAAAAACGCACCGAGAACCTCTCCTGGTTTCTATTCCTGCCCTTGCCTCTCACACTGCCTTCGTTGGTACAGCCACGCGGCAGCTCCCACCACACCACTGCCCAGCAGGAGCTTGCTGACCCCGAGAACAGTTTCTTGGGGGTGAGGGGTGGTGGGGGGGGACCTTCAGCAGGGGTTGATGGAGACCCCAATAGAGGCAGCAGAAGTCACCTACAGACACGCACCCACGGCGCCATGAGCCCTCCACCCTCCCAGTACGACCGGTAACGGCTCCATCCTGGAGCGCAGAGCGGGCCCACACTGTCAATCCCACCCTGAACACATCTCAGCACCGGGGGGTTCCAAGCCCCACGCTGACATTTTTTTTTGTCCAACAGAGAAATGACAGCACCGTAGATACCGGGGGAGCATCACCAGTGCGCGTAACTAACCGCTGCAACTAATGTGTCCATGGCATCACCGAGCTGTACCACACTGTGTCACGTAGTTTATCACGGAATTGTGATGAATATGCTAATAGTTTCTCAGAAATGTCATTAATATGTATAAACGGGCCATGTAAAGATAAACAGTGAACAAAGTCAGGATACACATTTGGTGGAACTTATCCCTCGTGCATCCCGCACCAAAAATAAAGCATCCCTGCTTCCCAGCGCTCCGAACCGGGCGTTAGGGAGCTGTGTCTGCATTTTTTTGGTATCAGTGTCCAGCAAAACCCGCCGCAGGCAGGAATCTATGGAGCGGTCCCCACTCGGTGGCCTCCCCCAGAGCCCCGCTGCCCCAGTGTCACCACCGCCAGCCCCACACCGGGTCCGTTCCCGCACCGAGCCGCCAGCCCCACACCGGGCCGGTTCCTGCTGGCGACACGGGGGACACTGAGCTC
>JAVJGI010000040.1:104162473-104178033 GCA_035590275.1 Ibycter americanus
TCCCGCTCGGCCCCCGCTTCCCCGCGCAGCCGGGGGTACCGGGGCGCATCCCGGGGCCGGCCCCGCCCCCCCCGCCCGGTGAGGACCCCGTGCAGCCGGGCTGAAGCAAGAAGCGACAAAACTTGTTGCGCTTGATGGAAAGATAACCGTGTTTAATTAAGATATCGATGAGCCGGGTGGGAAAGCTGTGGGGGCAGGGTCCCGCCGGCCAGTTGGGGGCTGCTGGAACCAGTGCCGCACTGGTGCGGCGGGTGGGCGATGCCCCTGCGTGGCCGAGGCACCCCCGAGCTGCCTCCGTAGGCTGGGAAAACTTGCAAAGAAGGAAACCAAACTGCTCCATTCCCCCCTGTTCCTTAGGCACAAGCCAGGTGTTCCTTCCCTAGGGATTTACCTCCATAGGATGATTTTTTTTTTTTTTTTAACTCCTTTTACAATGGAAACCTCGCTCCCGAGGGGACGGATCCCCGCAGCGAAGCCCCTCGCCCGCCACCCTCCGCGACGCAGGGACCCTTTCGGAGAACGCTGCCAGTGCTCCGTAGTGGAAAGCAGAATTAAAACTTATCGCGGCGTGTCTAAACGCTCTGGGTATGACTCTGAGTCAGCTCCAAAGGCGGGTTTATTTCCTGCATGTAAGCTGGCCGTATTCACGGTAAAATTTGCAGGAGGGTGAAGTACCATACCTTAAGCATGTATCTGAAATCTGACAAGCAGAGGCAGGGCAGTTGTCTTGCTATTTAATTATTAGTTTTCTACTGGCAGTTTACAGGTTCCTCCCAGTTGCTGTGTAGAGCCCTGAAATGGTTAGCCCAGATGTGAACTGAACTGAAACTCCTCAATCAGCTGCAGTTCTTCGAATATACTCCCAAAATAGCTGACTGTTAGAATCTAAAATTTTGTCTGCTGTTCAGTTGATTTGTCTCTTTTAAGTTTATGCCTATCGGCCATCTGGGGTACGCGTGTAAAATTAATTTTATTTGCATCCTCCTGTGATTTGAGCAGCATTTTTAGCCGTCTTTACTAAGTGATCGTTGCCTTCACCTTTCTGCCACAGAATGGTCCGTGTCTGGTTGGCAGAATGTGTAGAAGAAAAGTCTTTCGGAGCTAAGAATATGCCTTATTTATAAAATGTAAAGAATAGAATTCCTATAAATGGGGGAAAAAAATACCTTCCAAGGCCTGTATCCGAGTGTGATTTGGCGTGTGACTCCGAGGAATACTGAACAGCACTTCGGAGGTTTGGTGCACAGTAAATAAGACCTAATTGTTTGTTAAATGAATAGATTTAAACTAACCTTCTTGTGAGGCTGTCTCTGCTAGGGGTGGCTCACCGAGCATTCAGCTAGTTGCAAAGGCAAAAGCACTTACGGGATGATACGACCACCAGAGAACCAGGATTTTGTTCTTGTTGTTAAATATATGGAGTTCTGAAAAGTATCCTAACAGCTCTTAGGCTTTGTAATGCCCAGTTAGAAGTCCGAAACACTGAAATGGTAAAAAAGGGGTGGCTCTATCTCAGGTCCTTATTTTAAATAGAAAGTCAAAGGGAAAAAAAAAAGGAAATTACATCACGTTGTCAAATAAGGAACAGCTAGCTGGAGCAGATGACTTGTAGTGCAAAAATGTGCCCCTCCTCCTGTGAATTGCTTCTGAGATTTGTTAAAGATACGTGGTGGTAAGGTGAGCAAAATTAGGTTGTGGATTTAAGGTAGCCACGTTTCTTCCCCTCCCAAAAGCGTAAGTAGGTCTTAATCCCCCCCCCCGCACCTCCTTACAAGAAGTATATAAGCTGCTTGTCAAGAGCGTTGCTTTTATAAAAATCTCTCCAAGATGTGTGCAGGCATTCAGAAATCCCTACAGCAAATTGCTGTGTTCCCTACCCATGGAGCGAAACGTTCTAGAGCATGCTTTGGTCTGCTGTGCATATCAGAAAGGGTTTCTTTTATTATGAACCTGATTCGCCTCAAATATTTGGTTGCATCGGGGCTGGGAGAGCAGGGAACAGAGTAACAAGGTTCTCTGTGTGATCAGTCGTAAGTGTTGAGCTAAAATACACCCAGATGCTTCTTAGTTTCTAAACGGAGGATTAGTGCTGCTATAACGCAAGTATTTAGCAGTATGTATCTGTATGAAAGCCGTATTTTGGATGTTTTCTGTAACTCAACTTCGTGTCACACAAATTTCCTGAACTATTTATACATTCCTCCCTCTGTAGATACCCTGCTGTTTATGGATATATTTGACTATTTTCAGCTTACACATATCCAGCCTATTATTCATCACTCATCAGCAAGTCTGAAGGTATATTTGGCCTTGTAAAAAAAAAAAAACCACCAAACAAAAAAACCCCCCAACCAACAATTATTTCCAATATTTAGAATGATTCTTATTTTTTAAGGTGAGTAGGCGTGAATGATTAAAAAGGTATCGCTTTGCACACTTGCCTGGCCTTACAGCAGATGGTGTTGATAGCTTCCTAATGCACCAACAGACCTTTGAATTGCCTTGGCTTGTATCTGCCCTGTAGTAATTACTGGGTATAGTTTTAGTTAGAATTAACTCAGTTCCTTTTGAATAACACTGAAACATCTTCAAAAGTGCTCAAAGCGCTTCGATCTCTGAGTGCTGTAATCTGTGTGTAACTAGGGCAGAGAAGCAGAGGAACCAGAAACCCATTCTGTGCAAATGAGCAGCAAATAAGTGTGAGATCCCGAATGCCGCGTTACTGCGCAGTGTCCATTTTCTTTAGCAAACGTGGTTTGATTTTATTTATGGTTAAGTTTAGATCCTTAAGTCTTTAAGGAGGCAGGATCGGCCAGCAGTTACAGTGGAAACTGTTGGTGTTCATACGCTCACGACTGACTTCTGTAAATTTTATTTTTTTGAAGCCCATTACTAGAAAACAGCAGCCTCGTGAAATATGTACTGCTCAGCTTTAGTAAGGGCACACTGTGTGAAACGCAGCGTTTCTACTCCCGTACTCCCAAATTACATGTCCTCATGGCTCCCTCTGAAGATACTGTTTCTTCAAACAAGCTTATGCATGTTTTAAAATATAAGCACCGACTCTCCAGGCTCCACTGAAAAACTAACTAGGCGATGTAGTGAGAGAGCACATGCCTCGCCGCTCTCGATACTCCTGGCTTGAGGAATGGAGGACAGTTTCATAACTCCGTCCATTCACAACTGCCCGCTGAAACGTCGAGGAGGCAAGTCACCTTCTGTGAATTCACAAAGAGGTTATTGTTGGAAGCCAGCGAGTTTTTATGGCTGCAGAATTGGTCTGTGCTTTATTTTTTGAAAAATAAAGAGTTGATTGAAACAAGTGAAAATTACCTTTTCCTAGAGTATGTAAATATTTGTCTATTTCAGAAGTTGAGCTTAGCATTCCAGAGGGATTTCAGAGAGGCAATTGTGCAACTATCAGTCTTGAGAGCCGAGATTTAGACAGCGTTCAGAGAGCTGACACAGTAATTATTAGCAGTGGTTTTGGCGTGGGCTCTGATGGAGGTTGGGCTTCTGAACAAGCCCTGCGAGGGCTGTGTGTTATCATAGCGAGCGCATTACATGTGCTTTCAAACTACAGCGCTGCCACCCCCCCCCAGCTTATTTTTTTTATATCATAATCAATGTCTCACTGATGGTCTTGTCGGATCTTGTATGCGCGCTGAGGTGGAATACTATCATTTGCTGACTAATGAGTGTTCTGTATCAGTGATTTTTTTCAACTTCAGACTTGAATTTGACTTAAGAAAATACTGAAAGCACAGGCTCCTTTACAGGCATTAGCCTTAAGTTCGCCCATTTGTTCTCCTTCGTTCCTTTTGCAGATTCATTGCTGGTAGGATAAGGGTCTGTGAGGCACGAGAAAATCACTGCTGGGTGCAGCGTGAGCCGACGGGACAGATGTTTTATTTGCGAGTTGTGTGAACGTGATAGGAAGGTAATTTTAGAGTCGGTGCTATACTCGTCCTGCGCTGCTTGCATCCCTCTGACAGATGGGTTTCTCCCGTCTGCTGCTCCCCCACGAGCAGTGGCTCCGCTCGCGCTTACAGGGCTGGAAGAAGGAACAGGGCTACTAGAGATTTGGAACTCACTTGCTAATCAGAACTATGTTATTGCTTCCTGGGGCTGTATGTTAAATATTTGATTTTACTGTGAAAATCTGCAGTTCCCATTACTGGGAAGGATCTAACTGGACTGTGTAATGCAAGTTTCCAGGGTTAAGCTAGCTTAACCCTCCAATCAAGGAGATTGAGAAGGAAGAACATAGTCTTTGCTAAAATCAGGAGGGCTGAAGTAAGTAGGACTAAGGCTGATGCTCTGCTTGCAGCAGAGAACACAGTTTGGCCCTTGTTCACATCTGTTAAGCTAATAGCCTCCTGTCTTAGTGTTCTTAAATGCCTGGCTCAAATACACAGCGTATTGGTAGCAAATAAAAAAAATAATAATCCCACCCCTGTTAACACAAGGGTGATCACTGGTAGTCATGATCAAGAAAACCATCTCACATAAAGCAAATGTGATGAGGTCTTGCACATCATAAACACACACGCAGTCAGAAGCTACGTCGCATACACCGTGTGCTCGGGTGGTCAATATTCAAACTTGGAAAAGCCCAGCAGAGTTGGTCCCTTCTGAAAGAATTGTTTATAAAAGGCAAATAGTGGTGTTCGATTGCAAATGTATCCTGGGGTGCCCGCTTTACAGTCCTGCCTAGGAGAGTGCCCATCCCTCCTGCTGCAAATAAGTATAATGGATCTTTCCTCTTAAAGGCAACGTAGGATTACACATCTGCGTAGAATGCCCGGTTCTGAACAGATTTTCCGTAAGCATAAGCTGTTACTTGTTCCTGTACTCTGTTCTCCTGCAGTACCGCGCTGGGAAGGGCTTTTCTTGACACGTATTCTGCACTCATGTAGCTGGCCCTCAGTTGTCACTTGACTTTTCTTTTAGGTGCAGTTTTTTCTTTCAGGGGAAGGAAGCACATGTTGAGAAACTGGTCATACTCTTTGATTCTCGAGAGAAACAAATCAAACTTTAGGGTGGGTTGATTTTTTTTTTTTTTTTTTTTAAAACAGCCACCATAATGTACTTGGTGAATTTAGGGTGTTTGTGTAGATGAAGCATGGACCCAGAGAACACCTTTGCTTATAGTCTTGGACTTAATTTCTCCTGCTTTCAGGACACGGACTACTTCTACACTGTGTCGTCGTCCCCAGTCCATTCTGAATTTCCTAAACAAAGCCCCGTGAGCCGCCTTGTTCCTTTGACTACAATGACTTATTCAATATAAAGCAATTGCCAAGACATTTTTTCTGTTGTAAATGTGCCAGATAAAGCGTTCTTCACACACTCAAAATAAATCTGAGTACAGCAAGACAGTTTAAGCTGAGATTATTTCAAATCACTAGATTTTTAGATTGTTGAAATAGCTGGAAGACTCAATGCCGATTTAAAGTGTCTTAATGCTGAAGTTTGATAATAGTAGCGACTGTTTTATATAAAAGAAATGTTGGTATTCTGATTTAAGTAGTCAGTAATTCTGTTTATTGGAGCAAGGGCCATTTGTTAGGCTATTGATGGTAATACTTAAAACCAGACTAGGCTGCTACTTGTTGGCTACACTGGGAACCACAGACCGGTTGGCAAAAATACAGCTAAAGATAGATGGCTACTAGAAAGTCGAAGAGATTGTTCTGAAAAGCTTATTTTGCCTGAATAACTAGCAGTTTATGGACAGGGACTGAAGTTGCTGATGCACAGTTGCCATGTATCGATGGCTTTACTGAACATATTTTTCTTTTTTCTGTACAGTTTAGTTCTGTGGAAGAGCTCACCCGTTTTGCAGGGCAGTTTTGCTGTCAGACACAAAATGCCAAGGCTGGTAAAGTTTCCTTGTTGGCCAGTATTAGGACAGAGGGCCTTTCTGCAGAGCCATGTAATTCCTTGAAATACCGACGTTTCAGCTGCGAGATGAGCTCATCAGGTTTGCATTTCTGATCTTTATGGCTTGCTTTCTTTTGAAGGGAATGAAAACTGCAGGAAGGCTGTCAAGGACTGAATCCCTAGGGCTGTGAGGCGCCGCCGGCCAGCAGCGCACAATGTCGACGGCGGGAGTGGCTGCTCAGGAGATGGGAGTCCCGTTAAAAGCCGGATTTCTTCACACCGGTCAAGGCATGGGGAGCCTGAAAACCTGCTGGGGTAGCCACAGCGGATTTGAAAAGTGAGTGAGGCTAAAATTTGATCTCTCCGTGAAGAGGCGATACGAGATGAGCATTAATACCTGTACCTGTAACCGCCCTACGGTCTATTTACAGCAAAGGCTTGGTTTTTTTTCTTCCCCCAGTACTTTCTTTAACGTGGACCCTATAGCGATGGCGTATAACCTGAAGCCATCAGCAGAGGAGCGTTTCCCACCCATCGGTGAGTCGGGGGGGGGCGCGGGCGGGGGCGCCCCCTGGCGGCGGTGGGCGCACAGCACCCCCGGGCTTCTCAATGACGTGATCGAGTTCAAACAAACCAACGAAAAAAAACCCTTTTTCCTTCTGCTTAGAGGCCTCTGAGCTGCCATGACACAGCTGAGAGAAAAACCATTTGGTAAAATAGCACTTGTAGCTGCAGCCCTGGGCTTTGCTTGGGCCTGGGGTCTCTTGAAACTACCTCGTTTCACTGCAGCACTGGCCTAAAACAATTAATTACCCTATTGTAATTTACCCTATTGTAACAGTCGCTCTGTTAACTAAATGCATAAATCCACAACCAGAAAAGATCTAGAATAGCGGCGTTCAGCTTTCAGAGTCATTAAGCGGATGTTACTTGTTGCATTAGAAGGAATTAAATAGCTAAATACGCGGCAGCAAAGTCACATGCTAGAGTGTTACTTCGAAAAGTGTTCCTAAGGCTTTCTCGCCTTTTTAGGGCACTCTGCCAGTGATGCTTCCGTCAATGACCACAGCTTTGCTGAAAGCTGCACCCAAGTCCCATCTCAGAAATCCAGCCCACCTCCTGTAAGCCCCAAAAATGAACAGCTGATTCCAAGATATGAAGACCATCTCATCCCTGGCTTTAGTAAACTGTCGTTAACCATGGGCTGTGTTTCTGAAGAAACACCTCCTCACATGCCAATAAAACATGGGCCAATTCAGTTTCTGTCTGCATCTTCCAATGACCGTAGCTCCAGGCCGCTTCCCCCCCTGCCTATTTCTGAAGACCTTACTCCTGATGAGGTGGACAAAGAGGTGGAATTCCTGACTAGCTCAGATACCGACTTCTTACTAGAAGATTATGAACTTCCCCCTTTTAAATCCAGTGCTCCGAGCCGGCGGAGCTTTAGGGGCTGTGGACAGATCAACTACGCATACTTTGATACTCCAACAGGACCAAAACCAGAAGATGCCAACCCTATGCAGAGCCTAAATGGATACGTATCCAGTATTTATCCTCCGCAGCAGCAGCTGCATCGACGTTTGCGAAGGTCCCATTCTGGGCCAGCTGGATCTCTTAACAAACCAGTAGTAAGACTATCTGGACACTTAAACAGGTCTTCGCCGAACTCCGATGAAGATAAACCGGAGGTTCCACCAAGGGTTCCCATACCTCCAAGGGCTCTCAAACCGGATTACAGAAGGTGGTCAGCAGAAGTTGCTTCTAGCGCGTACAGCGATGAAGACAGGCCTCCAAAAGTGCCCCCGAGAGAACCTTTGTCACGCAGCAATTCCCGTACGCCAAGTCCCAAAAGCCTGCCGTCATACCTCAATGGGGTTATGCCCCCCACCCAGAGCTTTGCACCTGATCCCAAGTACGTCAGCAGCAAAGCTCTGCAAAGACAAAACAGTGAAGGATCTTCCAACAGGGTCCCTTGCATTCTACCGATCATTGAGAACGGTAAGAAGGCCAGTTCAACACACTACTATCTGCTGCCTGAAAGGCCTCCGTATTTGGACAAGTATGAGAAATTCTTCAGAGAAGCAGAAGAAAGTAGTTCTAGCACAGAGGTTCAGTCCTGGTCTGGTGACTGCACAGCCACTTCAGCCCTAGCAAAACTGGACTCAAAGCCCAGAATGGACATAGCTGGTCATCTGAAACGAAAACACCTGTCTTACGTGGTTTCCCCATAGTCTCTGGGAGCACAGTCTCAGCTCGGTTGTTCAGGATGGAGCTGAACTTGATGATGTTACAAGGTTCTTCAGGTTCTCAGATAATGAAGTAGGACCAGTTTGTCCTCCGAGAACTGGAAAGTGGATGGTAAAGTCCTCTTATGCTGCATATCTCTGATATGTTTCTTAAGACTGGTTTTTGTCTTGGTATATATAGCTGAAAACCTACAAAGATTCCATAGAAACGTATGGAGGGATAGTAGTCACAGTTGGCCAGTTATATGCTACCTAGATGAATGTATTTGGTAGCCACGTTATAAAGAAAAATATAAATAAATCTAGCTTTGCTTAAGAGTCCCTTATAAAGCTGACAACAGAGCAGACCATGCAGTCCAGTTTTTGTATCAGGCATTTCCAAAATTTCTATCACACAGTTCACTCTGCTGAGGACAGAGCCTGTCCCCTTTGACTAGGATATGCCAGCCTGGTAAGAAGGTAACTGCAAGATCCGATGTCCGCTGCAAGACTTGGCAAGCACACTGGAAGTGCATTTTGAAAGATGAATCTGTTTTACAACTGAATTTGACACTAATAGACTTTTGAAGTGAGTTAGGTTTTGTCGCTTCTCTCAGTTGCTAGACACGTTTGACTCAGTTTTGCAGTTTTCCCTAGGAGAGACTCGGACCAGCTATTGCCCAGCCTCTGCTGCTGCTCTGTTCCTGCTGGATCCTAGAAACGTGTGGAAGTGTCCCGAAAGCGGCAGAGGATACAAGCAGCTGTACGGTTGCTGTTAGGTAGGCAGTAACAGCTACATGCTCACCTAGAGTCTGAAATTCTGACTGTGTTAAATACAGAAATACAGCACAAGCTGGTCTTGTGTTTTCGTTTCTGTGCAGTATTTTAGGGGAGGAAGAGGAGGGTCTGAGCAAAAACCACGATTCCATTTATGAACAGTGTCAGTCCCATCTCTCGCTGCTTCAGATGCTGCTGCTTGCTGTTGAATTTTTCCTCATCGTGCCTCAGCGATCCATTAAAGTTCATTGAGGTGCCACATTTGTGTGTTGGCAGTTTCTCATGCTCATTTTGATTACATTTATCCTCTTACAGATAAGCACAAGAGAAAGGGTGCTCATTAACGGAGGTACAGAAGATGAATGTGTTCCTCCCCACAGAAATAAAGAAGCTGTTTACAGTTTAAACTGCTGAATGAGATGTTTGAGCTGTTTTAAAGCTTACTTTTTATTTTAGTACAAACTAAATGAAGGTGAAATACATGCTATAGAAATGCACTGATATTTCTGCATCCTGTACAGTATTGAATAAAAAAAGAATTCACTTTGTATTTTGAATATTGTCATGTCTTGAGTTTAATAAAGTTATAAAATACTTATTTATGATACATTTTGGTTTTTGCTTTATTGAATAGTGCATGCAATTGTGCGTTTGAGTTCTGCATTTCCTGGGAAGTTCACAGTGAATACTGTTAAGTGTGCAACAAGCGTTGACGTCAGCTTGCATGTAAAGTTAAGAATTCTGCAAAAGTGTTCAGTACCTCACTTAGCACACCATTAATTTTAATTCCTCCTTACTACCTGGTAGCACGGTGTCTCTAGTTTTGTGCTGGCAATAAAACATCCTGTAAGATTAAGTTACTCAGCCTATCATTATTAATAACTTCTGTTATTTTTAGAGTCATCCATAGCACGTTGGGCACAGTCATACAGAAAAGAGAGGGCAGCAGTGTTCCCACCTTCAATTTCTCACCTGTTAAAAAAGAACTAAATTGTGCACTGAGGGTGACTCAAGAGGAGCTACTCTTATTAAGAGGACAAAAATAATAAAAAAAAATTTGAGTATAGCATGGTAGGTTTTTTTCTTCTTGAGAAAGAAATTGCCAGTGCTCATCACAGAGCAAGTGTGACTGTAGTCTGTAAGCCATGGATAAGGTTACTGAATATATGAAGCATCACATGACTTGGACCTTTTAGCTGTGCATGCAGGTAAATACTCGCCTTGACCAGGCAGCCTGAAGCCCTCACATTTGCTGTGATTGAGCTTATTTCCAGGTAAAGCAGGTTGACTTATAACGGGAAAAAATATCAGATGTAGTTTTTCAGTAATGCCTAATTACTTGGCTTTTATAGCTGGATGATTGCTAAGCTTCACTTAATTAAGTCCTTAAAAACCTGCTGCTGTGCCATACAGCTGCTGGGAACCCCTGCAGACTGGCCGCCAAAGCATGAGCGAGTTCTCTCATCCCGTGCGAGGCTGCTGGCAGTAGCACTACTACACCCACTACACCTACTGACAGCTCTGCTTCCTCTTAAATGTGAGCAGCTTTAACCCCAGGGCCCCACAATAACACCCCTCTCCATTACACCATTGCTGCCGCTGCAAACAGATTGGAGCTGCGGCTCGTTCGCTGTCAGCTGTGGGACTTGGCACCAACCCGGGAGCTGTGATTTCAGTAGAACCCTCTCTAAAACCAAGCGACTGCCCTGCACATCTCTAGCTTTTGCCTCTGGGTCCCGTTGTGTTCCCGATGCTCTGAGCCCCACTTTTAGCCTCGGGTCCTGCGTGTGGGCAGGCTGCTCCTTGCCCCTTACCCGGCAGCACTGGCATCCCCAAAGGCTTCCTTCCACGCTCCCTTCCGCCCTTAATAGCCTTTACTCTCAAATTAGTAGTGAAGCCACTCTTGGATGGGAAAAAGCAAGCTTCCCCATACCCCGCATTAAGGGTCTTCCCTGCTTTTCTGTGGGGTTGGTTTGGCTTAAAGCCTCCAGGGAGAAGCCACGTGGCTAGCGTGGCTAGCATACCCATTGAGAGACGAGCCCCTCTGCCCGGGAGGGCAGCCCAGGCATTCTGCATTGCTGCATGCGCAAGGCATTGCGTTGGGATGGAGTAAACCTTCGAGTCCGAGCCATCATACTTGCTGCCAGGTCTCATCCATGGTTTTCCTTGTGGATACCATGATGGGATAAGCTTTCTGTCCTAGCTCTCTGCGCTTGACGCCAGCCTGATGCCATTGCTTAGTATTTGCGCAAGGTGAGCCAGAGACCCCTCAAGTGACTCACAGCTGAACACATCTTCGGGACAAAACGGGGGATTTGCTTACAACTTCCCCAGCCCTGTGCTCCAGCACTTGCTTTCACTTCTGTCAGCAGTGGAAGTTCCCCGGTCATCGGGCTAAAAGCTTTTCTGCTAACGTAGCAGCAAGACATTTTTTACTTCCTCAGAAAAAGATCTACTTCTGAATACAAACTTCACATTTATAGTGCTGAAAAGCTTAAAAACCTTACAGAGCTTGTGCTTTTGAATGGTCTTAAATAGCCTTTTCTGAAATTAAAAAAAAAAAATGTAAGAGGCTTAACCGGACTTGCATTATAGTTCTTCTCCTAGGAAAAAAAAAAAGAAGAAAGAAAAAGAAAAGAGAGAAGTGCATACTCCTTTCCTGAAAGTATTGGTATTGTCTACTCAGTCCTGAATATTAAATCAGTCCGAAATATTTTAAAAAAAATAATAATTACTCTTTAGTGATGCTACCTTTCCAACTGTGTCGGCTGTGTAACAGCACAGCGCTAAGTCTCACCCCAGAAGCTGAACGAGGAACGTTTAGTGCAGCTGTAAGTGGAGTAAAACAGACCAAACCTGAACTGAAAACAGTGACGGGAACCGCTTGGCTACGGGCGAGACATTCAAGCAGGTTACAGAGCTCACGTGCCTTTTCGGTGTGAGGCAAGCCATTTACAGGCAAGTCTTCCAGTATTTCAGTGACTTGGCTATTTTCCCTTGAAAAACCCGGAGCAGCAAGGTCTCGCTGCGGACGTGGGTCTACAGCTGGGTGGTTCTCTCCGGGCGACGGTGGGGGGTCACCGCCAAAGGCAGGTGGAAGCCTCGGAAGCCTCCCTTGCATATAGACACCAGATTCCTGTGCTTTGGGGGACAAAGTTTGCATGATCCAAAAATTGTATTCCATTTTCCAGGTGAGTAATTAAGGGCTGTAGAGCTGTGGGGGAAGCTTGGCAAGTTCTGGCCAGAAGACATTTCTCTGCTCATGCCCTGGCACATGATAAGACTTGTCAGGACACAACATGCTTTTGCAACAGCCTGATCACATGTTGGAGTATTTAGAGCTTGGGCTCACCTGGGCAAGGCCCAACAGCTTGCCTCTGAGGAGAAAGCCCCTTGCCAGATAGATTTGACTGGAATAATCACGCTTCAAAGAGTTGATACGCTGAAGTCTCAAGAGTCACAGAATTGGCGTGAAAGCAGGGAAGACAGACGTGCATCTAAGGAAAGGCAATGCTTCCCGCAGCCTCCCGATTCCAGAAGTGGGCTATGCATACTGCTCACCCCTCCACCCCCAGCAGACTCTTTTTTTTTTTTTTTGCCTCGGTGACACTGCTGTGACCACCCAGCCATGCCAGCAAGGACCCACGGGTCCCAGAAGGCAGCTGCGCCGGGGCAAAGGGGGTCGTAACGCAACAAACTGCAGGGGGCTGGGACCGGAGCAGCCCCCAGCGAGCCCGTGGCCATCAGACCTCAAAGAGATGTGGCTGGCAGCAAAGTTGGTGAGAAGGGGAGGGGTGACCTCTCCCCCAGGCTCAAAACTGTCAGTACCACAAGCAAAAGCATGCTCTAAGCAAGCAGTGGCAGCAAGCAGCGTCTGTCATGTCTGCGCTGTGTAAGGGTGGGTGCTGCCTGGCCACCCTGATGCTGGTGAGATGCCCCCCCATCTTGCTGAGTTCCAGACTAACAAACCTACCCAGAGGAGCTGAGCCTAGCTGGTAACCGAAAGATGGGCTGTTTGCCTCAATATACCTTTTCCCAAAAGGAAGAGGCTGTGTTAGTACCTGGTGACTTGAAAAACCTTAACTTCTCCACCATATCCACTTGCTTCTAACCGGTGCCAGGAAAGAACACGCAGCTGTAGTGGGACATCATGTAAAAGCCTCTCGATCGCCAGTTTCTCTTGCATCATAGGAGACAAATCAACACAGAAAATAAACCTGATTTGGAAGCGTGCTGATTGACAACGTAATTAAATTCTTGCAGTCATTTAAAATTACCGATCACTGTTGTTGCTGTCACTGTTAGTTTTCCATTCACTCCCAAACTGCAAGAGGCACAATTGCTGCCGTACTGGAACGGCAGAAGAGCTCTCGCTCAGGCTGCGTTTCCTCCTGCGGCAGCCTTGGGTTTGTTTTTAAACAGTCTGAGTGAAGTGGTAGGTTGGACGTACCAAAGGAAAGCATCCGTCTAGTCCAGGACAAAGAAACCAATTTTGCAAAGGCAGTTATTACAGCAGGGAGTAGTTGCTGATGGTGTTCAAACCAAGTCTTGTCAGGAATTCAGGGTTAAAATGATGACCAGATCAGTCATGGTGGAATTCCCACCCTTCAGACTCATGATTACAGACTGTGGCCCTTATAAACACTTTTAATAGTACTACAACCTGTACGTTAAATATACGCTGTCTAGATTACTGTCAAGAAGGAAATCGGAGACAGAGGTAACAAGGTGCATCATTTTATCTGCTTGCAGGGCCTCTGCAGTTGGGTAACCCAGTGATTTCTCTGTGTGTTGTATGTTCCTGGGGTAAACTTCTTCATTTTTTTTTTTAAAGTAGGCTAATCTTTTCTTGAAAGCTTGCTTTCAGTTCCAAAACTGAAAACACGTAGCAAATTTTCTGTTTCTCATAGGTCCTTGGCACTGAAAATCTAGCACATGAAGTTTAATTATACTTATTAATATTTGTTAAATAGCACTGCAGAGATTTCTGACTGCTGAGCTGTGATTAGCATTTGTAAGCTGAAAGAGGTGTTACCCCCACCCATCCTGCGTTGTAATTCAGACCTTGCATAATCCCCGACCAAATGCCTATTTTCATCCACACAGCTCATTATTTTTTCTGAATCATATATGGAAGCCACACCCATGATTGCTCATAGACTGTTGCTATATTATTTATATATTGGTGTGCACCTTGATCCCAGTTGCGGTTAATTTTGGAAAAAGGTGTTAGGCATTCCAAATTTTAAGTGGCATGCCACTGAAACATGGGAACCATTACTGCTATTCATTTCCTTACAAAGTGATTCAGAGGAGGGGATGCTTCTATGTTTAAAACCTGCAGCTTCTTGCTGAAGATTAAAACTGTCGCCCACAAATCGTTAGCATGTGAAAGCCACAAAGGAAGAAGAGCGCAAATACACTGCCGTGAAACATCAGAGAAAAAACCAGGCCAGATCACCCCACCATCACCACCCTGAATCTGCTCAAGGATGCCAACCACCGCACGCTGAGCCACCACGGTAAAATACTGAGACCCTCCGCGAACAAAGTCTCTGGATCAAGCACTGGATCATCAGGTCTGACCCAGATGAATTACCTCCTGCCCACCACCTACCGCCAGGTGACAGAGAGGCATGTTACTGTTACCCAAAATATTTATTTTACCTTTGTTAATATGTTTATTATGCTCATAACAGCTTCAAGGGCAGGGTCAGCATGACCAAGTGCCCTTCTGGAAGGCAACTGGAAGCAGCCCTATACACTTAGCAGTCTTTAGGCTTAAGCTCTCAGGGAACTTACTGGTTTCAGGGAAGTTCACACTAAGGACCACACCAGCTCGTGCCACGTCGAGTCCAACTGCTGCATGGCAAGGTGCAAGGGAGACGCAAGCGAGCAGCAAGGGGACCTTTGCAAAGTTACTCATTGCCTTGCAATCCCTGTGTTGTCGTTTACTGCCTGTTAAGCAAGGTCCAGAGGAACCCAAGACTCCAACCATATTAGGTTGCACTTGGTGACTTCACTGGTCATCTGTCACGTTGACAAGTTATTCAAGAAAAGTTTTCCTGCATCCTGGTTGCACGCCCCTGCACTTAGAGCTTAAGCAATTTGAACTGGGATGGTGCTCTTAGGATGCAGTATCTACACCGCTCCGGCGCAATAACAGGCACGTGGCAGCGCAGAACCCTCTAACAACTCGGGGCTGAGATGAGATTATGGCACACACCCCAACACGTTCTCTTCCTCATGGGATTAATATAGCCTGAGCTGCTTTTGCAGGTGGGAGGGAGGGCCGTGTTTCCACAGAGCATCTTCTCATCATGCTGAAAAAAACTAATTAACCGAAACCGTCACTTCATTAAAAGCCACAGGGACAGACAGCCCTGTCCCAGACACGCTCTTAAAGATGGATGGCAGTGAGGTAAGGGCCAGTATATATATATATAAGGTCCTGCCTTATACAGAGGCTGATGGAGAACCGGCATGGGGCTCGAGGAGGAAGGGCTAGCCTGAAGGAAGGAAGAACTGTCCAGCTCCCAGCTTCAAGTTAGACGGTTTAATGCCAGCATTTTGTTAAGGACCAACAGCCTAAACATACGTGTTTTTACGGGTGAGAAGACCACGTTAGGCCCTTTTTTTTTTTTTTTTTTTAATAGATGTTATCAGTCACAC
>JAVJGI010000040.1:104178724-104194054 GCA_035590275.1 Ibycter americanus
CGGGGGATTGGGGTGTGTGTTTGTGTGTGGTTTTTTCGGTTTTTTATATTTTTTTTGTTGGTTTTTTTTTGTTGGGGTTTGAGGGTTTATTTGGTTGTTTTTTTGGTTTTTGTTTTGTTTTGTTGGTTGGTTTTGGGGGGGTTTTTTGGTGGGTTTTTTTCTTTTGGGTTTGGGGTTTTTTTTTTGTTTTTCTGTCTATTTTGGGGGGTTTTTTAAGTTACATGTTAATGCTTTGTAGTCCTCCAAGGAGGAAGGAGAGAAAACTCGCACTCTATTTTTGCTCCAAGAGAGTTATTTGAAAGCTGATGGCAAAGCCTCTGGCTTTGTAAGCCCATGCAGGATCCTAGAGCCACACTATTCCTAGAGTTTCCCAGCACAAGCATTCACTTCCCTCCTGCACAACCAAAAGGAAGGGAAAGTACTTTGCAAAACCCAGTGAAAGAGCGACCGATGAACATGTCGGATGTGACTACGAGAGAAGCAAGCACAGGCAACAAACTGCTGTTGCCAGTTCTCTTAGAGACAGTGATTCCTCACCCAACAGCAGATTTCCAGTTAAAAATGCAAGTGAGAGCACTGTGCCCATCAGCGGTCCAATTCATCACCGCTCGGGGCAGCTTGCTTCCTATCCGCCAGGCGCTGTCCTGGCTGGCTGGCGACTTCAGTGTGAGAGGGCTTTTTCCAATTTATATACAAAATAATACAGGAGAAAGTGAGAGTCTGAGACTAGAGCTGTGCGTATGTGGAAGAGAGCAATGCTTTCTCAGGGTAACTCATTATACCTTGGTAACATTTCCATGTACACAAGTAGGCAGCTCCCAGAACTGACAGTACTTACAGTGCAACACGCACAGTTTAAAAAGTGGTTTTGAAACTACGTAGAGACCAGTCTCCCAAAATAACTCATTGAAATTTCACAGACACCTAGTTTAAAGAAGAGCTGTAACTGAAAAACCTCAACAGAAACACGCCTCCTAAGAGCACAGCAATTCAGAAATTCTAGAAGCAAAATCCACACAGAGCCTTTAAGAAGTAAACTACAGAGCAGAACACATTCTTGTTGCCAGGTTCAGAGCCAACACATGCCGCCACGCTGCCCAGCACCAAATACTGCATTCCCAAAGAGCAAACACAGTGGCACTGACTGGCAGGGAGCAACAGCAGCAGCTCCTCCGCAGCAGCAAACAGAGCCAAAACGCCAGCGATGCCAGGCAGGGCAGCACCCTGCACCGGCGAGGGGCACAGCCCCACCATACCTGGGCAAGGAGAGCTGAGCAGGTCCTGGGGAACGCAGGACAGCAGCTCCAGGGCCAAGAGGCAGGTCCAAAGGCAAACCAGGAACCCCTACAGCAGGTGAGGCTCATCCAAATCCAGAGTTGGGTACAAGCCTCAGCTGATATGGAGCTCCCAGCCACGGGCGGAGGGGCTGGGGGGGCCCAGGTGAAGCTGGTCGGGGCCGTGATGGGTGCTCAGGGCCCACAGCTGCTGCTCAACCCTGGAAAAAACTGTTTCCCAGCTGTTTGAAGGAATGATGGTCACCGCTCCAGAAAATTTTTATTTTTAGAAACCAGCAGCAAATTAGGCCAGTAATTTGGGTGTCCTGAAGTAGAAAGCGGTCTGTCTCAAGCATGTGGTGCTGTAATGTGCGTGAGTTCAAAAGCTTTTCTCAAAAACCTGAAAATTGACTCTGGGCATTCCTGGTCAGAATACAGATTGATTTGAACAGTGGGGAACCTCACTGGTGCTTGCGAAAGGAATTACTTCTCTTTTCACTAAGTCTTGAACAGCAAATAAAAATGCAGAATTAAGGAAAATTCAGTTTGCTACTAGACTGGAAGGATTAAGTCACAAAATTACACCTTAAATTTATACTTTGCTGAAAAATAAAGATTTTAAATATCTGGGTCTGTAGTTGGAGTCAAACTACACAGTTAATAGCAGAAGAAATCCTCTGTTCGACACAGAGCAGACAAAATTGTCATTGGTGAAGCACCTGCAGAAACACTCCAGTTCACATTCAGGGGATCCCTTTGATCCAGAACAGCAGCTCTGCGAGATGGCAAGGAACACAGAGAATCCCAAAGGAGATTCTACAGTAACCATCCATGAGGACAGTTGCAGGCTGTACAGCTGTTACTGAACCGAGTATGCCCCTGGGCTGCAGGCAAGTTCTGGCTGTGGCTCAGAGTTGTTGCCAGTGTAAACTATAAAAATAGTTACACCACTGCTATTTAGAAATCAGAAAGATTTGCTCAGAAAACCATTAGGTGCCTAGTCCTGCTTCAGCTGCCGAGGAAAATGTCAGTGTCAGTTGTTACACAAGTCTCTTCCCAGACACAAGTCTGCTCTTCTTTAAAATACAGGTGCTTGCATGGGATCCTCGGACAACTTGACTTCTTCCTCCCTCTACCATCAGTAAAATAGCCTTGAATTAAATTGTTAAAGGTACGTATCTACAAGACTCGAGGGCCGTAAACCCTACATAGGGAGGAATTATTTAAAGTTGCACAAAGGATATAATTAGAAGCTGTTGAAGGAAGTTAAGCAAAAGAACAAGCCTGAGTATAAAAGCTTACCTCAGTCAGTGACGCCTTCCAGCACACAAGCAGTTTCATAGGAAGCACAAAGGCTCTAGAGCCACTAAGGAGACGGAGCACAAGACAGGGCACTGCAACACCTAACTGCTGTGCCACCCAGATGGGTCCTTAACGCACCTCAATGATACAGAGGAATGAAGTTACCTGAAAAAATAAGATACTGGGCTTTACAAATCTGAACCTGCTTCTGGAGCCTATCACGTACATTAGCTCTGTTTCCCAAAGCGTGGTGAGAAAAAAATGAACCAGTAATGCTGCTTAGTCCCTTAACTAGTAATCTGCTGCTTAGAGTAGTCAGGATGGAGCAGACCTGGGTTCAGTTCCCTCACCTCTGGGCTGTGTGGCTGGGACTGCTCTGCCCGCAGAGCTCTGCTGAGCACCCAGGTACGCAGAGAGGTGGATGCTCCTGGACACGGAAGGGTCGTGTACAGCAGGTCTGGCAGTTCAGTTTTATGCAGAGTCATTCCCATATTGTTCCAGGCACTAACAATCAATTTCTCTTTGACTTTTTGGTTTTTTCATATTCTTTCTCCAATGAATGAAACATTCTGTCACGCTCCTGCAATTGATTTTTCAGAGCCTGAATCTCAGGAGAACTGAGATCTGCCTGGGGATGCCCACCCCACTGAACACATGGCAACTGAAGGAGCGGGGCCAGCATCTGAGGCCACACTTGCTACAGCGACCCAGCCAACATGCCCTTGGCCCCTTCCCTTCCTTGGACGCTTCTCAGGAGATGGCAGGGAAGAGGCTGAAGGCCAGACAACTTGTTCCAGCACGGGCAGCCTGTCTTTCTGCTGTTCTTCTCAGAAACCTCTTAACTTCCTGCCATGTGATGATGCTGCAAGAACTGCAGAATCTCCATGAAAGGTCAGAGCGAGGAAACGTCAGCAGAGTAAGCCGCTCGGCTGACACATCAGGGCAGCAGGCACGTCTGTGCTGGGGCCTGCTCAGCTCTCATTTAACTTATTTTGCTTTCTTGCCATAGTGCATTTCACACAGACATACCACAACACATCTTTTTGTTAAAAGAATAAACAGAATAACCTGATTAAGTGGCCATTCTTTGCTCTGACAGTCACTGTGGGTTTCACGCATTGTAGTTAGATTATAACAAACAGCATGCACGATCAAAATGGCTAGCAAGCTGTCCAAGGCTTGTAATTACCGGATGAAGCACATTCCCTTCTGTACTTTTACAGCTGTAAGTACTAGTGTGCAGGCTGTTTTGCATCCGTTATGGTCGTGTTTGTCTCCACCTATTTTAAAAGTAATGCCTTTCTCTCTCTCTAGGAGGGCATTCTTTCTCCGTTGCTTGAAGGGACATATTCCCGGGTTAGGATTTACACCTGCTTACAGCACAGCGCTGTGTACTTTGCTTTCACTTTTCGGAAAGAAACTTGCCAAAGAATTGCAGCAAAACCAGACTGTTCACCCTCCGCATGTTCTTTGTTTCTTCTGGCTCAGAGCTGCTTCTTCATTTATAAGCTTCTTCATTCTGAAGGAAAATATTTTTCAGCATTGCAAGTATTCACTGCTGGCACTAGCATCTATGCCATCTTGTGTACATTCTTGTTCCTAAGTCGTGCAATACCTCTCAATCCAATGAAAGCGCTCACCCTCAGTTATGCATTCAAGCCTACACAACAACCAGAATCAAGAGAAAAAAACCACACTGTTCTTGAGAGATGACACAAGGCATACAGCAGATGCTAACAACTGACTACCTTCTCAGCAGGAAAACAAACAAACAGTCCCCCAGATCCTCCACCTGTCAGGGAACAAAATGGTAAACACTAGCCAAAGAGTGGATGCACTCTCTTCACTTTAAGACAAGCCCTGTGGCAGCAAATATCCATTTACCATGGGCTCTAAAACTAAAGCTTGCCAATAATAAAAAGGCACAAAGTTTCTAGTGTTCACGAAACACTGAGCAGAAAAGTACCTCTCATCTTTCAGCAGCAGCAGAAGGGGATTTCAGGAAAACGGGCATGTAACAGCTAGGGAACCTCTGTATGAAACGGGTAAGAAGAGAGGAAAAAAGCATTTCACAAATTGGAAGGCAATTTTTTTTTTCCCTCTCCCATCAGCAAACTCCTTCTTAATACTTCCCCTAAGAAGAAAACTAGCCTCATCTTAGTTCATACACTGCCCCTAACTTACAGGCTGAGTTAACGACACCTTGGTAGAAACAGAGAACCCATGTAAATTCAGGCTTGCTGCACATCTGCAATGTAAAAGGTTGAGAACAGTGTCAGCTTTATGAAGGGAACTGTGGTGCAAGCAGCATTACCACATTTCATTAACCAAGTCTTTTTTGCTGAACGCAGTGAAAGAATCTGCAACTTAACCAGATATATTAATGGACGCCAAGCTCATTTTAGCGAGTGCTTTTCCTATTACTGCTTTAATAGGAGCAGGAAAGCCCAAATGTATGCATTGAAAACCTCATTTCTGTAAAGTGAACTCTCTCAGCCTTAGAATAAAATAAAAAAATGTAGACTCAAATTTCTGGCCGCTTTGTTAATGCCTTATATTAAAAGATCTCTGGAAGCCAAAATATAATCCAAGCATGGAAATACTCTCCTTCTAATGCTACAAAGCAGTACTACAGCCTAGGAATGCACAGCTTTTCCTGTATTCTGAATCATGCCCATCTACAAGCCAAGTGTTTATTCCAGATTCTAGGACAAAGGATCTTTCCATCATTTGGTTTACATTTGCATGGCAATACCAGTTAGACGCGCAGATTTAACGAACAAACATGTCCAGTCTTACACCGATTATGACTTTTTGCATATCTTGAGCATATTTCAAAGCTAGAGAAACATATGAAAGATTTCCTAAACAAATTAAAGGCAGAACATACAGCTAAAGCAGTTCTTCCAGTAGATACTAACAATGTAGAGACATTTCTTAATTCTGTATTCAAAAGCACCTATGTATTTCATTACCAAAATGCAGTAATTGAGAATGAACTTGTTTCCCATTAAAATGAGCAATCATAAAGGCACCTATGCAGTCATTTTCTAAAGTTCAGACTGTACACTTGAGATGTACACAGAACCAGGCCTCCAGATGCTGTGGTAACTCCAGAGGCCAGTGAGGTGCCATCTTATAAGCATGACTGCTGACAGAGCCAGGTAACAGCAGAGTTAATGCGGTAAAAAGAAAGGTAGCAAAGACAAAAATTGATCCCAAATTCTTAATTCTCCTGGGGCTACAGCTCTACTACGTCCTCCAGAGACCCGTCCAGCAACTCCTCTAAACTGACATATGCTCACTTAAGCCAGGCTTGTACCAAGTTCCGATTTATAGCAAGCAGAAACAATCACTGCTACTGGTGGTAAGCTACTAAGTCCAAACTTCCTGCTTTATGCTGATTATTAGCTGCCTACATAGCTCGATGGATCTGTAACCATTTAATGTAGAAAACAAACTCCAAAGCTATCATGGACAACCTGCTAGCTGTAGGAACTCTAGGGTGCTTGACAAGGTAAGAATATTCCCACTTTTAATTTAGTTCCATGCTGCCTTAGAATTAATACTAGTTACTGGCCTTATTTGTATACAGGAAACGAAATATTCTAAGTTACAACTTAATAATCTATGTCATAGAAACACAGAACATCCTGAGCTGGAAGAGACCCATGCAGGTCATAAAGTCCAACTCCTGACTCACCACCGGGCAAGCTAAAAGTTAAACCATGTATCTTAAGAGCTTTGTTCAAACGCTTCTTGAAAACTGACAGGCTTGGGGCCATGACCACTTCCCCAGGAAGCTTCTTCCAGTGCCTGACCACCTTCTCATTTCAGCTCATACTTTAGGAGAACCATGCGAGATTCTAGACAGAAGTTGTTTTGAACAGTTCGTTGCTAGCCATTAGTGGTAAAAAGGTTTCATAGGTCTGGGCTGGGAAAAAACACACAAAGAAACAACACACAAGCAAGGTTGCTTCATTTTTATTTACTCAGCAAATATTTCCCATGTGATTTTTAAATGCCATCCAAGAGCTAAGTAAGATTATTAGATGCTGGCTACTTTTTTGTGATGAAGCCATTTGCTAACAGGATCTTTTTCCAGAGACAAAGAGCATCGGTTTGCTAAGGTATCCTAGTTTACACAAGTACAGTTGCTAATCTCACCTGCAATTAAATTGTATTTACAACAGTGCATCTTACAGTTATTCTACAAAGGACAAGACTCTCTATCTGAAATTGTCCTACTCCCTGTCCCACACCAGGATTTCAGTCTTTCAGTATTAGGGGTGCCTTCACCTGTTCAGCCACCTCCTTTCCCATCAGCGTTTCAACGATGGCCAACCCAAATTCAAAGCTGGTACCAGGGCCGCGGCTGGTGATGATGTTCCCATCCTTCTCCACGCGGCTCTCAGAGTAGGAGTAGTGTGCTTGGGGGGACACACAACAGAAAGAGGGTCAGTCTCCACCACAGTGCCTGCAGCTGCTGCAGAGCACAGACCTGCCTGCCGCAGGGCACTGCCTCCCACTGCCTGCAGGCTATGGCGGCTAAGGAACGCCACTGACCGCGTTGTGCTCTGCAAAAGGCACCTCCGCCACCTGCGTGGGCCCAGCCTGCCTCGGGCTCTGCACCCCTGCCCCTCCGGAACCAAGCAGCTCATCACGGCCTGCAGTCCTCAGGGAGGAAAAGGGCCCGCAGGGAGCTCTGGCAGCTTATTCACGTGGTGTGGGAATGCACCTCTGATTCTACAAGCTCATCAAGAAGCGCTTGCTGTGCCTGTCACTTCCCGCGAGGTTACTTTCGGAAGTCAGACTGCTTTTGTATAGCAGTTCACAACTCTCTTTTTTTCCAAATGCATGCCAAGGAACTGGAGGAACCCTGCCATCTCCTGCTCGCCTTCAGACGCGTTTCATGTTCACAGAATGACTTCCTGCTAGTGCTTCACCACCACTTCCTTTAGGTACAAGCAAGAGGATTGGACACATCAGCTGCTCATAGCACCAAAGCACTACTCATGGGAGAGCAGGAAAGGTGCTGCTGGGGTTTGCTGTTGGCACCACTGAGGCAAAGAACCGAAGGGGCAAGAGATGACTCAGTCTCAAAAGGAGAAGGGCAAAAATGCTCCTAGTATGACAGCAGCAGCATATTTTCCCCAAGGATGAAAATGTTAGTACAGCCCTGTATTTTCAGGTTAAACAGACTTAGAAATACAGCCTTAGCATATTCAGCTGAATTTTGATTACGTTCAGGAAAGCGTTAAGGAAATTCAGAGACACAAAATAAGATACAAAAGCTATTTTCCTTTCTTTAAATCAGGGTTCAGCTAAAAAACCCTAAAATTCTGAGAAGGGGTTCGAGAGAAACTTACAAAAGTCATTACATACCTCCATTCATCATTTTATCTTTGGCCAAAGGATGTGTTGTGACTTTGCTCCCAAAAGCTATCCCATGTGCGAGAAGGGCCGTAGGACCTGTAGGGACACAAGGTTACACCAGTGAGGAACTGTTTTCTGCTACAAACACCTTCAAGAGCGCATGTTCAGGCACTAGGCCCTCAAGGGGCCAAAGCTCACTGCGGACAGACTACTTTTTATAAAACCAATGTCAGCCCTATCTCCGAAGCAAAAAGCCTCAGAAAGAACACAGCTGTATCACCTCTCTCATCCTGTTACAGATCTGTGCGGAGACACAGATGAAGAAAAGAGAAGGTTTCGAGAACACCCAGTTCACGCCGCTGTCCTACCAATGACTGTGCTGCCTTTGAAGGAGTCGAGAACAATGGTCATTTCACTTCCAGATAACACGTTATTTAAAACTGCTCAAAGCTAAGTAACAAAAAGTCTGTGTTTCAATCTGAACATCACCTAGATGCAATTACTTTATGACCTCATTAGGCTTTGAATTTAGAGACTTAACAGACAAAATTTCATTTGGACAAGTCTTTGCATGTATGTTGCAACCGTGTGCCAAGCAGTATTTTAGACACATCACAGGCTAACTGCCAAGTTTTTGGCTTTCACACTCTTTCCCTTTTCTTTTCATACTTCCTCCTTGGTCTGACTTGAGGAAGGAGTTTGTATCAAGAAGTCTTAGGTCATCTAACAAAAAATCCTTACGGAAATTCCAAAAGAAACTGAAGGCAGGATTTGCCTAATATGAGTTTCATTTCTGTACATTTAATTCATTTCAGATACAGTCCAGGAAATAACCTTCTCTGTGTTCAGTTGGAATCAGCTCTAAGAATCATTATACCTAAATAAATGAACTGTCCTGATTACAAGCAAAGGCCTTTATTGGGCAACCATGGATTTGTCGTCATTCTGCAAGAGATACAGATAGAGAAGTGGAAGACCACCACTGCCAAGTTCAAGAAAGGTCACAACTCTCTATGCATGGCACCTAACTGAAGAACGAAAGTAAAAAAACCCCAGCAATGTACCAGAAAAGAAAAGTGAAAATACACTCCACAAACACACTCTTTTCCACATTCATCGCTTCTCCTCCTTCTCTGCTATGGGTACCGAGGGCAGCCTCTCAGTTCAGCTGGGAATATTGGCAATTGTTCATCTTGCTTTTTTACATACAAATCTTACACAGGAATGAACTGGGTGCCTAGCTGTGCAGAATATGTATGCAGACAACCCTCAGACCAATTCCATCTTCTGCTACCACTCAGATGAGGAAGGGTGAGCCTGTAATTCTATACTTACAACCTCCCTTCTGAAGCTAAAGGGCAGGAGAGGTGATGCGAGATAAATTTACACCAATGATGTTCTGCCAGCACTGTGTCCTTGCAGAAGGATCACCAGAATAAGCAAGTATTTTGTGAAAAATCCTAGCACATTACCTTTCACTTTTTATTTTAAAGACAGTAACACAACTGATTGGAAAGAACTGGGTACCAAGCAGAACTGGCAGGATGAAGCATTCACAACATTTTAGAGATTCTTCTGCTATTAAATTTACAAAAAATTCAGACGCTGATGGGTGCATATATAGTACAAATCCCTGCTACTAAATTACAGGAATACGGATTTCTAAGGTAGGAAACTGTGTGCACACCCCTTCAAAATATCCAAATGCTTTACAAAGCAAGACACCCTGTTGACCCACCTGCACATATAGCAGCAATCAGGCCTTTTCTGCTTTCCTGATCCTTCAAAATGTCTTTCACAGCAGGAGACTGTATGAAGAAACCATATCACCAGTCATTGTTTGGGGTTGATTATATGAAGCACAGTTGAAATATTTTCCACTGCAAATTCATAAACAAGTTTTACAAAGAAAACCAGCTAACAACTCTCCATCCTGCCTCAGGACAGAGGGCAATCAAAACACTAAGAAGGAGAAAACCTGAAACCAATAAATACTTGCTCCACAAGGAAAGAGCAAGGAAATCAGAAGGAACTGCTAGGAAGTACTTGGCCCACATAAAAGCTTGGTTAATCCATGGCTATAGTTGTTGTTCAAAAACTTCACAAGACAAATAGGAAAGAGTATTCATGAGATACCTCCAGACAGTCTCTGTCATTGTTAAGAAGATTTATACGGGATATTTGTCTCATATTCCAGGGCTTACACACTGTGAGATACCATCTAAATGCTATCTGATAAATCGACTTGTTTGTCCGCCTGCCTTCCACAAGGTATTTATGCCACCACTACAACAGTCTTGCACCACAGACAGAATTCTTGAGCAAAGGAAAAGAGTCCTGTGGGTTCGGCCTGTTTTATATTTCATGGAATTAAATCTTCATTTGCAACTGTTTCATCTCCATGCGATTATGAACAGAGATTTTCCCACAATACAGAGCACCCTTGCATTTTTATTCTGCTTAACTAGGTACTCAAGTCCAAGAATTTATCCAGTTGCCCCACCTGTGTATTCACAAGAAGGCTTAAGACAATTAACAATTAGTGTACCGATTCATTCCGAAGAGTTTTCAGATGTTGAACCGAGTTTGCAGGATTTCTAAGGCAGTGTGGACCACCCCGCTACTCATGAGGGTGCCCATGAAGCGTTAAGATACCAGAACTTTACCTCTGACAAGTTTTGAGCTCCAAGGTTACCCCCAGGCAGGACCACAACATCGTAAGGCCCCTAAACAAACAAAAGATAAAATTGTCCTGTTGAACAGAGGCTAGTACATACATCACACTCTTTTAAGGCCACTACAGCTGAGTATCCTGGTTTTGCCTGGATAGAGTTAATTTTCTTCTTGGTGGCTAGTGCAGTGCTGTGTTTTGGCTCTGGTGTGGGAACAGTGTTGATAACACGCTGAAGTTTTTGGTTGTTGCTGGGTAGCGTTTGTACTGGGTCGGGGACTTTTCCAGTTTCTCAGGCCCCACCAGCAGAAGGGCTGGAGAGGCACTGGAAACTGGGAGGGGACACAGCCAGGACAGCTGACCCCAACCGGAAAAAGGGATATTCCATACCATGGGATGTCACACTCAGTATATAAACTGGAGGGGTTAGTGGGGGCTGCCAATCGCTGCTGGGGACCGGCTGGGCATTGCTCAGCGGGGGGCAAGCAGGTGTACTGTGCGTCACTTGTTTTCTTTCCTCCCTGCTCTTTGGGTTTCATTCCTCCTCTTTTCTCCCTCCTTTTCATTCTAACTGTTATTGTTAGTATTGTTCTTTTATTTTATCTCAATTGTTAAACCGTTCTTACCTCAACCCTCGAGTTTTACATTCCTTTCTGATTCTCCTCCCCACCCCTCTGGGTGAGGGGGGAGTGAGCAAGCAGCTGCGTGGTACTTAATTACTGGCTGGGGTTAAACCACGACACTGAGTTGAGTGAGAAGCAAAGGGATCTACCTTTTCTTCCACTAAACAACATTTTACCATCACACAACCCATGCCAGTTAAGGAACAAAATACTGTTTCGTATTCCACAGAGAGCCTATTATCGATAAACTCTGTCACAGAACTAACTTTTAAGCCTAGTGCGTTTAAGAGTTTCAGCAAGCAATTGGCAGCTCTTGAACTGTAAGGACAAGTGGGTTTGCTCCAACCTCAGTGTACAGGTCTAACCATGGCATTGTTTAGCTTCCCGTCGTAGCTTTTCAGTTGTTCCAACTCATGGTGTTTTGTTGGGCCAACTAATGCGCAAACTAAAGCTCTACATTTGACGCTTTGCAAAAACAAATACCTGTGCAGAATTAAAGAAATCTGTCTGATCCTAGCACACTATGAAACAGGACAAGACTGAAGGGGAGCACTGCGGGCTGTGCAGTTCTGTGATTCACTACTGCACAGAGCTAACATAACATGCAACCTATTTCTAAAGGTAATGCATAAGCTTCCCAAATTCACCTCTGAAACCATGAGAAAGGCTATGTCGGCCATTATATCAGATCAGGGTGATGACCAACCTCTTTTCTGGCATCTTCAAGACTGGCATCAGGACAAATGAAAACATCTCGACTGCACTGCACTGGTTCTTTTCCTGTTAGGCCTGCAACAGTCACCTTGATCTAACGGAAGAATACATGTGTCATTACAATTCAAGAATTTAGAGCATTTTTCTTCTATGTTTGTTCTTAAGTAGTACACAGAATGAGCGAAGCAATGGTGAAAGCTGTTCAGAAGAGGGAACACTTCAGCTTCCCCAAACCATAATTAAGTCCAAACACACAAGGTAAGCTGTGATATTCATCTGGAAATTAACAAATACCTCTAACAGTTGAACTTTTCAAACAGGACATTTAGAGAATATCTGATCCCACAGGTTTTAAACAAAAGAAAACAATACAACCCAGGAAGGCCAGACTAAGGAGATCAGATAATGAATTAAAGTCTCTTTGCAGGCTCAAGCCATTCTCAAACCCACTTACGGTGTATTCTATTTTCTCCCTTGACTTTTAGATGCCTGGTCACAATATCATAGATGTGCATGGCACAGCTTGCATTCACTAAATAAGCAGACAAGCTTCTGTTTCTTATGGTAGGCAAAACGGGGAGTACATTAATGGAATGACACAGGTGATGGGAGAAGGTAATTTTTGTTTTAGTCATTTCTATACACGTGAAGTTGGTGCATTTATTTAAAATCTTATTTTCATACCTAATCAGATGATAACACTGTGTACCACTACAGTTGCAAAAGTAACAAACAGCATGAGGAATCCCACCAGAAAGAAATCTAATTAATAACAGAATCTTAAAAGGAGCTGAAGAAAAGCTACATAATGTCATGAGCTGAACCGTACTGAGCTGTTCAGATCCCTACAAAAACATCACTTCTTGTTACTATGCATGGGAGTAGCCATGTTTCCTGACATGCTAAGATTTACTTGAAACCTCCGCTCTAGTCTACATCAGGCTCCTATTTTAAAAAGTGATCTTTTGCACCAATGTCAGTTGTCACGCATGCTTATCTGGGGCATGGCACAAATATTTGCTAACCAGTAAGAAGATACAAGTAAGTTTTCACCTCACATGACAGTATGCACCTTGACCTCCTAGCAATGAACACCAACTCGAGGCAAAGACTTCCCCTTGACCAAGCACTCACCAAGGGATTTTTCACTGTCTGCATACTCACCCCAGCTCTTCTCATAACATCAGTGGGGATTACAGTTTCCATCTCCTCTGCCCCTTTTGCTAGAATGACCAATGCTCTTTTCGAGGCCATAGCTTGAGGGGTTGCTATGAGGCGAGATGGTCCTGAAAGGATGGGCTGAGGTGGGCAGAAAGAGACAATGTGGTTAGAAGGCAAAACCCTAATACAAATCCTTCCTAATGCTGAAGTTTAACAGTGAGTCATTTGCATTTTTTGCATTATCTTTCATTTAAGCCTCCTCAAAATGGTTCCACAAGCTTTAATAAATATTCACAGCAATCCCATTTAACTAAAAAGCTTTTTACAAAGAATGCACTATGATATTAAGGGATTAAGACATTTGTGCAGTGGGAGGCACAAGCACATCAGCACCAGCACGGGAAGCAAGCAGCCTGGCCTAATCAAGACTTTATGTGACGTGAGTCTGCCAGAGAGAAGGGTTCAAGGTGGGTGGCACGTTGCTTTCAATTTGCACACCCTCGCTCTTACCCAGACTACTGACACCTCTCCTACCCAGGTCAGCATTTGTAAAAAGGGCTCGCATGAGCTTTGACCTCACGCCTGGTATTTAGTTTCCACACGGCAGGCTTGCAGGCTTCATGAAGAGTTTCCCGTGACTTACAGTGACTTGCCCAGGGGCTCTGCAAAACCTCAGCAATAGATTTTCTGGGTATTTCATCATTTTGTGGGGGAGAAACGTGTATGTACATGTGTGATGGGGGAGCAGACCACAAAATTTAGCAATGGAACAAACTAGGCTCAAGGCTTTTTTTTTTTTTTTCGTTCTAAATTCACATTAAGGTGAATGGCCAAATTTCCACTTGAAGGTTAAAGTAATTTTAACTACATCATGTAAAATACATGCTAACTCATACTGGTCTGACAGGTGCCTGTGAGAGAATCTGTGTTGTGAGAAGGCATTTCACAGGTCATCCACTCTATGAAGACAGGGATTTTTTTCCCTGTGTAGGGACTTTCCATCCAGAAATGCACGTAGCACCTGGGAGCTCCTCATAAAATGAGATCCATGTTTAGTTGCCTACACAAAAGAAAACCATCCCCTCATCCTGCCTCGACTTCACCTGTTTTCAGGTTCGCTCCCTCCTGTTAGCCTCATTTAGAAAGATGTTCTTTCCAAAATGCAGTAATATACAGTAGAAGGTCCTGAGGCATGCAGAATCAGCCCAAGCAGGCTAATTCAGCATGTCAGATCCTACTTTTAGGGCAGCTTTATGTACTGTCAACACAAGGCCAAGTGAAGAAGTACACTTAAATCATAGGTATTAGCAATAACTTCAGGACAACCTGGAACTTCTTAATAATTCATCTTGAAGGTACCTGTTGATCCTGCAAAACTAATTTTCATATGAATTTGACAAAACTAGCAACAGACTACCTGAAGAGCCACAATGCAGAAATACTGGATTTGCTTTTTATTGTAGAAAAATACTCTAGATCATAGTTTGTATCCCTCTGTCTCATTAGTTCTTTAGATGCAAACAGGCACCTGATCCTGGAAACTTCTCTTTCCCTTATCTAGCAAAATGCAGAGTCTTGCTACTGTCCTTAAAGACATTTACTGTAATACTGACAAATTCTTCAGCGTTAGTACTGTTCTTTATGTGGGTGCCCATGTAAATAGCTGTCACGCTGTAAATGCTGACAGGGTCAGGCTGTTTTCCAAGAAGGCAGAAGCGAGTTACACAGACATAACAGCCACTTCATTTGACAAGCTATCTACGCACAGTAAACACGGATTCCATTTGCTTCTCGGTGCCAGCATATGCACAGGCTGCCTCAAACCTCTGAGCTAAACGTATTCTCCTACGTGGGTACATGCACGTTTCTGGAGACAGCGACTTCTAGCAGATGGCTGAATCAGAAGTTCTGAGAAGACTGGCTTTAAAAAAATCACAGCGCCCTGGCGAAGCAGCTGGCTGCAAGCGGCCAGGGCCGCGTTAAGGGCCATCAGCTCAGCCAGCCCGGATGGCAGGCCAAGGCCCTACGTACTGCTGGGTTTATTTGAGGCCACGGCGCCATTTGGCTCAGTGTGGAGCCCAGCGGACCGCGGGCGGCGGCAGGGGGTGGGCAGAGCCCCCAGTCGTGGGGGCGCAGGGCTGTGGGGGCAGAGGGGGCACAGGGCAGCGGGCAGGGCACAGTGCTGCGGGGACACAGGGCCGCGGGGAGA
>JAVJGI010000040.1:104196959-104244711 GCA_035590275.1 Ibycter americanus
CCAGCCCCGACGGTCCCGGTCCCGCCAGTCCCAGTCCCAGCCCCACCGATCCTGGTCCCAGCCCTGACAGTCCCAGCCCCGCTGATCCCGGTCCCAGCCCTGACAGTCCCAGCCCCGCTGATCCCGGTCCCAGCCCTGACGGTCCTGGTCCCGCCAGTCCCGGTCCCACCGATCCCAGTCCCAGCCTCGACGGTCCCAGTCCTAGCCCCGATGGTCCCAGCCCCGATGATCACGGTCCCAGTCCTGCCAGTCCCGCTCCCAGCCCCGATGGTCCCGGTCCCAGCCCCGACGGCCCTGGTCCCAGCCCCGACGGTCCCAGCCCTGCTGGCCCCAGCCCCGCTCCCTTTGCTCAATGGCTCGTTTGCCACCAGCGTGCCCAGAACCGAGCCGGGACCTCACGTCAAATGGGGTTTGTGGCACCTGGTGCCAAAGCCAGCAGGGCTGTAGCCAAGCACGGTGGGGGTGACGGGGGGGACACTCGCCGTGCCCGCTCAGGGCCACCTACGGAACAGCAGTTCTACGAGCCGGGGGCAGAGGTGTTGTACGAGCAGGTGAAAATAATGTTTCACGCGCTGTTGTAAACGCTCCTCTCGTACACATTTACCCGTCCTTGTCTGTCGAAGGTTGCCAGGCTTGCCGCTACGGAACTTTTAACGATCAGCCCAGTGGCTCCTGTAAAAACTGGACAAAGTAAGTAATCTCAAAATAAATGCTACAGGTATTGCACTTGACTGGATTTTTTCCCCCAATGTTTTTGGGTTTTTTTTCTGGACTTTTTTCCCCCTCTTCCTTGTTTCGCTTTAAAAATGGCTTTCAGGTGCTCTGCAAACGAGGTCCTGGTGCCTGGAACCGCAGAAAAAGATGTCATTTGCAAACACCCTTCTGATAATCCCACTTCAGTCACTACTACCCTGCCTACCACGTCTCCTGCAATTCCATTTTCCATCACTGTGCCAGGTGAGCCATTGCATAACATTGCTTACAGGGCGAAAGAATTGACGACCTACTGTAAAACTGTAGCTCGTTCAGTTACCAGCTAAAGCAAGAGTCCTTTCTTCTGTCCCTCTCTAGTGTTGCAGACTTATCCAGAAGCAGAGTTGGAGCCAAAGCTGCCAGCTAATTCAAGGGCAGTAGAATTTCGCTCTGTAACACTTCTTAGGGAATGTTGTTTGCCTCCTAGGGAAGGACATCCAGATGGACATTCTCAGAATTTCTCTGACCGTAGCTGGGCTGCTGTGTGTAGTGTTCCTGCTGCCTTTGTGCGTATGCTTCAGTATCTGGCAGAAAAAGAAACTACATGCCGTCTTCAAGAAAAGTAAGATAGATACACTCTTCAATTTTTCTTTTTGAAACTAGACAGAAATCATGATTCCAGGTTTTTAAGTGTCTTTCAAAGATAGACAGTTGCAGATAGCTTCGTGTTTTGGCCTTGTAAGTCGGAAACAGCAACTGAAAGGAAAACAGTTTTGGAATTTTTATTGCAGAAAGCAATTACCTGTGGGTGTTCTGCCAGCATTGCAGGTTAACTGCATGCATATCCATAGAAGCGAAGTATGCATGGGAGGTGAAAAAACTCAGCTGAGCCTGGCTGAGCCGGTTAAGGGTCAGTTCGGTTTATTACGTCCAAGTACCATCCTTGGCACGCGTGGTGATAGCGCTTTCCCACTCTGTCTGCGCAGCAGCAGTGTGCGTGGCCCGCGGTGCGCGCCCGTGGGCTTCGGCTGCGGCAGCAGCAGGGCTGGCGGTCAGGCCATCGCGCTGCGCAGGTGCGGAGTCAGCCTGAATCCAGCACTGCCCTCTGGCAGCCAGTAAGCCCTGGGGAGGCTCAAGAGTTCAGCACAAAGATGAGGTGGAATTGCATCCGACGTAGTTTATAGTTGGGATTTTTGTTTGTTTGGGTTTCTCGCTCTTCCTCTGCCCTTTCCTAGAGATAAGGGCTTGGTCTTCTCGCATAATCCTGAATACAGGAGACAATAGCATTACTGCAAAAATCTAACGATTCCATGTTGGTCTTCCTTTCGTTCCTATGGCAAACAGCACTAGCAGCCCCTGTTGCATTAGGGAAAGCAAAGTATGATAAGTTAGTTTTATCAGATATACGTGCTGTAGAGGAATAGTTTCAGATTATTGAATCATTTGGAAGGATTTTTCTCTCTGACTTCCTGCGCTTGTGACTGAGGAAGGATGAAATAAGATGGCTGAATACATACAACAGAAAGTGAACCTTTGATCTTTTTCTTTAGTGCATATCACACCTGAACAGTCAATGCAGGAAGATGATGCCTGCAGCTGCCGCTTTCCTGAGGAAGAACAAGGTGAATATCAGGACCATGGCAAATCCACAGAATGCAGAGATCTTTTGGTGAACTAGGAATTGGACTGTCCAGGTCAACCACATATGAATTTCCTTCTGGAATACAGAACAAGAACTAGAATACAGAACAAGAACCTCTTTACAGAAATAGAGAGGGTATCAGAATCTGTGAATTTTTGGAGCGCTAAATAGCCCAGCCACTTTTCCATCTCTTAAAAAAAATAAAAAGAAATAAATACAAAGATCTAGTTTGCTGACTTCCTTCCTCTAGGATTAGGAATCACATTTCTAAGAAGCGGTGCTTGATACTACGTATAGAAAGCAGTACTGCACTTGCAAGCAATAATGGAAGGGCTTTCTGGTCCCTCTTACAAATGATGCCTGAGCCACAATTACATGCAGTCTTGAAAGCATTTGATGCTAGAAAGGAGATCTGTAGCGCAATAGTAGAGCCATGTGTGATGCTCACAGTCTCTACTGCTGCTACCAGCCATCCTCTTACGTCTAGAGCTGTGGCTTCTGAAGTTTGGCTCAAACCCAACAGCCTTGAGTTTCTGGTGCAAATACAGCCAGACCTGATTTCGGGTCCCATCAGCCCTAGAAGCAGGTACCTGGCCTGACCGCTGCACGCCTCCTTGCACGTGGGAGAGGGGAAGGCATAAAAATCTAGAGCTGCAAAGCGTTCCGTAACAGCTTGCATCCGCTGTTGTATTACACTGACTGGCACAAGAGAGGCAGTGGAAACACTGAGAGCAGCTGTGGTTGACTTGATCTCAGAAACAGAGGTTTCTGTGCAGCTGGACCGCACCACCTTCAGTCCTGCATCATTCCACTTTGATCTTTTAGGTGCTGTAAACATACTATGCACATTGCAGATGTGGTATACGTAGATGTGATACGTTTCTGATGCTATTTTTGTAACTGAGGTTGGAAAGATTTTAACATCAGACACTGTATCTGTCTCTTTGATCAATTACTGCTACTTTGGTCTTAAAGATACATGTTTGAGTCATGGCATTCGCAACACCATTTTTAACCTTTTACAAAAGTAAATATTATATTTTATTGCTCCGGTAAATGTTATTCAAAAAATAGAATGAAAACCCACCCATATGTCACGTAAAGCATGATGTTCCCCTCTGTGACTTCAACTTAGAGAATGCTGTTCTCGTGTTTGGAGAATGACAGCCCATCTCGCCATTCAGCAGAAGATGACGGTAACAGATTATTTTCACCAAACCACACTTACACGTGTCGATAAACTTGTATACAAGTAAATATAAAATGGTATGTGAGAAAATAAATGTAATACTGAAGCTTGAACCGTGAAGTTACGTATAAATAAATCTCTTTTTACCCCTAGCCTACGTCTCCTCTCCTCTCTGTTGGTACTTCCTACCGTGAGAACTAAGCAACCATTACGACAAGTTGACAGACTTAGAGACGTGAATGGGACACATGAAAAGCCACCAATCTACTTATAAATCAGAGAGCAACCTTTGCAGCAGCGGACGATGTCTTAGAACAGGATAAAGCAGTTCTGCTTGTGATTAGTGATTAGAAGGGTGAGAATTAATGTACACGTCCTGTAAAAACTGACAACATCTGGCGTTTTCTCCTTGGAACAAAGAGATAGCTGTTGGAATTTTACATTTTGTTAGTGCATTCTGCATATATTTTGAAATGGTCTGAAGACAGTGCAAAACCCTTATTTTCCTTTTCTGTACCTGAAGCAGAAGTAAATGTGTCTACTGAACAGTGAGGTGCTCATTACAACACTCGTCCCAGACAGTTTGATTTTGCTGGTTTATGCTGGAGCTTCAGGAGCAGCATAACATTCCCATGAATCAAAACAAAGCTTGTGGAGGGGGGGAAACATATAAAAATCCTAAATAAGTGCAAATTCGTTTCCGAGAATAAAGGACACACATAGACCAAAACTGGCTTTCAAGGAGTCATTCACAGAAAGAAAATACATTCTGAATAAAATGTCAGGAGCAATCTTCCTTTCAGTTAAAGGATTATGTGGATAATTCTGCTCGTGACTTCTGTCACTTGGGAGTGCGGAAGCCTGAATTAATGACAAAACAGATTTTGTTGGCACAAGAATTGCCAAACAAATGCAGATGTGCCTGCATCTGACACCAAGGCACATCACCTGGCCTCAGACGCAGGGAAAGAGAAATACATTCTGTGAAATACCTCAGTTACATCTACAAAGCAGATGTGTTTATAAATAAGCAACAAGAAGCCCTGAAAGCAAAGACCAAAAGACATGTTATTTTCAAAAGTGAAATAAATGACAGCACCAATGCAAAGGGAAGACCAGGGTGCTTTACAGACGGCAGCGCTGGCTTGCTCCCGCCTGCCTCGGCCATCATCGAACTGAAGAGAAATACAGGTGAATTAATCCGGTTTGCTGCTAAGCACCAGAGCGGGAGGTTACAGTTCATAACAGCACCGCTGTAAATACTCAGATAGTTGGAGCGCTTCGCAGTTCTCAGATTTATACCAGATTCAAGTTCTGCGAATTGTGGCTTTCTATGAAGAACTTGAATTAATAGCCATAGAATCGCGCACTTCCTTACACATAATTCAGTGTTGTCTGTGGTGTAATTTACCTTCACTGTGATCACATAGCACAGATGTATTAGAAGCTTGTTCCCATTCTAGACCCCACATAAAGAGGGGTTTTTTTGTTTGTTTGTTTGTTTGTTTTTAAGTACTGAAGAACTTGTTTACATCCTCCTTTTCATTATGCACATAGCAGACACAGCTGTAAAACCACTTCTGGCAGTATGCTATGGAAATGCAATGGGCAGAGTCATCAATTAATTGCGTTTGGATGTTTGCATCTGCAAAAAAAGCCACCCATTTGCAACTTCCTTTTTTTTCGTTTTAAAATTATTCTTTTGTCTTCTGAAAAAACTCCACATCGGCTAATAAAACTTCTGTCAAAGTTGGATAAGGCGCAGCTTGGTACTTGGCGAGCGGCTACTATACAAGGCACAGAAGCAGAAATAGTGCTGGCATCTGACCTCAGTCATCCCAGACGCCACATGCAGTTTTTTGAACGTGTTGTTCCCTCAAGCTTTTGTAAAAATATTGCACGGTAAGATTGAGGGCTCATCAACGACTAGATTAAAAGAAGCACTGTCATCAGAATTAAGCATCTTCTAGCTTTCCTGAACAGGATTTGTAGCTGAACTTGTCTCTTTCTTAACACAGAGGACGCCAGCCTTCCTGCGTGCATGTTGAGCGCTGTAAAATCCTTCATCCAGCGAGGGCGAAGGGGAAGAAACCGCGCTACGTATCTTTGGTTATTGGTGATGGGGCGGAAGGAGGGAGTGAAGCCTGGCTGCCCATAACTCAGAACCAGGGCTGTGGAAGAGCAGTCTGTTTTGGTGATGACAAAGGCTTGATGGATCACATGCATCTCGGCTGCACAGGGAGCTTTTATTGTACATACAGATTCTTTAATGCCTGGATAAACTTACTGGTTCCTGTCGAAATAATGCAGGTCCGTCCTTCTAACTCTTTGAGTTCTAGGTGTTGTCTGCTTTCTGTGAACGTCTCTTTTCTCAACAGTCTTTTTAATTTATTATGTAGCAAGCAAAAAGAAACTGGGAATGCCGTGACGACTCTCGGGCAGCCCAGGTGGCTGAGGATGAGGTAACAGGCCAGATGCAAGCTTTTTGCATTTCCATTTGTTTTTCTTGGAAGTCAGAAAGCATCCTCTTAGCCAGACTGTGTGCAGAGGCCCGGGTGATGTCAGGCAGAGTTGTGAAGGCATGGAAAAAGGAGACAAATCCTCCTTAAAGATAAGTTTAAGCAGGGGAGCCCACCGCTTTTTTATTGCATCCAGAACCAGCACCGTTTCCTGGCACAGTTATTGGCATCAGTAATTAAAACTGTGTTTGTCACGTGTCTCGGTTTCATAATTTCTTGCAAGGGTTGTGTGGCTAAGGAAAGCAAAATGTTCACAGCAAAAGGCTTTCTGTTCCTGACCTCCCTCTCTTCTGCAGGCAAGCTTGTGCGTTTCTCTGCCCGATACTTCTGGATGACAGACACTCCGAAACTCTTAATAGCTCCTTGCAAACACCTAAACACCCTATCGTTTTTTAAAAGCCGAATATGATTTCTCATTTTCAGTCTTTCTATCGGATCCTTCATAGCCTTCGCCAACAGTCGTTCTGATACTAACACTAATGATGCAAAAACCTTCACAGGACATGGTCTGCCTTGAAGGGACTTAACACGTAGGAAAGAGTATTAAACAGGCAACTTGCACCACTCCGCTTGCGTTTTAAACAGGTGATAAAAAGTCAAGGTAAGTTTCACTATTAAAATTACACAAAGCTGTTTTCTGTCACCAAGTGTTACCTCGGTTCCTCTCAGCTGTGAGCAAGCCTTCCCCGATACGGTGCTTTCTCCAGTCTCTCCAAGGAGGTTCTCCATCCCTCAGGTTTTGTGTTATCCCTGCATCAGGAACAGATGGCTGAGCATCCTTCTGTCCCTGCAACTGGCACGAAAAAGGCTGCTGGATACTGTCATTGCCCTCACTGTAAATAAGAACTTTTAATACCATCTACAAAGAAAATGGAAATTCCCTCTAACCTCAATTTGGCAAGAGCTTGTTATGATATCACCTACTATGTTTCTTTTCACCTTCCAGATCCTGGGCGCCTGCCAGTTAAAGCAGCAGGCTACTCCTGCGATACCCTGAAGCAAACTGGATTGTATTTTAATGAAAAAACACACAAAACAACAAACAACCCCTGCCAGATGAACATCCACTGAAATCAGGGAAAAATCTCTCCTGTTTGTGTAACCTGTTTACATTAAGAAAATAAATCAGGTTTTCTTTCATTTACCAAGTGTAAAACCCCATACAAGGACACCAACTTCAGTTTAAGGATGACAATTTAAGGATGCTTTCAGTTTACATAATCCCATCTGAAATAAGGCATTTCAAAATGGAAATAAAATGTCCAAGTCACCCATTTAAGTCAGTTTTAAAGCAACTCTCAGCTTACGTTAGCTCACTTTTCTCCTGTACACAAGCATTTCAGCAGGTTTAGACACAATCCTGGAAAAAAAGAGGAAGGTGGATGGAGAAGTGAAAGAGAAAATTTGCCTTTAGCTACAACACTATAGACTTGAGAAGTGTTTACATTAGGAAAAAAAAAAATCTTTCTAATATTCACAGCATTTCTATTTTGATACTTTCAACTTAGAATAAGTATAAACCATTTAATCTGAAAAGAACACTATACAGGCCTGTAAGCAGGCAAAAAAAGCAGAAGAAATAAAAACCCCTGGTATCACTACTTTTACTCGGTGCACCTTTATACATATTTTAGAGCAACTTTGAAGGAGCAGAACACAATTCTAAAGAAAAAGTACATACACGCCTAAAGCAACGTTTTCTGAAGTATTTAAAGCATATTTTTTCTTAAACCAGAAGAGAAAAATACACTGCACGGGTATATGAAAGGAGCGGTGGACAGAAACGTTATTGACCCCAGAGGAGCTGCACCGTTGTAGTCCAGCACCACAGGTGCCTTATCAAGCTACAGTCCCATCAGAAGGCCAAAGAGATCCCCCCCCCCCCCCATTTAGGGGTGTTACAGCCACCCTTAATAATGCATCTCTTTGACTTGCTGTGGCACGCCTCAGTAGGTATATTACCTTGTAGAGGTGTAACAACAGAAAATGCTTGATGGTGCCCTCAAACTTATGGGTTCTCCTTAGAGAAAAGGAGGCTGCTGCTCTTTTCTTTCACTTGAGAGATAAAGGGTTTAGAAAACGGAACAGGCACTCTTAGGAAGCCAGCAGATACGACAGAAACATATTCTCTTGTCACTGCATCTCACTATCTCTGCACTTACTGATAGGGTAGGCTGTGATCAGCACACTTCTCACGTGGAACAGCGAGGCTGTAACACATAACTTTTACGTGCGTTTCAAGAGGGATTAAATATGCCTCAGGGAATAACAGAACAGGAAAAGGATTTACTGTGCTGTGGTAGCACTAATTATCCTACCTTGCATAACTGTTTCTGCACCTTTTTCCAGTCATTCCCAATGACACAGCAAGAGATCGTCACGTAAATAACACAGTGTGGTGGCAGGAACGAGTAGTAGATGAAGGCGGCTTTGGAGGCTTCTTGCACTATCCTGTTTCCACAGACGGTGGCTGGCAATGAATTATTTCCTTCTAAGCATAAATCCTGCTTGTCTTGTCAAGGATTTTTAGAAAAGCTACACGGGTCCTGGGAAGGGATACTATATGCATGCTCCAGACTTTGTAAAGCAATCCAATTCCTCAGCTGAAAAAGCCAAGAATACAGCTGAGCAGTTACAAATAGCCAGAAATAGCCCCCTCCACCCTCCCCAGCTTAAAGAAAGGAGGTTTGTCACAAGGACCAGTGGAGAAATGGATGAAATGAGAGCAGGAATGACAGAATCATTTTGGTTGGAGAAGACCTGTCACAAATGGCACCTAAAAGCTAGTTTGAGAGTTGTTCATTGCAAAGATCTGCAGTATTTCCTCTCCTGGTCTTACAAGTCCTTCACCTCCTGCTGTATGAGGGTTCTTCTTAACCAGGTGGTTCCTCTGCATGTTAGAATAAGCTACACAGCTGACAGCAAGACCATAAAGAGAAAAGACAGGACTGTGCTAGAACAAGCACATCAGATATAGATCCCTCCTTGTGATACAGGTCCTAATCCCACTCTTCCAAGCATGGAAACTATACGCTTCCATGCACAGGTGGATTTGTCTTATTTCCATCTCTCTGCTGCAGACTTTGCTCAGAAGTAACCAAGTGGTCCTGTCTGTTACAAGCCTTACTCATAAGAAATGCATAGATAGCAAAGGAGTAACAGGCTACTTAGTGACTGCTCTTCGGAACTCTATCGTAAATCTGCCGTGGCAATTCTTGCAGGAAAGAGGATCTTGCTCCCATTACTTGGTCCCAGTGTAGCTAGAAACAGTAAACTTCCAAATCAGAAGACAAAGATCTGACATCTGCTTCCTTCACCTTTGTTAATTCCTACTCCTGTTGATCACTCCCATCCCTGGGGACAGCTTTCCATTCCAGTCATGTTCAGTCAGAAAGTCAGTCAGTCATCACAGAGAAAATCAATTAATGCTTGTCGCAAGAATTATTTGATAAACTGGAATCTGTCTCTTAAAGAGTGAAGGGAAGATTCTACATGGCTGACTGCCAAGAAACACGCATTCATTTACAAAATAACCTTGAAGGAACCACTTTAAACCTCAGGTTGCCCAGTGAGACCTATGCCAACTTTCCCCCTGTTAAGTACACGTATTTGTCCTGAGATGTGAATCACTGAGTCTGCAGAGATTCCATTTAATTAACAAAAAAACCTCCAAGTAGTGAAGGATTAAAGGGATTATGCATTTGGAAAGCAAAGTAAAAAATTAAAGTCTGCTTTTGTGAGCCATTCATTTACTGCCTACGCTAAGCAGGACAGTTAAATACCAATGATTATTAGAATACCTCTTTAATTAGTCAGTAGCTCCTGCCCACGCACCAAACTTCTACAGAACTACCTGAAATTTGTCCTCTAACATCAGTTATGGATATTGGAGCCATAAGTGTTCCTAAGCCTCTGTGGTACAAATGGGAAGAACACGTGTACACCAAATGTGAAAATTTGGACAGAAAAATGAAGACAAGCACAAGGACACCTCTGACAAAGCTGCCTTGTTCCATCCCCGCTGTAGATGCAAGCCCTTAGCCTCTTGCTCCTATAGTCAATGAGACAGGGCACCATCTTTGAAGATAGCAAAATCTTAATAAGTTGCCAATAAAATGGTTTGTAACGAGAAACTAATGAGGCAGAGCACCGTGCAATTAACACAGTACGAGGTAATTTCAAGCAGGGAAATCCAGAAGACAACTCTTATGCCTCATCCTGCTCTTGCAATTTGCTGCTTTAGTATTTCTGCACTTCTTCATTTTGAGCCAGAAAAAGTGCAAAACAACAGCCTGGCCTGCTCACCCCATCATCCAAACGACCAAGAAAAGACCCAGCAGGATATTGCTGCCTCCCTTTTTGACATTAGTAGTACCATCTTTTTTAAAAGTTGCACTTGAAGCCTTTGGAAATGGAAATATTAAAGCTGAAATTAGTTTCTTTAAATCCTCAGCTGTATAGATGTCTGCATGGGCAGGCTCCAGAACCATAATTTGTATGGAAAACTCCTCAATAATCTACTTAAAAAGTAACAAATGGTCTAAGTTTAAGAACAGAACAAGAGTGAAAATGTCATTGTGTGCAGCAGTCACCTAGCTCCGCAGCAGGATTAGCTTGATAATTTCTTATTAGAACCTAAATTAAACTTCAGGAAGACTGTACTATCATTTTAAAAAGAAAAATATAATATCTACTGTTGATATGACTACAAATAGACATACATTCCATATACCAACAGCACTTACACAAAAGTCCAGAGATAGAAATATACCCTAGTGTAGAAAAACTACTGTGAATATACAGGAATACAAGGTACATGGGAGCCACAGTTGCAGAAAAAGGCAGGTTAACGCATAGTACTATAAACAAAACCAAAGGTAATCATCCCATTATGTTTAGTAAGGTCTGTACTGTAATATATACAGATAGAAGGGTACTGCACTGTGCTTGGCTGTTTTTCTAAAGAATCACGCTACCTGATCACCCACAGTGAACATAAACTTGTGCATTTGTGAGCTTCGTTTTGGAGTAAATCAGTTGCCTCTGACAGAAGATTCAAGCACAATGGCTGTTCCCATCGTTTGTGGCTACAACTGCTGTAGACATGTAGCAGGCACAAAATTTGATTCCCTCTTCCCCACACAATGCCCCAAACTATCCTGGCAAGTGTTACTCCCTAATAGATTCCCTAGACCATGTAGGCATCTTCATGCCCTGCTCAAGGCCTCCAGCCTGTGCTTTTCCTGTGGCAGACAGAAAATGATTTAATTAAACCATACTAAAATAAAAATGGTATGATCTGTGCTGAGGTAGTGTAGTGATGGACAGTAGTAGAAAAAACAATCCTGCAGTTTCATATGGCCCTCCTGCAATGTCATGATATGCATCAACCTATAGTTTTTATTATCTTGTCCTCAGGGCACAGGGCTATTCCTTCATGCTCTTCAGCTCTACAATGCGCAAGGGTTCTGTTTCAATGCCTATACAAATTAAAACCAGTTTCCAAATAACGTTATTACAAAACATATGAAATGCAGTATTCGGTTCCTACAAGTTGTTTAAACACTTTCAGAAAAAAACCATCAGCATGATCCACGATGTTTTCAGTTACAAAGGACTGTGGCTGATGGGAATCATCCAAGCTGAGCATCCTGAGAATGAATAGAGAAACGTGACATTTAGTTTGACAACTATGGAACTGCTAAGCTCGTCCCTAGAGATGCTATTGGACAACCTGGGAAGCTCATCCCTAGAGATTCTATCAGACAGCTTGGGAAGATGGACCAGCAGGGGCAGGACCAGGGCTGACTAGAAGCCCGGATCCCTGGAGAGCAGAACCACAGGGAAGCAGAAGTGTGAACAAGCTGGTGTGCTCAGGGATGGAGGGGAACAGAAAGCAGCGCTAAACTCCGTGGCTCTGTTTGCCGAGGACGTCTGTTTTCTCATCAAACTAGAAAACAATTAGTTTTAAAAAAAAAAAAAAAAAAAAAAAGCAGCTGTATTGGGTGTGTTCATTAATAAGTACAGGCAGCAGCCACCTCGCGCGCCAGTGCCACCCTGCGGTCCCTGTCCATGGTCCTGGCCCCAGGCACGGACCGAGCCCCGGCGGCACCTCCTGCTGCCCTTCCATCCCCTCCATCCCCTCCATCCCTTCCATCCCCTCCATCCCCTCCATCCCCTCCACCCCTGCGCCGCCCGCCGCAGCAGCCAGGGCAGGCTGAGCACCGCCGGGCAGCTCACGGCAGCCCCGCAGGGACGGAGGCGAGAGGAAAGCTGGTACGTGAACGCAACAAGGGGTAAGAAAGGGCTGACAAAGAGGCTGCTGCCTAAGAGCCCCGTGAAGGTCAAGATTCTGCACAAAATGCTGTAGCTGTGGTTTCAGAGGGTTACACTGGATAACGAAGGCAGGCCTTCCGAGCTTCGTAACGTGAGAAGAAGCCTTGACTGCTTCTAGAAATGCCAAGACAGTAAAGGCATTAGGAGAAGGAAAAAGATGGTCATAGTAAATGAGGAACTGGAGCAGATCATGCCACTCTTCATGCAAGAACGACTCAAGAGTGAAGACTCTGTCCTGACCCGACTGTCTGCTTTACTTTGATCTACATAATTGTTGTGGTGCTCTTCAGCAGACCGAGCTTCCCATGCAGTTCCAATACCAGCAGTGATGCCGACTCCTATCAGTGAAGCTACTCAAGAAAAACTAATGTCTCAGGAATACAGTGTATGGATCCTTCCTCCTGAGTGACAGACACTTGACCTTATTTAATCATTCATCGAAAAAAAGGTAAGAGTTCTTTAGCTGAGGAATGTGTATGTGTGCAAGAGGGAAGAGCAATAAAGTCTTTTTCAGAAGAGAAAAATGAAAAAAAAAAAAATAACCCAACCCAAACCCAACATTAAAGGGTCGCTTTTCCCCAATGCAGTTACCTTGTGCAGGGTGTAAGCCCACACCCGCTGCCTGCTGGCGGGGACGTGCGGCCGGCGCTGGCTCCCAGGCACCCCAGCCCCTTGCAGGAGGGTTCTCAGAGCCACCTCCGGGGCAGGAGCCCCCAGCCGGCTCCCTGGCCCCCCGGGGACACATCCAGCCAGCGCAGAGACAGGCCCCTCCTTTGAAATGGAGTCTGGAAAGGAGGGACCCATGACTGGGTGAGGCACACTGGCTCGCTATGAAGCAGTCCAGCCACCCAAAAGTTACCCTAGCCCAAATCAGAAAGCCAAATAGCACAATGCATTCACCTACCCCAGTTCTTCCTCAACCATTTTCTCCCTTTACACCCCTGCCACCAGGAAGGAAAGGATGGCTGCGCTGTCTCTAGGATCAGAGCTGATTTGGACTGCTTTGGATTATTGGAAGGTCTCCCAAACCCCAATACTTTGCCTTGAAAATGCCCCACAGCAGACTGCACTGCCAGAAAGAAGCCTGGATTGGAAACTCTTATTATTGTTTCCAAGCGCTGCAGAGGCAGACACACACCTCCGAAGGAAACGAGCCCAAGGCTCCAGCTTGCCCTATAGCTGCGACTGACTAAACGAGGGTGTAGGTTTGGGCAGCCACTGATGAACAGCCCGTGCCTTTTTGCGAGGCTGCTCTGCACCGCTTTCTGTGCAGTGTGCTGCCCGGGCAAATGAGATAAAGAAGTTTTTATTCTGCTTTTGTCCAGACCGTAATTTCTTATTAGGGCTGAACAGATTATTTGGGATACCTTGGGAGAGCAGGAGAAAGGTAAAAAGAAAGTTCCATTCTTGCTGCAGAAGCAGTCCTCTCTTTCCCTACACCGCCTGCTCTCATAATTTCAGTTTTAAAAATAAACTGTAACTGCATAGTTAGTTCCATTACACTTTTGGTGGAAGAAATCTTATTTCAAGATCTGGTCTCTGCTCCTCTGTTTGCGTCTCCATTATCCAGAATCCGATTCCCATAAGATATGGGTGCTGTATTTCCAAGCTCCAGTCATGCCAGACTTAACTTTCCTTCATGTCAAACAGTGTGAAGTCACAGCAGCGCTGAGAGGACAGGGGAATTAAGGACCAGGTTGTCAAGCTTCACTTGGAGAATATACCCGGACTACAGTGTGCCAGCCCAGCAGGGCCAAAAATCAGGAGGTTTTTTCCCCCCAAACTGGTGGAAACTATGCTACAAAGGAGAAATGTTTTGGCAGCTGCGATCCTGTATTAGAGACTTTTTAGACCACTTGCCAATTCTGTAGCAAATTAAAATATCTTCAGAAAGGTCTACGGACCCGCCACCTTCATTTCCGCAGAGGTGTGTGCTCAGTTCAGCACGCACACTCACCTGCGCACCTTCAGCCCACCTCAGAACAAGAAAACCTAGGTCAGAACCTCCTGGAGATCTTCATAACTGTGAGATAAATATATCACAGAAGATAGAAGTACTACTGTGCGTACCCAAAGATGTCACACGGTGCTATTTGGCTGGGCAGAACGCACACCGCTCGTGCTACGTTACAGCTCGCACGCTGTGGGCAGAAGTGGCATCTGCGAATACGGAAGTTTACAGCAAATTCCCAGGTTCTGGGTAGTTTTTTTTCCTTTGATCCACCAAGTGTCCAAACAGGCTATTTTCAGTATGCTCTGAAATGTAGAGTATGCACAAGGCAACGCAAGCTAGTGGGAGGGAAATGCACATCTGACCTCACAAGGCAGCTAATTCTGTATGCAAAATAGATGTAATAATCATGTTATGGAGCTGGATAATTAGCTAAAATGAGAAATTTTAAGTTAACTTCTTAGGCGTTAATGATGCTAAACCAGCAGTGACAGCAAAGCAAAAAACCCAAACCCCTAAATGATATGCTAGAGCCTAGCAGGGAAGTAAATCACACACAAATATTCTTTCTCTCACACCAGCCAACACGTATAACTCATTGAAACAAGATGTTCAGTTAAAAAGTCTGGTAAAATTCAAAGAAGAGCTGGACATGTGTATGAGAAGCAGCTCATTTGCAATTACAGGATAAATACAAAAATGTTCTACTGCATGCCTCTCTTCAGGCAAACTACATTCAAGCCAAAAAGTTACACCAAAACTCATATCCTAGGAAGAAGTCCCTCATACAAATGCTACTGCTAAATCACGTCTTCCCTGAAATTCCTGCTTTTGCCAACTGTCACAATACTTGACTAAAGTAACAACTCATGCTTACTTATCATAAAGCACTTCAAATCAGGGGAAAGAACTGTTGCATTACAGATTAGATCTCATCCTTATTATTTTACTTGGAAGGGGGATAATTTTGGGGGGTGTTTTTGGTTGGGTTTATTGTGTCTTTTTTTTTTTTTTTTTTATTTTTCTTGACTTCATTAACAACTTATTCTTCATGAGCCACCATTTAAAACCAAGAATAGCTGTTTCTTCTGATAATTAAGGATAATCTTTTATGATAGGGTAACATATACTTATTATTCAGAGTTTGCTCAGTAATTTATCTGACTACTGCTGCCCTGTTATTTTAAACTGAAGCATATGAAAGAAAGTCTATTAGCATAAATAAGAACTTTAAAAAAGTTTTCCCCAAAATTCAAAGAGTGTCTTGCAAATTGATTTCCAAGTTTTCAAAGTGCAATTCACGTTTACCTCCCTCACCCGTACATTCAGGGTTTCGTACCTTTGTTTAGGATGAGCTGTTTCTTCGCTTTGCACGATGACGTGCGCACTTGTCCCCTGAGGAAATGCCTTTGACATTTTGGTAGAGGGAAGAGTGTCTAAAATGACAACTTCGAATCTGAGTAAAGGCAATAAGCTGTGGGCACGCTGCCCAACTTCCACATGACGCACTTCACGATGGCTCTAAGAGGCTGAGTCTTCCTTGACAGAAGACAAAGGACATAAGCTGCTTCTGAAGAGTGCTTCATTAGCTTTCCTTGGAGGATGCTCAGAGCGAATATTGCTAATGCCATTGTCATTGATAGTTCACTGAAGGAGAAGCATTTGTACAGAGCATCCAGCACCAACAGTGAGATCATGCATCAAATCAGACCTAATTACTGTCTGCAGTTTTGGAACGGAGGGTTGCATGACTCAGATGAGGAGAGAGAATTCCTCTCTTGCTACTTACTCCTCTCGTAGGGAAGCACAGGGAAAGGGGTGTCTAAAATGTATTAGGCTAATTCTGTAGAGAAATTCTTTTGTCGTATCCACTCAATTCAGCAAAGAGAAGTCCAGAGAAACGGGATTTTGATACCCGCAGCGTGTCTTCTATAAGTCAATACCAGACCTCTCTGTACACGCAGGACGATGGAATGGAAAAGCTTAGGCTGGAAGAACCTCTGAAGGTCCCCTCTCGCCTCTCCCCCTCCCCACCCCTGCATTCAATGGGGATGCTCAGGGTCTTGTCAAGCTTAGCTTTGAAATTCTGTCCCGTTCCATCCTTGAAGCTGTTCAAACCTGACTGGACACACTCCTGGACAAAGTGCTCTGGCAGACCCTGCTCTGAGCAGTGGGGATTAAACTAGATGATTTCCAGAGCTGCCTTCCGACCTCAACCATGCTCTGATTCCCAGAGTCCACAGCTTTTCTGGACAACCTGTTAACCATGCACATGCGGGGCATGTTCTCTGAATTAGACCTGCAGCAGAAATACATCTCTTCTGTACGATCGATGTAGCTAATTTGAAATGTCTGGGAGCCGCAGATTTATAATAGAAAAATAAATCTTCAACAGGACACGTTAATAAAGGCAAAAGGAAGCTGGTAAGTTCAATCCTTTTGCAACTTACAATTATGATGCAATTCAGCATAGGGAAAGAGCTTCAGTAACATCAGCCGAGGGACCAGAGCAGCCAGTCCTTGCTCTTGGACACAAAAAATGAAATTGTAAGTAGAGAAGACAAAATACACTAGATGGAGGGAATAAAGACTACAGTTATGAGATGACGTATGGCAACTACTGTGTTAGCATTAAATAAAAGCAAAAGGCAAACAGGGAAAAAACTTAGCTAGCACACATGGAATTAGGTAGTTAGTTCCAACTGATGGAAAGAGAAGATAAGTGAAATGGAAAAGGGTCTCCCAGTCTAGTACAGGACCTGTGTTTAATATCAGCCGAAGCAGTTTATATGTACCAAGCAAGTCTCCAGATGGAAGCTGAACTTTCTCTGCCAAGACAATTCTCTAGGGCAACATTGGATGAGGTCTTCTCAAATAAATAGATGTGAAATGCTACGGGGGGAGAAAAAAAAATAATAATTGAAATACTCCCCTTACATTCTCTTTGTAAATTAACTAGATGTTTTAACTCCCCTTCTCTTTTACTTTTTCTGGCACAAGAACCCCAAATACAACACAACACATCCATCCATCTCAGAAAAGTGAAAAAAAGAAAAAGTGCATTTCATATCAGATGCTTTGCGTCAAGCCTGCTAAAGCTCATAAATCAGCTGTCTTATTGCCCTGGTCATTTCAACCAATGTCTGACCCTTTTGTTAACTCATGATTTATAACTGGAAGTTACTTTTTTTTTTTAATGCCAGATTTATAAACTTTACTGTGCTTGGTTTGATATAATATCCATTTTGTACACCAAGCTATAAGACAGCAAATTTATTGTCTATGAACTGTTACCTTGAAAAATTACATCAATGCAAAGTGGTTTCCATTTAGAATCAATGGGCAATAAATTCATTGGATTTTTTTTTTTTGAAGGGGGGAGAGAACATGATGATATTTATGAGGTCATGAGCGGCTATATAACGGGTGAAACTGGGAGCAGAGGCAACAGACAGGAGTTCTGAGTTACAGGGGTGGACGAAGACGAAATATATTCAACACAGCAACGATGCATAAGCTGGTATTCTGCTGTCTCATTATTATCAGCTTCTCCTGTCCTCTCTCGTCTCTCCCCATCATCAACGCCAGTGAGATGTCTTATCAACTCTCAGGTAAGAGTCCTTTGATTTTAATGGTCATAGCAGGGGCTGGAGCAGACAAACCAGAAGAGCAGCAGGTATGCTTTCTGAAGGGCCTTTATCTGTGCTGATCAGCTGTAGAAAAAGCAGGAATGTCTTCAGGATACCGGCAGCACCAGTGACATCATCAGTGGGTGCTAGCCTTGTAAAATGGGGAGGTTGGGTGCCCTAAATATTTCTTCCTGCTGCTTTGAGAGCCAGGAGACAAAGGTATCTGTGCCTTCTAGCACTGCATGCGAGCTGGCATGTACAGCGTCTGTCTTTGAAGCAGCATTAGCAGGCACTGGGTAATGTAAAGAAGCTTGGCTGCACGGTCCCTCCTCTTGCTACACTTCAAAATAAGCTGCTTTTAACTGAAGTTTAAGTGAAGGGGGAAACCTACTGCAAAGATTCACACAGTCCTGCTTAGATCAAGAACAGGCAAGTCTGTCTCTCACTACAAAAACAGCAAGGTATTGAGCGTGCTGTTTGCTTGCACTAATGCAGATTCCATTCAGTCCAGTGAAAGAATAAATCTTGGAGAAAGCTGTCCTTAAAGTTTGAAATTATACTGTCAGTCAAGAGTGAAACGGCTCAGTAAAAATGCACGGCAGAGCCTGGAAGGTTACCGTCATCAGCCCTGACCTGTGCTGGAAGAGCTTCTGAAATGAGTTCTGAAAGAACAGGCAAATCAAACCCAAAGTTATTGCATAAGGCTGACTATGAAAAAGCGGCTGTTCGTACATGCTTTGCAGGTGCAACAGCTGTTGCTCTGGTTCACAGGTATCTGCAGTCCCTAGTTTGCTTTGAAAATCCTGGACTTATTAAGCCAAGCATCTTCTCAAGCCTTTCACTATGTAACTCGCATTTACAGGCAACCATGACTCAGTACGGATAACATCTATCACATCACAAGGTGAACGAGCTGGCTCTAACAATTACTGCATTTGTTTGAAGACATCCATTAGGCTTATTAAATCTTCCTTGCTAATATAAAGAGTCTCTAGGCTGGGTAAAATAGAAGTAGAACTTTGTATTAAAGAGGGTTTTGTTTGGGGTTTTTTTGTTTGTTTGTTTGGGTTTTTTAAATCTTAAAGCAAATTTACCTGCTAACACTGCTTTGAATCAAGAAATAATACGAGGCTAGAGATACAAACTGTCTCCACATAGCACAGGGAAGTTACAGTACTCTTATTCAGTCTTACACTGAAAGTCTTACACTGTCCTTTGCAATTGTCCTTTTGTACAGTGAACAAGCTAGCAACATGGATGTCCAAGGTCTTTAAGTTCTTGATCTTGGTCCAAGTTTTTGAAATGTTGGGGGATTATTTTCAGCTGTTTATTTTCTTATCTATTCCCTATTGAGGCACTATACAGTTTCACCCACCCCTGCAGGTAAAAGCAACTACAACTCCACAGTATCATCTAAAAGTGCAACTACAAAGTGATATTCATCTACATAGCCAGAGTTTGATAACAGCACCACCCTCCTGTTGCCCACAGTTTTGAATGTCTGCTATATATTAACAAAGATGAAATTTACTGCTCAGATTACAAAAGCCTTATTTACCTCAAGTATAATGTCGCTAAGGGCTCCTGTTGGCAACCTGCCTTGGGGCACAGGCTAATTACAGAATTCTAAATTCTTGATGTACATACAAATTAATTCCATCAGGTATCAGCAGTCTGTTGTTTCAGAAGAAGTAATATCATCTGTACTGGTACGCACAGTAAATGAGAGAGATGATTGATTGAAATGCACTGAGAAGCCTAGCTGCTAAAATGTGGTTTAAGATTTCCTACAACTATTCCTGCCCTTCACCCCATTTTATTGCATTTAATAGTTGGGAAACTGAGCAGGTTAATAGGCCTTGAGCAAGAAGTTCTGTCTTTATTCATAGAAAAGCTCCACCATAGGAACTAGTTGATAAAGAAATGGACTAAAAAAAATAAAAAAACTGCACGCAAGTCTGAGTTGTCTACAGCTGGGTACCAGAAAGATTAGGCTGTGAGTTTCCCAAGCAATGGGAGGGGCTGCTGTTCGTCAAAAAAACTTTCTTAGAGATAGATCTGCCAGAGAAACGAGAATCGGAGATTAACATCAGGAAGGTATCTCTTCTCCAAGTTTTGGAAGGAAAAAGACCCAACCACCAACCAACCAACCAACTATCCCCTACTACATTCATTAAATGAGGAGGGATGACCAGTGATGTCGTGATAATCTTCAACCAGTGGGGCCAACAGACCTGATCAGAAATCATCTGAGACGGACTGAAACCGGGATACAAAGCATAAGACTCTTACTGTGTCCCTGTTTCTGTCATCTTCCACTTGCAGCCGATGAAGATTCGAGATTAAATCTGGAGCGGTTAGGCAGCCTAGGAAGCCCTTCCCTGCTTCAGTTTCTGCCAGAGCTCTTGGGTACGCTGCCTGAAGACAACAAGGCAGGTGAGGATTTATCACAGCAGTTCACGGGAGAGTGCCCACGGTTTGCATGTCCAGCTTCCACAGAAACCGTGCCCCGACTCCTGGGCATTTACTGAAATACAGCGTTATGTGTAGGCAACAGACAGCTGTCATTTTGTTACCCGGGACCTTGGGGGAACCTGCTGAGCAGCCATGCCTGCAGCTCAATACTAGCTGGAGAAGTCTCCAAATTAGTTTAGCAAAACCTCCACGTGGCAAAACCGGGGCAAGGCAAAGATTGGCCTAGAAGGAGCTAGCAGGCAAAACGAAATAGCACAGTCTCTTAAAAAACATCAGTACTTGCCGAAAGTGCAGAATCAATAGCAATATATGGTTTGGGCAGCTACGTGACAGATGCCTGCTGAAGAGGACAGCACAGCTTGCATCTGCAGTCCCACGTCCTGCTGGAACTGTGTGCTGCAAGAACTGCAGTGCTGTAGCAAAAGGGTTTTCTGTCTGGTCCTCTGAACATTCCAGTCCGAGACTTCTGCCCGCTATAGCACCATGGCACACAAGAATGGCTTGTGTAGGTTCGCAATTTCTAAATGGTAAAACATTTCATCGTGTCTCCCCTCTACTAGGTCTTAGCCCCAGCAGCTACAACCCAAGGCAAAACATCAAAGAGGTAAGCGAATGACCATCTGTCACTGAAACAAGAAAAATAAGGCTCCCCATTTTAAAATACACGGAATTGTTACCAAGACATCACTTCAGACCCACAGACTTCATAAACAGTATAGACACTAGTATGCCACAGTGTTCGGGAGGCTGGAATCACTTAGCAGTTAGATAAGCCGGGGAGGAAAAAGAAAAAAAAAAAATAATAAAGAAAAAAGAAAAGAAGAAAATAAAAAGAGAGCAAGTAATCCAGAGCATTTCATTCTAGACCCCCTGCTTTTTTCCCCAGAAAAGCAGCTTTCTAAATAAAGGCCAATTTCCAGCTTCAGCAGGTCACGCCAGTACATTAACCAGTATGAGCCGCCTGTCATTCCCTCCCCACCACCACATAGGCTACAGAGTATTACCAGATTTGTGATGAACCATTGGATAAACAGAGAACATCATTCCTGTTCACTTGTCCGCTGAATTAAATACAAAGGCAGAAGACAGGGACTGTGTTTAGTGCATCACCTAAACCAGAGGGCACACTGGGCAGCCGCCTCTCCTTCCCCCAGTCAGGGCTGGGTGGTGGGTTGGGGCAGCAAAGTCCGTGCTTTCCCGCTGGGAACGTTCACCATGCAACAGTAACCTCTCTAATCCTGTTTGACTTCAGACTTCCTATGGAAATCATCCTCGAATTGCTTTGCTGGGACGCTTCTTGACCAAGGACAGGAAGCAGTACAAGAAACGTGGGAATCTTTCCGAGTGCTTCTGGAAATACTGCGTGTAAACAGGAGGAGAAACTCTCCCTGACTTGGGTTGCATAATTTATACAGATGTCTGAAAACATGTATATAGATTTGCTTGATTTAAAATGAAGACAGCTCCTAACTTTAGACTCTATGCTACTTGGAAATTAATAAATTCTTGATGTTTTGCAATTATGCTGTGAGCAGTGTAGTATTTTCTGAGTTCACCACTACGGGACAAAAGTAATGGGACAAAGAGATAAATACGCAACATGAAGAGAATGCAGGCAGGGGAAACAAGATTCCCACGGGGTGCTGTAAAACCTCCCAGAAGAGCGATGCCTCAGCTGTGTCTAAGCCCAGAGGGAAGAGGTCTTCCTCCTGTGCCAGGTAGATCAGGGTGCCAGGATGAAAGGGTCATTGCTGCATTCCCTGATGTTGCTGAGCCGGTGAGGGATGGCACCTTCACAGTGCTCAGTCCCCGCTGCTGCCATCCCCAAGGCACCACAAAAACAATCAGCGCCTGCCAGGATCGCACATCTGCTCCCACTGCCGCTGGAGAGAGAACTGGTTCTCTTGGTCACTTGTAAAGACAGACCCACAAACCTATTTCTTTGCAGCACCGCGCCTGGTCCCCAGCTGCACAGGTCAACAGGGTTATCTGTGCATGGCACAGGCCTTCAGAATCGTGTCCGATTATCACCAGGCACAGCGTGGCAGGTAAACATTACAGTTGTCCATGTCAAGGCTTCACACCCAGACTGCAGACACTCAGCAGACAGGGACGGCACAACTTCAAAGATTCTATGACTGTGACCTGCGCTTCTGTGGCTCCACACACAGATGAAGGCGATACAGGGACACAGACCACCAGTGTTACCAGGGCAAGCCACCTGCCTGGGCACTCAAGGACAGCGAGATTAATTCCCCTGAGCCACCACAGGGCTTTTACACTCTTGTTGCATCGTGGCACCTAAAGCAAAGGAGGGAGAAAACAAAAGAGCAGCTGGCAAAAGGGTTTGTCTGACTCTTTTGCATGTGGAGCACCAGCACACTTTCTCAATCCCGGGTAGCTCCTGAAAATATCTGCAAGGAATAGAGCTAAAGAGTCAGGAATTGTCTCTGGGGGACAGCAATCCTGATGATAATATGCACAAACAGTCTGAGCTGTGAAGCCCTACCTTGTTCAGTACATGCTTCACATAAATCTGGTGCTAATCAAGGCTCACAGAAAGCTTGAAGTAAATGTCACCTAACAGTGATACACATGCTACATTGATCTCAGTAATATACATCATAAATCTCTGACTGCTGTTTAAACAAGGCCTACAGGCTTGATACAGTTTGTTCACTTCACATAAATTGTAAGACAGATGAAGCCAGCTGTAACAAAGAAAAATGTCCTTACAAATGCAGAGCAGCTGGATGCACTGTGCAGCTATTTGAAATCTTCTAAATACTCATCCTTCTCTTAAACAATGGAGCAAGTCCGTGCCTGTCTGGAAATTAGTCCTTTCCTGCCACCTCAGTCAATAAAAACTTGTAAGAAAAGACTTCAAATTTAGCTAAATGAATAACCATCTAAGGTTTATTGCACAGACAGGGAAAGGTGTAGAGCCTACAAAGACTAGGGTGGCAGGGGGGTAATCTGTTCAATCCCATTTCAAAAATTGCAAACAAAGCAAAATAAATAAAACCACACTGAACAGTAATTAAAAAAATATGACAAGTATTAAAAAGTTCACTAGTCATCTACATTAAAGAGTAAGGGAATGAAGAGAGCTATCAGGTGGTGAGGATGGAGTCAAGACAAGGTAATCAAGCTATAAACCTTCAAAACATTTCAGCTTTCAATATAATAATATTATAATATTATATTATAATATAATATAATAATATAAAAAAATACTTGCTAAGCAGTGACGGCATCTAAAGTAGCAATACTCAAACAACTTACTGTCTTCAAGCTAGCCCAGGGCACAGCGGCAGGGGCTGGGGGGAATTCAGGTAATTCTAATTAGCACGATTTCAGCAGAGCACAAAACTCCCAGCCATTCACAGTCCCTGCCTCTGGTAGGAAGGAGTTCAGGCCACATCTTTGGACATGAGCGGTAGTTCTCAAAAAGACAACTGTCTGAGACCCTGTTGCACACCCAGCTGCATCCTTTCCTTCCTGAAGGAAACGCTCATGGCAGATGCCAGATAAACGCAGTGCCAGGATCCAAGAGAGGAGAGCCCTGCCAGTCTGTGAAACAAAAGCAAACTCTGCTTCTCCCTGATCCTGCTACAGCCTTCAACTCCTGCCAGCTTTCAGCTCCAAGTTTTTCCTCTCTTCTGCAGGCCAGAGATGAGGAGCTGTTGCAGAAAACTGCAGAGACTGTAGGAATTGCTCCAGCGGCCGGGCTGCCTACCTGCCCACCGGCCAGGGCAGAGCTCGCGGAGCAGCAGGAAGGAGCAGCTGCAGCTGGGGACGCCGCAGGAGTCCCACCGGAGCTCTGCCTGGAACGGTCTCAGGCAGCAAACCGAGCATCCTACGGGCGCCAAGCAGGCAGACACCCGTCCCAGCTGCACAGGAGCAGCATCTAACATTTCCTGAAACTTAACACAATTGCGGAGCAAACCTACTACAGAAAAGCTACGGTCCCGTTACTTTTGATATTGGGGTAAGTATCACAGGTCCGATACTTATCTCTCATGCACAAACAGTACAGAAGTACTTCATTCAGCTCACCTTTGACATCCACGTAGAGGTGAAAGCTACAGGTTAATTACAAACAAGAACTTCAGCTGACAGGAGGATGACTGCTACTGACAAACCAGGAACGCAGCTGGACTGACATCTGAATAAAGACACAGCACCACCTTGAACTTTCTTATTTCACAAGCCTGTCCACTTCTCATCATTTTTGGACCAAAAATACCTAGACAATTTGATTCACATTTGTAAGTATGTTTAGAGTTACCAAATCACCCTTTCAAAAATTAGTAAGCCATCAGCAAAAATAAATCCATTACCTTCGAGATGCCTGTATTTCCAGGAACTGCACCCACTTACCTTGCCAGAAGCACCTTAGTTACATATACTTATCTAAGATTACTTCTTTCTTTTCCAATTTTAGTAAGATGCTACCGTCTTTTGTTCTGTACCTTGTACTCCCTGCAGTGACTTTGCCTTTTTCCTGCAGGCTTTTTTAAGCACTGTCAACCACACTTCCCTGTAAAGCCCCTGAAATCAGAAAAAGGTGAGCAAATTGTTCCTCTGCCATTGGTTAAGAACTTCATTGCTCTGAGACATGCCTGCAAATTAAACCAATGGCTTGTTTCTTTGTACCTCCTTTAGAACACCAATTCTAGCGTGGTGGGGCCAAAGCACTCCCAGAGCGTTTATTATTCACCTTTTCTAACAAAATCAGCAGAGACAGAAGCTTTAAATCCTGCATGCCAACCCCCAACCGCTTACACACCCAGACATAATCCTACACATTCAAAAGGTAGTTGCCTTTCTTCGTGGGATGCAATCAGAAAGGAAACAACATGTCTTGAAGTGGGCGAGGTAGAGCAAGATAAAAAACCACCACAAAACTTCACACAAAAAAGGATGAATGGCCACTACGTGACCGTTTTCACTGTACCCACAACCTCAACACTTACGTACAATCAGGAAAGCATCATGAATATTTTCTTACAAGTCTGTTTTGTAGAAATTACCAGCAACAAAAGTAAACACACACTTGAAACAGTTCTTTGCCTCATATTTTTCAGTTTTATTTATAAAAACAGAAGCTCCTTTAAAGTGTACAGTTAAAATCACAACTGTAAATTCAACCACAGCTGAATATTATTTCAACAAAATATTCCTATCAACTGATGTAAAAATTCATTCGACTGTGATTTAAAACTCGATTCAGCTGGAGGATAAACTTACTAGTACACTACTCAATCAGCGAATACTTACTGTGCTGTAAAAACACACTAGGGTCCCTCCTGTTCATAGCAAAACGTAATTCTGTACTTATGTATACAACAAAAAAAATTGCCAGCGAAATCCATCAAGGGTTTCCAAACTGCTGACACCCCCACAGGGGGTAGTAACTGCATCATTACTGTACTTGTGTGTATTCCCTTTGATCACCAAAAAAGTGACCTTCCAAGTGGCTCTAAACTGTCTGCAACATTTTAATTATGCCAGGCAAAACAAAAGTCACCAAAACAAAATCGCAGGTGCAAATCTGGCGGCAGTATTTTACTCCATTGGTCTTTCACATCAGAACTGGATCTCACTTCAACTACTCTAGCAAACTACAGAGACTGAAAAAAGTAATGTAAGCTGAAGTAAAAACTACTAGTTCCTGAAAACTTAAGGAAACTAGGTCCTTCCCAAAAGGAAGGCTTGATAAGGCATTTGATTGCAAGATGCTGTGGTTCTAGTGGGGTAAAGAGTAGCTTGGGAAACTTTTTTTTTTTTGTAAACCTGGTTTTGCAGCAAAGACCATTTAAGTTTTTGGGCAAATAATTTAGTTTCATCCTTACACAGGGCACTGATTCACCTCCTACATTTTTCTCCCATACCATAATGTTTCCTGTAACCCAGGACTAGGGTAGCTCCAGACAAGGAATTTCGCACCTAAGATTTAGCCAGGATTACAAAGTTTGAATTCAAACTCCTAGGCACATGCACCTTCATTATATATGGTCAGAGGGTATGGTGTTCACAGCACTACAAACTATCTAGGTTTCTGTTGCTATATGATCCTGCTGGGCACAAATTCATAGTCGTAGGCGGTACAAGAAGGGTTAACATTTCCAAACAAGAAACATACGTAACATGAACAAGTTTCTACGTACAGGTCAGAATCTTGACCACTTGTAGCAAAGGCAGCACAGGATACAGTGAGTGAAGATGCCCAAATGATACTCCCAGGTTTGGTATGAAGTGGGGGTATGCATCTGTGCAAGTCCTTTGTGTCTCTGCCTCTTTTTACACAACTGGGATAATGACAGTCATCTTTTTGATGTGTCTCCAGACCTATGGATGAAAAGCATTATTCAATTGTTAGGTACATATTACCATTCTCCTACCGCTTTATAAAACGGATGACATACGTGGCTGCTAAGACATCGCAAACCATCTCATTTTCATATTCAGGAAATAAATAGTAGAAATAATGTACAGCAAAAGAGCCGATTATCTAACCTTTCCTTCTGGCTTACACTTTTAAACTATGTTGAAGGAGACAGCTGTCCTTACCTGGAGTATTCAATTTAATCTATTTCACTAAGTCTCAAAATACATTACAGCAGTCATTTTAATCTAAGCGCAGCTAACGAGAATGGATTCTAGTGCATCAGTTTAATTTGACAGCTAAGTTAGTTAAGAAGCTTCCCAATTAAGAAAAGAACCTATACACAAAGCATCTTATTACACATTTTAGAGCAAATATTTTAGGTAGTGTGGTTATAAAGCAGAATACTGTATTTGGAAAGTGCTGGAGAAAGACTAGGGAAGGTGTACGGTATTGCCCACATTTTCCTACTTGAGTACGTAACTTGCTATACATAAATACCTATGGAACTCTCTTATTTCACGAGGTGTTTAAAGTTCAAACACAAGAAGTACTGAGGATGTGTGGACCTCTTACAAACACAAGAAAAAACAAGTTCAAGCTAAAAAAAAGGAAGGAGAAAGAAATGCAGCTTAAGAATTAATAGGAAGCAATAGGTACAAACAGAGCAGGTAAGCATACTGAAAAAAAAAAAAAAAAAATTTTTTTAAAAACTGCCTGAGTAATAATAACCCTGAAAACTTAAAATTCTGTAAAAATAAACTTCCCTTGAAATAAGCTTTAAAGACAAAGATTATCACTGAATTGATTTTAAAGAGTAACAAAACCCTTTAGATAAATATAGTTTTCCTTCAATGATCTGCAGATCACAGCATTTTTACACTTGCTCAACAGCTTGAGGCTTACTAGTAACTGAAAAAGTGAAAATTCTCTACATAGCAGAAAAGGAAGAGTTACATGGAACAAAAGGGTGAATAACTCGTTACATTCCAAACCTCTCTGTTGAGAAGGCTAAGGTGATTAACACCACCACAAGGAAAATTTGATTACATTCGGCTTCTGATAAACAAAGGGGAAATCAGATCAAATTTGCTAGTTTTTAGTGAAGCACATCCTGTTTGAAGAGCACTTTGAGACATTCACCTTTAAGCTAGAAGTATTAATGTGAAAAAAAGTTCTTCTACGTACTGACAGAGAAAGCGGTTACCGCTTCCTGAGCAACAAACTCACACTACGCACAAACTCATTTTTCATCCATGGATTTCAACAGCCAGAGACTTCATTACAAAGAAAGAGGTTAAAACTTGTACAGGAAGTCAATAGTGGTAAGAAATAACAAATACGTGGTTTAATGTTCAAGTTCAACTCCACAACATGTGACTTTTCAAGAAAGCAGAAGAAATGAAGCTCGATCTCTTTTTTTTCTTTTTGTTTTTGGCATCACTGCAACAAAAACAAAATAGGGAAATGGCTTAAAATTTCCTGTTTGCTATGTCTGGATTCAACTCACGTAACTAACACAATAACAAAAAAAATCAGATACAAATCTGCCTTTCAAAGTGCTAGCAACATAAAAGATTGCAGGTGTAGTTCCTTGAATTGAGAACTAGGCTATAGCGCCTTGTTAGAGAAGGTTTTCCATGGGTCTTTTATTAAAAAGCTGATCCCGTATAAGGAAACAACACCTGAATTGTTACTTCTGGGTTTTTTTTTTGATTGCTATTTATAATTTGATCTCTAGCGGGTTTGCAAACCAGTTACCCTGAACTAATTTTAAACACCTATCTTGAGAGACACAGCTTTCAAAACAAAAGCTATAAACCAACTTGGTTCCAAAACACTCATCACGAAAAACATAGGGAATAGCTTTGGTTCTTTTCACTGCAGTTTATTTTGTTGACGGGCACAAGCTGGCGAAAGGCATTTTGATGCAGAATAACTTGCCCGGTTTTCAACTGCTCATTAAAAAGCCTATTGGATTCTCGAACCAGCTACAGTGATTTTAGAGCCTCAGAGTATTAGCATCTTCAGTTTAGACCTTTAAATACCAAACAAACAAAAGTGAACAGCACTCTGCTGGCAGCTTGGTTTCAATGCATTTACCTTACTTGGAGAATAAACGCTCTGACCTGTTAGGTTCATCCCTGTAGGTTCTTAACCACCGCATCTTTTCAGACTCTCACTTGCCAAGTTCGAACAACCAAAACCTACACCCAAAACACCTCTGTATTTTGCTCGTCACTGAGCAATCAAAAGTCAGGAACATAACCCACTCTGCACCAAGTCTGTGAGGTCAGGAAGGGAAAGAGCCTCCCAGTGAGAGATTGTCTTCAAAGTCATGCCAGGAGCGGAGGGGTAATGGAGGAAGATTCAGTTTCACATGTGCGACTGCTCATGTTGGGAAGAGATAGCCAGATAGATTCACCGCCAGTATGTAGCGAAGCCAGAGGAAAAGAGAATGGGAATTACACCAAGCAGTTTTACTGACACAAGTGCCAATGTCTTCAGCGTTGCAGGAGTGGAGGTCATTTTCCCTTGTTTTCCATACTGTCATCAGCCACTGCAGCCTCACAACTTGCTTCCCTGATGTCACATGTAACACAGCCCTTTAAAAAGGAACAAGAATGTAGTCATTTAAATTCTCCTTTTAATGAGCGTATTTCAAGAAGTCAAATCCTGATAGCATGATATGTTCTGGTCTTGTTCCAGAGCCAAGGACATTGATTTCTCAGGTTTTCTGCTCCAAGAATAAACACCACAGGTCAGAACACCCCATTTGAAAATCCTAGCACACAGAGCATGCAGTGCTATAACAGATAATAGATTTTTCTGCTGCGTGAGTACATGAATACAGCCCACTGTGCCTTGAAATTTTCTATACAACTCATCACTGGAGCTTCAGAGCTTTAGCTGCAGGACTAGTTCTGCCTTGGTCTTTTCTTCTCCATAGCACCTGGGAGCAGTTTTAACTGATTAGGATGTTCTCTAATGGGTAGTGATATAAATCAGGAGTTTATCAGAGTGCCCAAGAGTTATACCAGATAATTGGGTATAAGATACCAAAATCCTTTCAGAATGAATCTGCCTACAAAAAGGCTATTTTTGCGTTTCTTACTATATGGCTGAACCTCCTCTGTGATTATGAGCATTTTTCAGCTTGCTGAACGCGTCTGCTCTAATCTTCACTAACGTCCCAGTGTTACGTGCTATTCAATCATAGCAACAATCAACTTTGTAAGAAAAAGAGCAAAAGACCTAACAAGACCAGAAAAAACATCATTAGATACGGTCTCTGATGAGAGAGCATGGCACTATTCCCATTCAACCAACAATGTGACTGACAGAACTTTGCTACAGGCGGTTCCTACATAAAGTTTGCATATCTTGCAAAAAATCCAATGGAAGGACCCACTTTCTAGCATTTCTCACCTAGCTAGCGTATGCAAGCTCATTTCCTTCTTATATTTACAAGCAATAACTATCAGCGACCCCAGCACTACAAGGTCACATCAGTTAGGCACGGCACTGCCTCCGGCTAGCAAGGCATGAATAAGGGGCCCATTGCTTTTGCAACTCCTTACTTGGGTGCTGATTTGCAGTGGGACAGTCTGGGTCCGGATCCACGTATGCACCTCGGCAAGCTCCTTCTTTTGCCCATCTGTAAACCACGGCTGCTGCTTTTGCATGACTGTCAGCTTCTCCAGATCCTCCTTTAAAACTTCCTCTTTGGTTCTGCAGGTAACAGACACCTGTGAACACAGCTGTACTAAATGAAGCAAAGCAGGCACTAATTACGATTGCACTGAGAGAGCCACTTCACCAGACTATGGCTGAGTCTAGACAGCATCAGCCACTGAAAAGGAACTACATTTTGCTGTCCCTTCTTTGCTTTGTAAGGTTTCTTTTGATACTGGTCTAACTGTCAGGGGTTTTTTCTTGTTTTTGTTGGGGGTTTTTTTGGATGTTTGGTGTGGATTTTTTTGTTTTGTGAGCTTTGGGGGTTTTTTAGGGTTTTTTCTTAATGTGGAATCTCATTATAAATTATACATAAGCTAATTGCAAGCAACTTGCAAATAACCCAGAAGTATTTTTACCGCTTTATGCATTCAAAGTACAGGACAATAACCAATCCCCTTAACACTTCAGCAAAAAGGTTACATGTTACTGTATTTTAACTGATGGGGAAATGGGGAAAAAACCAAAAGGAAATAACCAGGGCTTAAAATGCACAAACAGTAAATTAATACACCTTCTTGGAGTTCCATTGGTATGTGCACTGTTTCCAGTCTCATTTTTAGTTCTGCAGTTCTTTGCACAATTCCAAACTACATGTCAGAAATAGTTGATGTTTTCCAACCTGTTTGGCATTTGGTAAGTCATTAGAACTCGCTCAGATGTGTGATCCATCATCACGCAGGCTGACTCATGTGTGGATTTATGAGCTGTCCCTTTTTCTTCTGCTTCCCGATTCTTCTCTTTGGAAGCTTCAGAAGAATCATTACTGGCAAAATACTTGCTGCTTTTCCCACTACCTGCTGAGAATTACCGTGAAAAAAATGAATGCAGATGCCTGAGAAATCCTAGTAATTCTGCACAAAAGGTAAAAGACCACCAGTGTAGTCTTGTGAGGTAGTTCTGTAATATGAACACAGGTACTCCCAGATGATTGCTCTAGCAAGCAATTACTGCCTATTGAGAATTCAGACATAAAGTGCATTCTATTTAGTTACTCAAGATCTCCAAAGCTCTATTCACTCTTCTGAAAGTTAATTGGCTCAACTTCTCTACTTGTGTTTCAAGAGGTCCTGTTCTAGGCAGATCTAGCTTTTTTCAAATAAGATGTAAGCCAGTATCTAATGCAGAGAAAAGTAATAATGAGCAAAACAGACGAGTGACTGACAGGTTAAAGGAACAGCTTCTTAGATTCCCATTTCCAACTACAGTGACCAGAACAAACCTGGCTTCAAACACTGTACATTGGTGAAAAGTAAGGACTACAGGTCCTCTTAGTGGGATTTCCCATTCCCATTATGGTATCTTCTTACGAATTACCAACACGTTAGCAAGTGACCTAGCACCAAAGCACCAAACATCCAAATGTCCAGCTTCCCTACCTGTGCCACAACCAGAAGTCTCGTTGGAGCTAGAGCCTACAGAACCAGATAAAGCTGATCCACTGCCTGATGCTGCTGAACCTGCGCCTGACTGGGAGTCCTCGTACAGCGAGCGCTCAGTAAATTCACTAGAAGCGCAATGGCTAGCACTGTTACCGCTGTCTTCTGGATCATTGCCCTGGAAACAAAAATCAAAACAAACACATCCATGAAGTTACATTTCAGTTTGAAAAAGGAAGTCCATGCATTTATTGCATTTGTCACTCGTTGACTAAGTTCTTGTATCAACGCAATAGGTTTGGAGTTTCTAGCTCTGAAAATGAATGGTGGCCTAGAACTCAGAATTAACGGGTGAAATCAACAAACATCTGGACTCTAGGTTACTGCTGCAGATCCTTCCCCACTGGGTCAAGACATTGTACTGCTGTATTAAGTTAATATTTGCGGCTGATGAGAGCAGGAGTCAGTTACCTTCACGTCCAGTTAAGAGGGCATGAAGCAGCCACACACATCAAGCCAAGGTGCGCTACAGGGAAAAGGAGAGAGTCTTCCCCTGGTTCGCTAGGCGAAGCTGAGCGCTTCAGCAGCTGCGGGTACACCAACTCCCCTTTCAGGACCCTACCCTGCAGTTTCAGCTGATCCAGCCTTTCCAGCCCAATCTGGATTCAGGAGCCAACATTTTTTTCCTTGCCTGCAGAGCTCAGATTCCTGCCTCTGCGTTTACCGCGGAAGTTGGAGAGGCCTTTTCTATGCCCGTGTATGGAAACCGACCCACACGGATCCCTGTTCTTCGTTCATTAGCTGCATCCCTGGGAGACAGAGGGAGTAATTAGAAGCAGACCTTCCCTTTGTTTTGGTTCTCCACAGAGACTGTGGGACTGACTGAACAAGGGTGCGAATTGCGCAGTGCTAACCAAGTTCCACATGCATAAAAAGCCCCAAACCCAATATTCCAGCTGACGATTTAATTGAAAAGGCTGCCGCTAAAACACCGAGCAAAAGCGGCTTGTGGCAGCCTAGACCAGAGGATCTCACATTTCTGTCATTTGCCAGGTGCCAACCCTGTACTGTTACAAGTTCCCACAGGCACAAGTATAACCAGCTTTCTCTGCCTCCTGTGCTATTTGTGTCCTGCAGTCTACACAGCACTGGAAAAAGCAGCTAACAAAATCTGGTGTCCCTGAAACACAATCACATAACTGGTTCTGGTGACTGAACGCCATGAAAGTCGGAGTTTCTCCTCTATGTTAAAAATTTGTGTTACTCACACATTTAGCTTCCGCATGTGCTTTACCATCAGTACTAATGGAAAGCTCCATAGGTTTTGGCAGCTCTTCTTGAAGCAAATTCAGCTGAAGCGGGGAGCTACTCCGTGAGCTACTCAGCAGCAGGGCTGGGTTGTGCTGGCCCTCTTGCTGGTCCTCCATGGATGCGACAGAAGAGGTTGGAAAGGGCTGATCCACAGAGTGCGGTACTATTGGTGCCGGAGGAGGTGGGGCTGGACATAGCGTGGTGCATGGATACGAAGAGAGGGGGTAAATGTACTGAGGGCTAGGAAGAAAGACATATTGAGGCATCTGAGCACATGTGGGGAAACTCTGAAAAAATACAGCCATAAACGTGCCTACGTTTGGGGGACAAAGTGCTGGGCGTGACTGTGCTTCACAGTACAGTTGTGATGATGACGTGGACTCAGGTTTTAACGAGCGAAGGGCAAGCTCCTCTTCTGTGGGAGAGCCTGGGAAACTAGATAGGGGATCCGAACAGACATGAAATCCCGTAGGAGGAATGACATTCATACTGGAGGAGCTCAGACAGGACACTTCTGAGGGAGAGAATGACTGTTTCTGAACTGTTCTCTTCCCACATGGAAGACCATTTCTATTTTTACTAGAAGAGTGGCAATCTGAGGACTGTCTCTGAGGTTTCTGGCGCTTGAATTTTCCATGTTTGCCTTTTTTACAGCCGGCTGGGCTCATCTGCTTTGAAGGGGAATCTCCTAAGGAGGAAGAAAAGAAGACACATTCACTGAAATGACTGACCAGGGGGTGGGGAGTGGCCGGGGGTGGGAGCGGGAAGATAAAAGAGAAAAACATCCAGTTAACTGAGTGTGCCTTATTCGGAGAGCTGTATTTCCTCTGGGCAATTATTCCATACACTACAGTGATGGATTTGCTGACATATCTACAATATCTTCCTTCACGTCATCAATTTTCTTATCAATCATTTTGGCTTATCCCAATCAGATCTTTTCCATTCCTTCAAGGGGAAGCAATAACCTACTTGTGTTTCGCAGGATTTATTGCACTAATTACCTGCTTTGTGAAAAGTCTAAGATAGTAACATCCAATGTGGAGCAGGAGTTCAAAGGAAGTATTCTGTTTGCAGCCCTAGTAAGACACTCGCTAAATCATATGAAGGAGAACCAGACTCCACTGCTAGGTTGCTCTTTGTAAGTCATCTACGAAGTCTTTACTTCTCAAAGCTAGCGCCTACCTCGGCCACAGGAATGTCTGTTGTTACTTCTGCTCCCCTGTTGAAGGTAAGTCCTAAACGGAGACAGCAAGATCCTCTGGCGGAACTTGTCAACGTAGTTCTGCTCCTCCTTTTGAGTGTGGGCTGACAACGTCTCTTTTGTTAGCCCAACTGGCTTTAAGTCCTCAGGCACCATAGTGAGACTCTGAGCGTTCGCAGGAGGCAGCTCAATGTGTTCACTTCCAACAGTAGTATCCTCCACTGTAGTCACTTCTTTGAAGAGGGAAGAAAAGAAATCACTCTTTGTTTTCTGTGTAACCCTCTGGGTGTTGACACCAGAAGGCCAGAGCAATCTCGTCTTGAGCTACAGGCTGCAGAGGCGGGGACAGAAAACACCCTTTACATTCAAATACAGTTACACTAACATCACCTGACCAGATTTCTTTGCATGATCTGGAAAACTTTAAATTCACAAAGTTACAGACACACTTCTTTCATTGTATTTTCTTAGTACAATACCAGTTGAATACTAATTTTTACACTTCCTTCTGCATTAAAATTAAGAAACACCGGCCCATTAGCCATTTTCATTTTAATCCTCAATGGCCAAAAGTACATTGTTGTGTCTGAGATACATGTGATGAAGTTAAAGGGGGACTCTGTTAAAACTAGGTTTTATTAAAATACTGTAAACATTTCCAGGCTCAAGTTTTCTCCACAGTGTCCCTAGAAGAACCTTAATTATATTTCAGAGTTCACACTCATGAGAACGTATCTCAAATGCACAGAACTTTCTGATGGTGTACTTAAGTCTGGAAACACTGTGTAAACTTAAAAATCAGTGAGTCTTTTGCAAGCGTGCACAGTACCTGATTCAGGGTGTGGGACATGCACTATAGTGCTGCTGTAACTGCACTGGCTGGGGACAGACACCACACTTGGAGCCTTGTTGGACAGAGTCAGGTCTGCCAGTGGAGCTCCCACCGTGCCTGCAGCTGTCTGGTCCTTCAGCGTCTCTTCCTGATCAGCAGGTATCGGAGTTTGGGAATTAACTGCTGAAAGCATAGCAGTATGTATTGGTAACTGACAAAGCTTCTACGTGGAATTTCATTCCAAGCACTATGCTCCCAATTCATCAAGTCTGACTGGTTCAGAAACGATCAGTAACTGTGCAGACTATTAAATAAGACAGTCTTATACACAAATAAACGTAACATTCATATGCCAGTGCAACGTCAGCACACAGTAGAAATGGCATAAAATATGTGAGCAACAGGAGGTTCATTTAGCAACAACAAACATCATTCTTTTGATGCATTCTAAGTTCAAAGACTTAATTCTGTAGCTCATGCTTCATTGTGAGATCTAGACAAGGTAAGCAGATATTTACCACGTAACCACAATACCTGTGCTGTTAGCATGACACCAATTTGAAAAGTAGACAAAAACTTTGGAATGTGCAACAGTGGCAGGTAAAAAATAGATCAGTTGTTGCGGTTCTATTATGCTTGTCAGTATACTTTGTGTTACCTTCCAATGCCTCGACTTCCTGCTGACTTTGCTGGACTTGCTTGTCATCTTCTGAAGATGACGATGATGTATTTGCAGAAGATTTACATTTCCTTTTTAATGCTGGAATACTGCAGCTCTCTAGATATCTGAAATAAAAGCATATCACAGGAAGCTCTCCCTACTTTGTGGTTTTTCTCCATTTGGAGAGACAAACATTTGAACAATCCAATCTGGAGATCCAGGGGTTGATAACTAGTATTTTAAATTCACTGGAGGAAGCTCTGAACACGTATCTGATTTCCAAGGAGTATTTTAAATAAAAACTATCAATTACACTTTAAAAAAAAGAAAAAAGAAAAAAAGAAAAAATACAATGTTATCCATTGGGTTAAAAAATACTGACATTCTATAAATTGTATCGACTTTCTGTTTTATATGGATGTTCTCAAAGTGTATATTGAGAAGACATTGACATATTACGCCCGTCAAAATTCTCTTAAACTCCTATTGCACCAATGCTGAAACTAGCAGTACCCAAACATCAATAGAGGCAAACAGAATCTTAGCCCCTAAGTTCTTCATTACTGCGTAATGCAGATTGACTGAATGTGGGGATGGATTGCCTAGAGAGGCAGAAAACTTACAAACAACCCCAAATTTACCTCACAACTCAAAACCTAGACAGTTTAGACCAATGCAAATTGCTTGGGTATTTACCTTCCACCAATTAATCTTAAACTTCTATCACTAAAATCACTTCATAGTTTATTACCTGATGATACTATCAACACAATTGATCTGTTGATAGGAAGGAACACGCGGAGTCTTCTTTGAATCATCATAAAACGCGTTGCCTGTTTCTTCTGTGCTATCACTTCTCAATGTCTGAAGAAAACAGGAAGCAGCGTGCCTTTTCCCTGGAAAAGAAGAAATCCTCAAAGACTCCTCTCAAAGGCATCTAAACACCACCCCTACCAAGACACACACACACATATCTATACTGGGATACATATATATTATACAGGGATATACGGCCTATGACAGCACTGCTTTCACTACGAAGTTGTTCTGCATTTTCATCTCGATTCACATGTTTCAAGGCAGGGGAGGGAGAATGGGAAAGAATGCCTAAAAAGACAGAAACCCACACATCACCTTAGACATCCGCTCAGAACAACTAGTAAACACAAAAAAACCAGCATACAAAAAAAAATATTATTGTATTTCAATTGTAAACAAAGCTGCAATTAGTATTACTCTTATGTCAATTTATACATCAGAGAATCCAGCCCATTAATAGTAATTTACAGCTTTTTATAGCATAGATACACTGGTCTGAGTGGTATCAACACTCACAGTGCAGTCCTCTTCTCAACAAGTCGAGGACTTACTAACTTTCGTAGAGAGTATCGCAGTGCAAGATGTTTTAATACACACTCCTATGACACAGAGGAAGCATCCACGTTTCTCCATATATTTGTGCTAGGTACTAACTGCAAATAACGTCTATTAGCACAATGTTAAGCACTCAATAACTAAACCACTGCTTCAGTGGGAAGTGGGGCAGTGTTTTCAAACTGACGGATTGTTTCTGAGAGTCTACACGAAGTAACGAAGGGAACCTTCCATAGTAGACTTATACTTGCTACAAGCAAGTCTGCATTTTCACTAGAGTTAAAATGAAAAAAAAAGTAGAAGTCTGTTAACCTAGAAAGAGACAGATATATTCCTCCATATCTCAGGCGCAGTTAAAAAGTCATTGCATCCGCTGAGGGTTTTTTTTAGGGTGGGTTTTGGGTTTGTTTGTTTGTTTGTTTGGGTTTTGATTTTTTTTTAAACCCCAAACAAACAAAAACATTTCCCACATTTAAGCCATGCTAAAATGCTATCTGACGTTCTTCAGCTTAACATCAGCTAGCTAAACTCACAGCTACAGATCTACAGGAGTTTGTGTTGCCTTAAGGATCATAATTACATGAACTTACCTCCTAGCATTTCTGAGCTCACAGCCTGTTCATTTCCATTCTGTGGCTTGCTCCTTGACGCAATATACAGCTGCTGTCCCAGATTCTTTATTCGGTTGACATCCACACAAACTTGTTGCAATGTCATCTTGAGATACGTGAAAATGTGAAGTCAGAATAAAATGAATAAAAAGAGGCCACAGGAGACCACTAAGATGGGCCTGGGTTCTTGTATTCTCCAAACTGAATGGGAGTAGACTGTCAGCCTAAGCCTGGTATCTATTGGTATTCATAAATTTAATGAATCTAATTATCAGGGTTAATTTAATTAAATTAACTATGATAAAGCTCGAAGAGCCTCAGCATTGGAATATTTTAATACTGATGCAAGCCTTGAGAGTGGGAATAAACTGATGACTTACCCAGGAGCCTCACAAGGAAATTGGGTAATTGCAATGCTTGTTTTAGGACAGCACTGTTTCCACTCTCTTCTATAGCAGCCTACACTGTACCTCTAGTGCCCTTTTTAAAAGAAAACAGAAAATCCCATGCAAACAGAACCCCTCCACATGCACCAATCCTCTTTCTGGTTGCATGGTTCTTCCACTTTTTTCTCCCAGTCCACCGGTTTTTTGAGCAGGCTGATCTTAAGCAAGTCTTCAACTTACTTTAGTGAACTACCGCAGTAGTTATCTGCTCATTTTAGTCAGCAAAATTAAGTGCAAAACACAAAAGCCAGCATTCTGTAATTGATCAATGTAAGTATGTTTAGCTTGAACATAGCTGTATCTTCCCCCGTCAGTAAAATTCATGATGAGTAGTATGTATGTACACAGTAAAAATTTTCATTTTTAAAACTATATTTTTACTATTCTGCAGGCAGTGACACATTTATACACCTACTGGTTCTTGTATTTCCTCTGCACAATTCCCATTGGAGTCACTTGAAGATGCTATGCTGATGTAGTGCTCATACGAGCCATTGCTTCCAAGGCTTCCGTAACCACTGGAAACATTGCTGTGAACTGGCTGTATGAGGGGGGGGAAAAAAAGTAATTAAAAAAATCATCCTCTTGGAGAACAAAATATTTGCAACACAGGACTTCAAGTAAACAAAGAAAATTAAGTGAAAAGTCAGTATCGCTCTGGGCTCTACCACTTCCTTGGGAAAAGTTCTCTACCATGCTTAAAGCTGTTTCAGGATGCAGATTTATCTTTTGACAAAAAGACTTGGCAAATATGTCAAAACAAAATATTTTCTTCTAATTAGGTGGGCTACCAGAGCCATATTTTTAATGTTGTCGCACAAGCCTGTCTCCATTTACAACTTTCCTTTCAGACTTTTTAAAAGATCACCCCCAAAGCTGTCTGCTAAACAGACCCGAGTTTCTTTAGCCCCTCCCGTCAGAAGGCCAGCCAGTGTTTCAAAATTCTTTCACCTTCTTTACCTGCAGAAGCAGCTTGTAAATTTGTCCTTGCAATTCTCTTATCTCTTTCTCCACACTGCTCATTTCTTTACTTCTTGCAGCAAAGACATCTTCGTTCAGAGGGCTTCTGGGGAGAGCCAACAAAATTTCACTATTAATTTTAATTTGATGAAGAAAAGGTAGCCATAAACAGAATTAGAAAAGATTATTATTACTTTTTTATTATCATTATTCTATTTTGACTGCTTTGCTGAATGAACACAAAGGGATGGCAAGTCATATTTCCAAATCTCTTGAGAACTGAGGAGAAACATCTGAACAATTACCTTGGACATTGAATACTAATTGCATTTTTAAAAGCAGTTACCTTGGTAAATATTTAGATTCTGTATCAAGTGAACATTTCAGAAGGAAACAAACCAGAAGGTGATTTTGATTACATGTCTGTCAGTTAGTGGGTTTTTTTCTATGAGCTGATCATGAATGATTGCCAATTAATTATTTGTTAAGGTGATCTACTTTTTACTTTGCTTTTTAGCTTTTAATTGGCTTGTCTAAAACTGACATTTTGATTTAGACATGTCTGTTGTCACAGTATTTGAACATCAACCGTGTGTAAAAACATGCTAAAAAAAAGTTGGCTTTGCCTTTTGCCTCAAAGTAACTAACTTATTTTTATACTTAATAAACAAGACTAACGCTGTTCTGAAGGAATGGGCTGCAAGACAGATGCTAGGTAGTTATCGCAGACTGCAGGAGCGACATTACGCCTCTAGTTCAGTACCAATACAGTTTTGTTTTGCAGAGTATTCAATGAAAAGCACTTTAATAAATCAATTCTACAACTGACTTACGTCCGGACTTTGTGTCGGCCAATGATGAACGCTACTTTCCTGCTCCAAGGATTCACAAAACTGGACCAGCTGGTATCCAGTATGACATAATCACCATTTTGAGTACAAAATCTAATTGGTAAATGTTCAAAAGGGGGTTGGCCAGCAAATTTCAGGACTGAAAAAACCAAACAATCAAGAAACAAAGTTTAGTTTACGTGATGACACAACAGTGCAAGCACAAACACTCATGACTGGGGTCCTTTAAAATGTTGGGTCTGAATTTGCTTTAATCTGAAATTGGTTGCTTTAATTCATTAATTTCTGTCTAGACTGCAGATCATTCATGTGTTAAGCCATGTGATAACAACAGAACGTTAAAACCAGTAGAAATTCCTCTTAAAACAACTGTACTTACTTTTCCGGTGAATAGCAATCATCAAAGGACGATCTTCTGGATGCAAATACATCAGTATGGATGTTCCAATCAAATCTTGAGGTAAGTAACCCAACAAAGGCACTGCTCTGAAACCCGAAAACATTATCAGTGATTTTAATATAGTTTTGAGGATTTACACCCTTAACCCTTTGCTTGTCAGCAAAGTCCCCATGCACAATCTACAAGGGCATGAACTAAGGCTACAGAACATTTTTCCAGCCCATGTAATGATCCTCCAGTGCCATGCAGACATGTAAATACCAATGACAAACATTTCTGTGCCTGGACAACTAACAGATTTTCACACTTGCAGGCAGTTTTGTACCTGTCTATATGCAAAGAAAAATTAAAAAAAAAAAAGGAAAAAGGGATCTTGAAGAAGCAGGCAGAAACAGGCAGAATGTCAGTAAGAAATCTGACGTGGATGCTGCAAAGCACGTTGTAAAAACACTCTTGTGGCTTTGCAGGAGATAGCTTTAATCTGGCCAAATTTATTTGGCCCAGCTCAGTAGAGCTGTAACTCTACACTCTGATCCCCAGAGCTTTGCATTATGTGGGTTTTCCACTGCCTGTGTTATCACATTGCCCTGGATAACGAAAACCAACAGCAGTTTTGTTTAATTCACATTTGAAATCAACAAAGGAGATTGCATCTGTGGAGTTCTAGATGTTTTTCCACGAGACGACTAACACAAAACTACTTTGTTGTTTAATTAACTATTGCAAGCTGCAGAATTCAGCTACCTTACTTCGGTCTCCAGCTGCATCACCGAAGGATTTTTTGCTATCTCTCCATACACACCTCACAGGTTTTACGATTCAAATCTCACCTGTCATCTATATCAAGAAAAACACATCCAGGGGTATGAGTGGTAGTGAAGATTCTTTTATCCGTAGGAATTCGAGGAGCTAATGGAAAAAGAAATATTTACTGAAACAAAATATGCACCAAGACAGAAAACCTGTTAATGGTTATTAACATTGGCTCACGATAAAGAAGTTTTTGGCTCCTGAACTTTGTAATTGCTCACTGCTTTCTGACCAACAACTCACAGAAACATTACAAATTTTTAGGTGCTACAGACTTCTCTCAAAAATAAAACTAGTGAAGAGGTCAAACGCTTCGGGGCCTTGCAAAGAAGGCACAGATGCTCTGGATTCACATGCATACACCCCCCCCCAAAATGGAAGTTACATGGGTGAGACTAACCAAACACAAATTCTAAACCAAGGAAGCAGACTTTCATATACTGTATTTTCCTACCACCTTGGTTTTTTCACTGGAGTCTCCCTACTTGCCTTCATATCCAGAGTGAATTTTCTCAGCCAAAGCTAAGCAACAGGATTCTGCATCCACGTGGACAGAAGTACACACATGGACCAAGTACGGGGTGATTCGGAATGGGTAACAACGCATTTCTTGTTCTCGGTCTTTACCACCCCTGAGGAAAAGTAAAAGGCATTAACGCACTGGTTTCAAGACTCAGATACTTTATGCCAGGCTTGAGAACTCTGCACAAAGAAGTTATGGCGAGCACACAGACCCAGATAATCAGAATCCCCCAAGGTCCTACGCGCACACTCCCTTGCGATCCAAGGCCAACACATTCAGCAATGCTGATCTCACTCCCCTTAAAACTAAGTAGGTGTTTCGCCTCCAATACTTGCATCCAGAGGCTGTTCTAGAAATGCCAGTACTCTAACGGTTAAAGACCACCTTCTAATTCTCAGTCCAAATGTATTCACAAGAACCACTCATTTGGTCTTGGGCTCTCCTTCACGTTACACAGTTCTTTCTGTCTGTTGTTTATTCTGTACCATTTTTAAGAAAAAACCCAAACCAAAACCTGTCTCTCTCGTTTTGTTTTGCTGACCTATGTAAGTAGGAGTCCTCCAGCCTCGGTTCACAAATAGCTGTTGTTCTTTGACTGTCCTCCTCCCATGAGAATTTGTCTTCCTAGAACATGGGTGAGCAGTAGCAGCACACAACATTCTAGCAAAGATCTTAACCATGGCTTTGTGACAACTGCGTTAGTGACTGCCTGTTCCTATTGCAAGTGCTTTTTCACCTGTTACAACTGTAGTATCTTACCTGGCTCTGACTGAAAGGATTGAGATAAATTTTTGGACATTATCCCTTCCACTAGAAGTTACTTTCTTATTCCACACTAAGTTTTGTAAAATGTTTCTAGAGAGAAGTTAGTGTCATGAAAACTACTACTGACAGCTCCCCCTTTTGGAAAAAAAAGAGATACAAATGGAAATTGGGTATAGCAGAAGGTTAACCCACAAAAAAACATTTTCATACTTCAGCCTAGTGTGTGCTTGTGAAAAAAAAATTTTTACTCATGGAGCCCACATAACCAAAAGCACCTGTTATACAAAGGAAGGAGAGATGTGGTATGAAAATCTGAAGAAAAACTATTGCAAAATGTTTATGTATCCTACCAACAGTTCCCCCAACTTAAAACTGGTTGGTCCTGCTATAATTATTCCAAGTGCCCTTACACAATTCAAGAGACAAAGGTGATTTTAAAGCTTGGGTTTTTGAAAGGCAGATGAATGACTCGGCGATCGACTGAAAGACGGAGCAAGTATTAGGTCTGCTCAGAAGCAGACAGTTCTTACAAAATCAAGAGCCCACCCGAGTCTGTAACAGAGCTGCACTGAAGATTACTGGCCAATGTCAATTTTTTAAGATTTCTTTTAGCACTAAGATTAGCCAGATACAGAACAAACTGTATCCATAGTGACAGCAAGTAGTATCTCATGATTCAGGTCTCACACTCAGGTGACTGAGTGTCTGTTATCACCTCTGTCACAAGCTCTCCAGCAAACTTAGGCAAAACACCCTTTGCCTCCACCCCCAAACTGTAAAAGGGGGAGCAGCAATTTTTCACAAGCTCATTCTTCTTCTGCACAACAGTACTGAAAGAAACCAGTACGTCCAAAAGAAACATGTACAGTTTTCCTTCTATGCCTTCATAGCATCACTATGGGAAAGACATTCAAAATGTCCTGCTGGATGCCAATATTAAAGACAATAAGCCAGTTTCGTAATGGAGTTCCACGAGCTTGTGCTGGTCAGTTGAAACAACAGAACACTGTTTCTGCTCCATACTGTACCCTTTGCCCAGCCTTCACCAATATAAAACCATAACAATGTACTTGCCTGATCCTGCAGAAAAAGGATTTCACCTGGGCATATTCATACAGAGAAGCTAATAAGAAGAACACACATTGAAAGTATCAGTTAATATCTATGAAAAGCTCACACCTAACAGAACTATTTTAAACTCCGCAGTCTCCAGACTTTCTGAGCAAGACCAAAGTCCCACAACCTGCTCTTTATCAGCTACCGAATGAGCTGTTCAACAGTCTGCTCCCACCCGAAATGTTATCTCAGCTCTCCAGCCCACTCACTCTTGGAGAAATGGCTGACCTGGAACTCAACTCAGAGGCAACACATATAAAAAACTCCTTTTCCCAGTCCACCACTATGGAAAGGAAGGGCAAAAATTCCTGGTTTTGAGAGCCATGTACCAAAAACAAAACACAGCCAAGAGTTATGGGGAGAGGAAAATTCAGTAACAGTTCACAGCAATAAAATAACAATTCCATAGGGGTGCCACTACTCTGCTGGGTAAGCACACGACTGGCTTCCCAGTTGTGGAACCCCTGGCACATTAGCAGCCTCTGATGTCTCATGTCCTTTGGCAGCAAGAATTTTGGACTTCCCAGCTCTGATGCCAGAACAGCCCCACAGCTAGGTAGGCAAAAGACATGGCCTTGGCACGCAAGCTACATTTGAATTGCTCACAAATAACATAGGACTCAAAAGACACCATTTAGGCATGCCCAGCACTAAATAGCAAGTCAGCTTAAAACTTGGGTTCAGTGAGCCATGTTCACTGCAAGCAGACCATAAAGACAAAGCACCTAAGCAATCGTAAGACATGGATTAAACAACTTTAAACTCACAATTAGACCTTTAGTTTATTTTCAAAAGCAGCGGTATTTGGAATGAGTAAGATGGTACACAAAACAATGAAGTATATGCCTTTTACTTACTCCAAGAGTTAAGCCTCTAGGAAACTAGCCAGGACTAGGTGTATAGCTACTCAAGTCTTCTAAGCAGAAAGGGAACAAGTGTTGCTGATGTATATTGCTGGCATAAGCATCTGCAACTAACAACTAATCTATCCTTATTCTGCAAAGACAGAAAGACACGTAAAGCATTTAAAAGCGTTGCCAAGTCCCACCTGTTTGACTATCCATGTTCCAAAGCGGCAGGTGGGACTGATCGGTGTGTGTGTAGAACACACTCACGTCCCGAGGGACAAGCAGCTCTACAAACCGGGAGGAGTCCAACACTTTCTTCTTACAGTTTAGAATGGATGCTGCCTGCTCAGAAATGTGCACTATGCGTCCAGAAAGCAAGGAAAACACAGCCACAAATGTGTCCTGGAAAACAAACAGTATTAAAGGCAACCCTCCCCCAACACATGGTAGCAATATTGTAAGCATAAAAAACCAAAACCATCCCAAATGAACTAACCAACCCACCCACCCAAAAACCACCACAACCCAAGACAGAGGTTCAAAAACGTGTTCTTCACATCCAATTAAAGTTGAATGTGAGCCACTACAATCTCCAATGCTACAGTAGCTTACTCATGATTTACAAATCCTAAGAAGACTACAATATCAGAACTGAAACAGATTACAGTGATGCTTGCCATTGTCCAGAATGACTGGTTATCACTCTGCACACTTCTCCCCAAATCTCACACAATTCCACATACAAAAGTATTTGGAGGACTTTTCAAGTAGAAAGCATTTGCAATGTATCTGATACGGCACCTAACAGTACTGAATTGCAAGAAGCACTCCTTTCTTTGAAGCAGAGCCAGAAAGCACGACACATACCGCAAATCAAGAAAAAAAAAGTTAAATCCAGGAGTACAAATAGAACCCAAAGTCCCTCACAACTATGGACGTGACCGACTTTGAAAACTGTTAAGTCTGTCTCAAGGGATTACTACGCTTTAAATGAATTTTCACATACGATTCTCAAAGAGGTATGTATTGCTTCTGGGGTTGGGGGAGGGAAGAAAACCAAGTATTTCTTCACTTACTGCTGTTGGGTACCCTGAGTCAGCACAGATAAGAAGCAGCCTTGATCTACCTTTAAAAACACAAAAGCCTGTTGGGCTAAAACCTAAAGGCTTTCCAATTTTACACATTCTATTTCCTCAAAACAATGTAAGGAGACTAAACAGAGAGTGAAATAGCAAGTGATGAACTCCTTGAGTGTCCCTGAATTCCTTACAGTGTTTTTTGGAGTGTGTTCAGATGCAACTGCCACCAACTCTTCTATGCTGTATGTCATCCCATCTGTCTGAAACACTCTTCGGTCATTCAGAGCCTGGAAAAAGTCATTGTTTGCTAATTGGAAAAAAAAACAAAACAGGAAAAGCAAAACAAACACAAGGAAGTCAGTAAGGAGACTATTTTGAAAGTATATCTTACAGCCCTTGTACTTTGTCATCTTTTTGGTGAAGTCCAAAGTGAAGTGAGGAACGTCTGTGTAGTGACAAAGGAAAAGGGAATACCGATTATACTATTGGAGAGACCTATTTATGTTAAAGAAAACAAGCATGAGGAAGTAGAAAGGACAGAACATGATGGCAAAAGAATAATTTTAGCTACTTAGTTCTGTTGGAAAACACAGACTATCCAGTAATTTTTCAAAGTGTGACAGAAAGGCTGTTTTTTCAATATACACAGAGAGTTATGAGGAGGCACCTATTAGCTCTAGGATTCTGAAGACAAGAGAAGCAGCAGGTGGGCATTTCAATAGAAATGATAACACAATTATTTAAAAAACAACCCACAGTGCTTCAGAAAGTCAATTGTTTGCAGGGTAACTGGAATGCTTTCATTTGTTTTGATGTTATTTGTTGCCAGACCGAGCTGCTGTATAGCTTCTACACTTCCAGACTTTTTCCACACGTACCTTGGACCTGTTGGACGCACTGCAAGGCATAGTTGAGAGCACTGATGGTACTGGGCTTGCTGGAACTCCTTTTCTCTTCAGGCAAACACCTTTTGATTTCTTGGATCATCATCATCAGATCTCTGTGAGACTGGCTCCAACTCAGCTGCTCACTGTTAAACAGAGGTTAAACTTTACCGGAGACTTGTGGTACAGGAGCTTCTTTTCTGTCAACTAGTTACAATTATTCATTAAATTAACATTTTCTGGGCTCGGTTGCGGAGTCACAGAATATCCAAATGTCCTAATGCTCATTCACTATGTTTCCTGCTGTATCTTTCTCACTTCTTTGCTACTTAAATCTTTTGCCCTCTACTTTCCCCCTTTCCAACTCCGACATGTCACTGGCTGGCAAAGTCACATCACCACCAACCTGCTCGCTAAGATGCTGAGCAACTAAAAGTGAGTCGACATTTACTCTTAGATTTTCTAAATCTCACTGGTATTAAAACCATGAATAGATGCCAATTGTTTCTGTGCATAAGTCTTTCCAGCCTTGAGGTGTGCATTGATTATAAGTACTTCAGGGAAACGTGAGGTCCTCAAAATACACCTGATGCCAAGATCTCATTCCTCATGTGACTCGGGAGTCTTCTTAACAGAATCTTCAGCCTCAGCAGCTGCAAGGTTACCATCAGCAAGGTTACCGTCAGCTGCAAAATCTCCCTCTTCTTACTTTTGCTTATTTTACTGACTGAAAAACAAGCAGTCAATATCCTCAAAATGCAGATTGAGTCTAACTCTACAGACGGGATACGAAAACGATGATTTTAAATAACTTTTGGCCATGTGGCATTTTTATTAGCAGCATACTCTTACTGTATAAATCACTAAGTTGAAGTGCTGCCTGTTAATTTTGCATGCCAGTTCAACATTGCATAAATCGTAGCTCCTGAACAGCTGTTTTGTTTTTTTGTTTTTTTTAATTAAAAAAAAAATTAGTACCTCACTGAATTTCTGAACTTTCAGGAAAACTATTATTTAAGTAATTTCTGCTTTACTACTGCTACAAGCAGCCTTTAGCCGAGGCAGGCAGTGCAGGCACAGCAGGGCCTGGGGCAGGGGGCCGGGCCCGGGGCAGGGGGTGCGGCAGGGGCCGGGGCAG
>JAVJGI010000040.1:104249993-104290368 GCA_035590275.1 Ibycter americanus
GCCGGTTCTTGGGCAGGACATGGCCCGTGGCCCGCGGCCCTGCCCGCTCGGTGTGTTGATGCGCCTTGGTGTGGCTTTGGGGGTGCTGCCGGTGCGGGACACCCCGGTTGTGTGGGGCAGCAGCCGCAGAAGCGGTGCGGTTCCTGGCCCGAGCTACTGGGTCCCCGTATGGGCTCCGAGGTGCTGGGCTGACGCGGTGGGAGAAGTGGGCACGCTTGTTTTTTAAATTGAACCAGCGTGTGCCCTGCATCATGAGGGCAGCGAGGGCTGCTGAAGGCGAGGGCCTGCCCAGGCAGGCAGGTTGCTCTTACCCCTGCTGCGGGCTGTGGAGGGCTCTTGGCGTGGCCCAAGCCCGGGAGCGCAGCTGGGCTCGTTTCCCACAGCCCAGGGGGGTTACGCCTGCGTTGGCCTGGCTGGGACGGAGCTGATGTTCTCCATCGCAGCTCGTACAGTGCCGTCGTTTGGATTTGTGACCAAAACAGCGTTGATAACACGCCGATGTTTTGGCTGTTGCATCAAGGCCTTGGCCGTTTCCCCAGCTGCCCCCGCAGCGCGCAGGCTGGGGGTGGGTGAGGCTGGAGAGCACACAGCCGGGCAGCTGTGCCAAACGGCCCAAAAGGCTGTTCTGACCCGACAGCAATAAACCCGGGGGGCAGGGGGGTGCAGCTGCGGGGAGGTAGCACGCGACTGCTTTTTCATCACTTGTTTTTATTTTTCTTCTTTTCCTTTTTTTCCCTTCGCTTACAAAACTGTCTTTATCTCACCCCAGGCATTTTTTCTCACTGTTGCTCTTCAAATTCTCTTCCCCCGCAACACTGGGGAGAAGGGGGGAGGTGGGGGAGTGAGCAAGCAGCTGGTAGGTGCGTACTTTCTGGTCAGGGTCAACCCCCCACGATGCTAAAGAAGAACCCAGGAATTAACAGGCACGTAAAATGGAAAACCTGCGAAGTATCAGTGAGCAAACCAGAGAGTTTAATGCTGGTTTATTCTTGAAGAGAAACATAATTAAACTCATTCCTCTGTAGTCCAGAAGAAACTCTCTTAATGAAATCTCATCTGTTGTGGTCCTGGGTTTTGGAAGAACTTACTCATAATAGTACTAACATAACCTTTCACCAGCCAGATTTGTGTATTACAGCTGTTTGTCCCTGCCAGGTTAGCCTGGCCGTCAGCTGCAGGAGTTGCATTATTGAGGGCTGGTTCCTGTAACTGTAGTATCTGTTCCATGCAGTAGTTATTACTGTGTTATTAAGAGAGACCGCTTGGGCTCCTGCATCAGCAGGGCTCTTGAATTCCACCAAGATTCACCTCTGCTTTGTACACAATGTAGGATTTAGTGTTCTACTACTAGGTGTGTGCGGTTTCTCATGGAAAGCCCGGACACCCTGCCCTGAAAGTGACTGTCTACTGAAGAGGAACTGAAAATAATTTTATCCCAGAAAAGCTGGTTGTCCACAGGTGAACACATACCTGCCACGTTTATGCTGCTTCTATAGACCTGCTTGAAGTTGTGGTAGAGAACCTGATCAGAATTGGGGCCGCCTAACAGCTGGTGAAACATTTACAAATATTATATAAGCCTATGTGATTTCACAGACTGTTTCTGTATTTGAAAAACTACAGCCTATTGCCTCGAAAACTTAATTTCCACCAAACCAGGCTGCTAGCTGCAGCTGGGCAGAGCTGGGACCTTAAGGAGAAAGGGATTTTTAATGCTTTGTGTAGTTGCGGTCGTGTTGGCAGACCCTGTAATCCGAAGCTCAGATTTACAGGTGGATGGGTACCCAGCTTTCGTGGGTTGGGAAGTTTTCCTTTCTGCCGTAAGGATGCGGACAACACGCAAAAAGGAGAACTTTCTGCTTGGGGAGAGGGCCTCGCGGGAAGGAGGAGGGCGGCTGGTGGGTATGGGTTTTGTGGAGCAGCAGCTTGTGTGGGAGCTGCCAGCAGGGCCCTGGGTCTGAGCCGGTGGCGCAGAGCAGTGTCCCGGAGCTCCGGGCTGGCCTCGGAACTGAGCGGGCGTGGGCTGGCAGTGCCGGGCAGGGCAGCGGCACGCTCTGGCAGCGGGCCCGGGAGCTGAGGGGATCCCCTCGAACACGCTGCTTTACAGGCTGGACCAGGGCTACACGCCGGGATACCGCAGCGGAAAGGGCGGCAGATCCAGGGGCTCACACCTCCTCGCGGGGAAGCCGTGGGCTGCTCAGCTTCTGGCCCGTCAGAAACTAGATGCTACTTACAGGCAGGTGACGTAGTAGAAGAAACACATTTTCTTCCCGGTTGCTTTACGGCGACTGAAGCGCCTATGTCACTCTTTTAAACTAGGATGGAAGAGACGTGTTTAAAGAAAGGCGCACGCTTTGTATGGGGAAATTTTCTTTGTTTTTAATTTACAGCAGAAAGAATATAAAGCATTCAGAAAACATTTTCCATATTTTAAGGGCAATTCAAAACATTTTGCATGGTTCCAGCAGCTGAGTTCTTCAACAGATCCATTGATTCAGTGATGCTTTACATGCACGGTTACAAAAATAAAACTTACAAAAGAGAAGACATCTATACTAGTTTTACATGCAAGTCTTGGGGACCCCCCATTGGGCACCAGCTATTGTGTGGAACTGCCATAAGCGTGCAACCAGAGAGGGGGTTCATGTTATATTCTGTATTTCTTTCACACAGTATTACTGCTGTCGAATGTGTTTCACAAAGGAGCAATTCCATTATCAGAAGACAGAAGATCTGGCTCCTGGCACTTGGGAATTCGAATTTTCCCGGAAAGCTGCACTTACTTATCTTCCGTGAAAATGTTTAAGTTCCACAACCAAGAAAAGGGTGAGCGGAATCACTTCACTGCGGGGGGAGCCTTTCTCACTCCCCAGCGATACACTGAAGGGTTATGGCCCGACACAACAAAGCACTTGGAAGCTGTACTTCGCTTCAAGCATGCAAGTAGTTCTGTTGCACCCGTGGAATTGCTTGCATGGTTAACAGCAAGTACACGCTTAAACGTTTGGCTGAAGCAGGATCTAGATTAGTAGATACACCACCAGGCCCATGGATCTGGAAGAGTAATTTGAAATAGCTCTGTATATTACTGAATCTTTTTTCTGTAAAGACAGGGAGTTAAAACATTTCCACTGAGGTCACTACTCTTGTTAGGAAAAGGTCGATTCTATATTGTCACATTATCGGTCAATGGGAGCAACATTTCGATTTCAAAATGTCAGTTCTTCCAGTATTAATACAGAGCATTTCCAATTCATTCCAAAGGAGATTCTTCAGCGTCTCCTGTTCTGTTTTTGCGCGAGAGGAAAATTTAATGGTTAAGGTCCCAATTCCATACAGTAAATCAAGGCTATGAGGCTGCCCACAGGCACAGTGTGAGTGCCAGGCCATTCATTTTTCTTTTTTCCTTTTTTTTTCCAAATTGAATCAGGTCATAAAGCAGCAGTTCAGAAATGTACAAGAGAATTCTGATAATGAGCTATAGCACATCTACTGTAATTCAATGCTGGCAGTGAAAAGAAGGAATTAAAAACAGGTACAATTATAGAAAAGGCACCAAGAGCACTGACCCCAGTTTTTTTGCCACAATCTTTGTTTTTACTCTTCTTTTAAAGACACCAGTTTAAAAGCTTCTTACGTGTGAATATTTTTAGGCTTCACAACAAGCCTTGTGTTTAAACATTGTAGTTGGTGGCCGGGATCAAGCAAGAACAACTATTCCAAAACTAACAATCTTAAATTTACACCAGTCCATTCGGCAATTTGAAAATGCCACGAGCAAAACAAACACACAGGAGCAGTTTCTGATCTCAGACACATGTACGTAACCCACAGTAGCGACACGGACTTCAGGAGTTTCTTCCCTTACATTCCTGTGTAAGAAAGATCAGAACCTGGTTCCCGTCGTCGAGAACGTGTGACGGTTTTAAATTAGTAGTTCAATTTAAAAAAACCCTAATTTCTTTGGCTCCTCACTATGTGGAAATAGCAATATACCATGACACCCCTACAAGATCAGTTTGCATCTTTTTTTACGTTTTACTTTATTTTTTTAAATTTTTTGTGCAATTTTTATGACATTTTCTGACTTCCAGCAGGAGATATGAAAATGTGAAACATATTTTCTACTTTCGTACTATTTCTTTTTTTTTTTTCAGTTTATGTTCATTCTAAGTGTTCTTTATCGGAGTGAGTGTATGGTGTTAAGCTAGATACGGTTTCTGTACTCTTATGATTATCTGCTTTGCAAAAGTAACTTAATTTTCTTAAGCAATATTAGCATTCACATTACTTGGCACCATTGGCAAAAAAAAAAGAAAAAGAAAGACGGGGGAAAAAAAAAAAAGAAGGAAGGAATCAATAAATTAAATCCAACCAAACCAAACTCCTGGTAGCCAAAATCAAATGTAAACATATCCTTTTTTTTTTTTTTTTTTTTTTTTTTTTTTTAAGTAATGTTGCTCTGCCTTTTTTTTTTTCCTAAGTCTAAATACAGTAGCTCTTTTTTGCCATTTAGTCATGCTTTAGCAAAAATGTTCTTCTAAAGAACATTTAAAATAAAGTTTCTTATAGTGAAATAAAGTTTTTGTTTCATTTTACAGACCATAGCCACTAATGCTTTGCTTTGTTCATTTCTTTTTCTTGAGTTCATGCACATATCTCTTTGTTTTAATATATACAATATGTACAAACAATACATCCACACTCTTCTCGTTCATTCAGACAAAACTATACAAATAATAATTTTATCTTGCCAAGTTATTGACCCTTTGTGAATAAAATATTTAGTAATTAATCAATATATTCCCTTTCAAATATTTTTTTCTCATTTTCCATTTCTACCTTCTATATATACAGAAACTGCCCAGATTTTGATGAAGTAGCCAAAATAAGAAATTTACTGGCCAGAATGCAGCACCACTCTGATCTTTAGGTGGTATAAAATGTCCAGGCAACATATGTATGTGACTCTGCAAAACGACGAGAGGTTTGACAAGTACTTAAGAGAAAAAGCTACATGTTGGACCGACTCTTTTAAGAAATTAATCAAAATAATAATAGCACATGAAAGTAAGGCTAGAAAATAAAGTGCTGAATATGAGAGAAAGTACGTGACAATTGATATGTTTGCAGGTTCTAGTAAAAATACCAAAAAAACGTTTTAAAACGTGCGTAAGCTGCTCTCTCGGTTCCTCACGCATTACCCGTTTATCTCATACACCAACCCCTTCTGTACGTTCCCACGGGATGTATTAAAAACCTGCAGATTTAAAAAGTTGCATTAAGTGTGCTGTAGAGATTGAAATCAAACACAAAGGACAGGAGTGCGAAGGAAATGAGGATGCATGGACCCAATAAAGATGTCCTGATCTAAGCCCCTCCACTGAGACTCTCAAAGCTTCAGTTTCTTGGAGATGACTGACAGGTGCAGGAACAGCATTCTTGTGTTGCTTGTGCATTCCCACCTTTTCTCAACAATATTTTTGGTATAGTATTTGTACAGTTCCACATGTTGTTTAATACAGCCCTATATGAAAAGGATAATTAATCGCTTCTTCCTTCTCGGAGAATGAAGCAACTCACAATTTCCTCCTGGTGTCTTTTGTTTTCCCCATGATCCAACAGAAGATTGAGTTCCAAGATGTCTTGCTGAACAAATTAAAAGTTGTCCATGAAAGTGCAAATGCAATGACCAAAACATTACTGTTAAAATCCTGCAGCTGGTATTTCCAGAACTGCAGTGGGTATTTTTGTTGTTGTTGCTGTTGCATGTCTCTGCTAAAAACAGAAAATGAAAACAGTCTGAAAAGCAATGTCACATTGCTACGGGATGCTGCTGCGGATCTTCAAGTTCCTTGGCCTTTTTCAATTCTTTCACTCTGAAAAAACAAAGAGGAGCTATATAACACTTCTATTGCAAATCTCTTTCAAGACAGAAAACCAAAATGATTCCTCACTCTAACCTCCCGTGCAAAAGAGCCAGCTCCCAGAGAAATGGCAGGAGGCTAACACGTTCCTGACGCCGTAAACAGTTGGAAGCGCAAGAATGGGTCACTAGAAATCCGAGACAAATGCATTTGGAAAGAGCTACTTATGTCCAGCTGCTGTTTTTTCCTGACACTGGTAATTACAGCTGGCCTTCCTTCTGGCACTGGCCTATTTAATTGCTTGGGGTTTTTTTGGACTGCCGTTCACTAACTGCTTTTGCAGCTGCCTGCTGTTCCAGCTGTTACGGCAAAGGGGCTTCTCAGCGCTGACCCCTTTTCTCCACGCATCACTGACGCGGCAACAATTTGCTGTCGTGCCCAGCACGGCAGGGAAAACCAGTCAGCTGTACTTACAAGGGAAGCTCAATGCGATACAGAACCTTGTGTAAGAAAGCGTTTAGATGTCAGCAGGAGAACCGGTATGGGTGTGAAGAAAGATAATCTCCTTTACACTTATTCCAGCTGCTAGCACCTGTATTTTTGAGCATGTTGCTGGCGGCAGATTCCTATTTTTTCCCAGCCAGCAGTGGAGGACACTGCGTGCCAAGGGAGATGAACCTACGATGTGGAAGAATTGCTCTCCCTAGATGTGGCCTGATGCTTCCCTTCTCAGCTCTTTAAAACGCATGCAATACGTTACCTCCTCTAGCACTTGTCAGCATAAGAACTAAGTCATGACTGAAAGCTGAAATAATTAAAAACCAAATTAAAAGGATGAAGAGAGGGGAATAATTTCAGTCCCATCAAGTAAAGCAAAATTCTGCATCAGTGCTGGACAAGCAGCGATCCTCTGCTCAGGCCGACAAACTGGCTGCGTGTAGGGAAGGCTGCCTGCCGAGGAGCCCAACCAAATCCATGAGGAATTCCTGTGCTGCCCCCAAACCCGCAGGCAGGTGCCCAGCAGAGCCTGGGGCAGCATGGCTCTGCCTCCTGCTGCAGGCAGCTCCTCTCTGCAGCGTCGTCCCTTTGCCACCTGCCTCCATGTGTCTTCCCTCTGCTACTGTGAGGGGAGGACCCCCCCATAAGGGGGAGAACACAGCCTGGATCCAGGTGATCTGGCAAAGCACGTACATACCCAACTGACATAGCAAAAACTTGAAAGGACAGAGAACGAAGGTATGGTACAAAGAATTGTGTCAGAGCTGCAAGTCTGTGTAACAGAATCCCACTAAGAGCAAATGAACTGAACAAAGCCTCAGTAAATACAGGTAGCAAAAGATGTTGGGAGAGCCGAGCAGCAGCAGCGTTGGTTTGTAGCTTTTATATGTAGACTTCCACTCACACACCTGCTTTTGGCTCTTGCACGAGCCTGCTATGTAAGGACATGATGAAGGCTGTAAACTGACCTCTATAAATACACCTCCATTCCACTGTTCTATTTATTCATTTTTCTGCACATACTAAGAATCACAGTCAAAAGGGAGCTGGCTGCTCCTAACTGTTTTAGCGCTCAAAGGCGTTCTTCTCTTTATTTGCGGAACTGGGGGAAACAAGAGTCAATGAGTAGTAAATCACACTAAGTGATACACAGGTCAGGCCTTTGCTAATTACCTTAATTACACCGAACTGTTTGGGAATATCACGTATGGAAAAGACAGAGGGCTCTGCTAGCCCAAGTGCACATGCCGTTTCCAGAGCCTGGAGACCTACATCCAAGGGGCCACGGCACTCCTCCAAAATCCAAGGCTGGCAGAGGGGTGCCCCTGTACAGCTCCCCCAGATGCCAAGCAGCGCTCTGCCCCCCAGGCTGAGGAAGGAGCAAGGCAGCCAGCAGCACCGCTACTTCCAAATTCCCACCTGGGTAGCACTATGCTAAGCCTAAATGCCTGCTACAACTTCACGGAGAAATTTCCTATGGGGAAATCTTGGCTCCATGCAAGCTGGTGTGTAAAGGGCCCTGCTGCCATCGGGGGCGTGGGGGCTGCAGCGCCGCATGGAAGGCAGCAGCAAGGCCAGGCTTGCCCACAGCGGGTGACGATGTCCTACGGTGCTACCCGCTGGGAATGTCCAGATCAGCTTTTCACTAATGGAAACGCAGGAGGACTGGTATGGTGAACTGAAAATGCTCACAAATGACAAACTGACCATCTTCAGTGTATTTGCGTTTCCTTCCTGTCTTGCAGCAGAAAAGCAGCTTCTCCCTTTTAATTATTACTAATATTTTTATTATTGCACCGCTTCAAAGCAGAAGGTCAGCCAAGACCCCTGCTCTGCTAGAAAAACGTGGTGTGCTTCTGCGCACTAGGTAATGTTTAAGGCTTAGAATAACTACATTCAAGATACCATCAATTAATGCATGATTTGCAGTGCAACTTCCAAGTGTTTTCTGTTGCACTTCAGTACTGTAATGTAAAATTAACCTGTTATTATAGATCTCTTACTGAGAACATGCACATTAGATAAGCCGGTGGCTCTTTCACTGAGACATGCTACACCTTAGTTTAGCACTTCAACATGCAAGGGCTACACTAACAAAGCACTTTTGCTGGAAGAATGCAAGACATGCTTCGCTGCAAACTTCAACCTATGGCATGCAATTATCTGTACTAGTGCAGACCTCTTGAATCCGTTTAACTGCAACACACATGCCAACGGACGTTAATTACTACAGCACTCAATATTTGCACAAGTACAGATCCTAGTCAGAAATACGCAACACTTTCCTTGGTCAAGTGTGCTTTATCCTGGTTTACAGGCTTTCAGGCTTCTACAAATGTTGCAGGTGCAATGATAATTACTGCTTAAAAACACAAGCACATACTAGTACAGAATTTCCCTACGGCAAAGTTACAGACTTGGAAATTTGTCACAAGTACGTTACAGAGAGATGCTGTTTAGTATGTAATGGTTTAAAACAAACCCTGCATTCCACAGCATTTACAAACGTAAGCTTCAAGATGATGACCATCCAAATTTATTAAGCTACCACTTTTTTTTATTAAACTAACCTCTGTGTTCCGTGTACGTAATTGTGCACGTTACATTAAAACCAGGAGTGCAGTAGGTACTACAAGGCCTTTCTTTGTGTAATACACTGCCCGGCAGGTATGGAGACCTGCGGCTGACCATCTTCCCTCCTTGCTCAGAAGAGCTGGCGTGGGAGGCCAGAGAAGTTCTTCTCCCCTCTCCTGGCAGCTGGCTCAAGGCAGACCTGCTCGGCGAGGGGATCTGTGGCACAGCACAGCCGAAGCGGATCTGAAGCCCCTCTAACTGCTAACGAATAACTGAGCGAATGCATGGCCAGACCGCCACCTGGGAGCACTGAAGTGGTGTTGTGGATGCCCTCCTTCCCCAAACCAGGGCTAAACACAAAGTGCCAGAACCACTGTACGCATCAAGCTTGATACCAGACCAACGTCACCCATTTATTTTATCCTTTAAAATAACTGTTCTTAAACAAGTCTCTGAATTGCTTCATCAAGAGAACCTAAAACTAACTGCTTTCAACCAATTAATTCTTTATTGGATAGTCTGTAGTGCAGCCCTTCCTGTGTCTTGTAAGTCCTTTTAGTGCTTATTTAACACCTCTATTCGAGTAAGTTCCTTACTCAGTGGTACTTTGCTTTGATTTTGTACAGCAATACAAAGTGTCAACCTGAGTGTGGAGCTGGTATTTCCTCTTCATTAATGCTTGGTGTAAAATAAACCCTCTAAATTTTAAAATGCAGTTAAAAATATAGTTTGACCAGGGATAAATTTTGTATGAATTAGGACCTTGAAAATAGAAATCCACTGAGTAAGCACTGCTAGGAGAGCTTGTAAATGAACAATACAGCACTGGCTTCATGCTAGGTGGAGATCTTTGGTTCCTATTTTTCCACTCGTAAATTTGGGCAGGGGAAGAGGGCCAAAGTGTGGCAGTTGCAGTTACAACCGTTAATAAACTGCTCTAAGAAAAAGAACGCTACTGGAATTTATAGAACGGTACAGCAGCAAGGATGTTCTTGGAGAAGATGTTTCAATCCAGTTTGGTAGACTTACAGTGAGGTTTTGTAACTCTTTTAAAATAACAGAAAAAACAAGAGGGCTGAGAGGAAGTAATACCAGCAGGCCACGTGCTGACGGATGGCACGCAAACCCTTCCAGAGGTCTACAGGCGCTGGTGTGCTGGTTTGGATCACTTCTGGAAGTGCCTCCAGCGGCATGGGGACTGGATGGAGGGGAGGACAATTCAAGTGACGCACGGCTGTAAGCCAGAGCGCACCAGAGAGGGCAACGGGCTCCGGCTGTTGCAAGACTCCACCCAAGAAGTATCATCCTAGTTCAGCAGCTACTGAAACCATGCACAAAATCGCAAGGACCGTATGTTTAGTTTCTCAGTGACGAAGCCTTCGAAAAAAACCCTCCTCAGATAACATTCCCTCTAGACAGCGAGCGCCTCTAAGGTACAAAGTCATTCCCTCAGCAGTTGCTGAAGAGCTGATAGACAGAGAAAGCACGTGCAATAGGGATGGTTGCTGATAAGGTGTCTGAATCACAGCCGTGGTGCTGACACACAGAAGGGGAAAAGAAGATGATTTCAACTATGAGCTTTGAACCCTGACCTCAGGAGCTACGTCTCGGCTCCCAGATCACTCCAGCCAGACAAAGCTTCTGCCCTTCAAACCGTGTCCCCTACCTGGGCGCCATACAGGAGGTTGCGTTGTTACGTGCTGAAGCAATGTGGAAAGCAACAGCCCCAGAAGCGAGCACAGCAGCTTCTCTCCCCCGTGCCCTCCCCAGTCTGGTATGGGAGTGTGTCAGCAAATGAATTAGGCCTCCTTTGAAAAAGTTACAGCAACGATGGCTTCATGGGTAAAGCGTAACACAAAGCTGCTTCATCAAATTTACTCCATAATGCCCAGCCAGGGAAATGTTTAATGAATCTGAATGCTGAAGATCAGTATAAAGGACAGGGTGCAGGAGCCAGAGGAGGCCGCCTGGCGAGTTACCTGTTGCTCTGAGAGCTGAAATGGCCTGTGGGACATTTAAGAAAAGGGAGCTCTTGCCTTTTTCCAGATATCTCATTTGGGCAGCAAAACAAAAAAGACAGAAAGGCCCAATAAGAATGACACCCCAGAGCATGCGGTCTGCGATTTAACACACCCGTTTGAGCTCCAAATACATTCAGCCCCTGCAAGAGGTAAATGAAAAAAGAAATTACTTTGACAACTGTTGTTGCAGGTACAGTGACGCACACTCCAATATGACATTTTCTCACATCGTCCTGAACTTGAACCAGTGGGACTTTCCAAGCCCTTAAAATTTTCCCCCATTCTCAATCTTACTAAGAGATGTAAGAAACCAGGTACTTAAATGCAACAGCTGCTGCATAGCACATATTAAAAACACACAAAAAATACAAGTGTGCACAGGAGTAGGGAAGGTTTGTTGCTGAAATGCCAAGAGAGGGAAGGGTATGCAGAGAACAACAGAATATAGTAGATGTTGTTTATTCAGGTATGAAATAAAGTTGTACTTACCAGAGAAACTGACTTCAGGTGTTACATGCACACTCCCCAAACCAGAGAGCAGCATTTAATCAAACCGTAAGAAAATGCGGTAGGGGCAAGGGGATCTATTTTTAAATGAAAGATGCCGTGAAAGAATACATTCTTCATTATTCATGATCAGAGGTAACAAGCGCACTTATTCTGCCCCAGAGAGGACAGAAGTTTCGCCGTAGGCAGAAAGCAATCGGCTAGCCTAAGGACTTGGGAAAAGACTCACTCCTCAATCTGCTCCAGATCACCTGCCTACCGAGAGTACGGCAGAGAGGGTCACAGTTAAGCGGCCGTGTATTTCTGTTCACGTCCTGTATCTGGACTTTGAGCAAAGCTCTCCTTCACAGGAGGCTACAGCGGATGGTGTAACTGTTGAGCAGGGAAACGGCTGTGTAGCAGGCACTATGATTAGCTGAAATCTGTCCACTGGAGCGCATTCCCCTGAGAGGAAAACTATTACTTACAGGTAACAGTAACTTGGTATAGTTTGTTTCCCCCCCTGCCACCCCCCGAAAGTCTTTCCATTTCTCCCACAGAAAGACAGCAAGTTTCGTCTGACATAAGTTGGCTGATATAATCTCCCACCTCTCCCTCCTTACTGATCCTGGTGTAATGTAGCCCAAATAAATCTGGAAAAATTAATGAAATCAATTTGAAAAGAGGTTTTCAAACTGAAACGTGGAAGCGAGTGCTGTGATGATTTCTCTGCACGCGCAGACTACAAGAGCATGGTGTCAGTGTACAGAATACATCAAATTTGTATATTACAGACAGACAGATGCTTGCATGCATTCCTTCAGCATATATGGACATATCAGCTTTTGCACATCAGAAGGTCCAGAAATACTTGTCTTATGTGCATGCACGCCAGCAGCGTATGCACATAGGTTGCTATTAGAATGCAAAGCAGCAAAGAATCGTTTCCTGTAACAGACTTATTTTGGCAGAACAGCAGCTAACACGTTCTGTGATAGCTCACAGCTTACTTTTTCCAGAGAACTCCCCGATTTCCCCATCAATCCCACACCATTTGCCATTCAAGGCAAAACCTGCAAATGTTACTAAACTTCCAGAATCTGCCTCCTGCTAATTTCTCATACGCTGTTACATACACAAAGCCTTGAAGTGCAATAACTATTGCTCCTCCAACACTGATGTCAGCTGCACCTGGAGCAGAACCACCACCTGGTACCTACAGAGCGTGCCTTCAGGGCTGGCTTCCCCCGCCTCGCTCGAGCCCAGGGATCCGTGCGCCAGCTGCAGGCCTGGACCTTCTGCTTGCTCCTCTTTACAGTCCCCTCTACTAGTGCACTGACCACACAACACAAGTCTGTTTTAGCGTACCTGGAGACTGCAGCGTGCATCTGCTCTCTTAGGAGGAACCCCAGCCTTGAATGGAAAGGCACAATAGCACAACTGCTTTACTCTCCTACATTCAAGTCTGGGTTGCACGCTCTTTTCAGTTTTGAATATGACCAGCCCACTTTGCTATGTAAATTTTGAGTTTAAATTATTTTTCCTATTTGTAGGACAAAGGTCTTAAAAATATATCTTCTCCTGTCTGGTATGCAAAGGTTACACGCGGTGCTGCCAGCGGCACATGCAGCACAGCCTCCAGCCTGCGCTACTCCCAGGGCTGCAGAGCACACGGAGCAGAGTGTCCTGCTGGCAGCCCGAGCCCGCGGCCACCGGGGCAGGTGGAGGTGCCCCAGAGCAGGGTACCAAATTTGATACTATATATAGGGCTACAGCTTGATATAGCCTCACTGGTGCCCCAGTGCCTCCACGCAGCCAGCCAAACCAGCTAAAGCAGGAATTCTCTGGAGAGAAGGAAGACTGAGAAGAGAGCACCAAAACTGCAAAATTAGGAGTAGCTGGAGGCAGGAACGTATTTTGAGCATACCAGCATCTAGCTGCCGACATGCACGCTACTCCCTTTTCTCACACACTGTGGTCCATGGCTAGCCAGACAAAACCAAGCAAGACTGGAAGACCCCAGTTATCTCCAGGTAGCGTTAGAGAACAGGTCTCCCCAGAGAAGCCTCCTGCTGCAGAAGGAGTCTGAGGCTGTGCAAGGAGAAAAACATTTGCTCTGTCTCATCTCTTCCTTCAACTCCTATCTTGCATCAGTTAGTTCCAATTCTGCTGCTTTTGAAAGGGCTTCACACCCTTGATGGGACTCTAGCATTGGCTTTTGCTCCAAGCCAGAGCAGGTGCACCCCCCGTTCTGGTTGGCACGGGCCCTGCAGCTCAGCCCTCCCTGGCCCAGGACCCGGCGAGCTGCAGGGCTGGCTCTGTGCTCACACACCGCAGAGTTCGAGGGCTCGTGCTGCACCGGGCGCACGCTGCGTTGTGGGGGCTGAGGAGCTGCAGCTCCTTGCTCAGGCCCGTCCCAGGGCAGGACGCTGCCTGTCAAGGGGGGAAGGTGTGTGGCCGAACCAGCCCCAGGCAGCTCTGCCCTGCAGCACACTGCTCTACTGGCTGCTAAAGAAAACATCCATCATTTCTCTGCAGCATTCATTATTGTCCCACGGATACAGTAATTGACCCCAAGATTAAAGATGATTAAACATGCTAATGTTTTTTCACATAAAAGTAGGCACTTACTTAGGTCCTTACAACAGAGAAAGGAAAATTTATCAGAATGAGTTTGTTTTTTTTTTTTAAATTTACTTACAGTGAATTTTATTTTTCAGAAACAGATTATGTTTTTTCTGCAAGAAGCTTCTGAAATCAGACACCCAACTGCAGACCAAAAACTACCAGCCCTACTTACGCACAAAGCATCAGGTTAGTAAAAAACAAGTCACCCAGTCAGTCCACCATGATGAGAATACAAGCTATTTTTACACAGTTCCTGAAATAACCTGTGTTAGTTGTAAAGCACATTACCATACGTGCTAAGACCTGGAGCTAAAGTTTTCCAGCTAACAGCTTCACAGCATTGGTGTCTTTGCAATCAGGAGTAATGTGTCTTTTCGTCTGGGCAAGATCCATGGAAGCAGCACTTAAACAGTTAAGGCGCATCCCGGCCTTTGTCCCCATTTCATCCAGTTCTTACTTCCTTCATCGTTAGTGAAGAACTCAAATTGTTACTTGTGAAAAACTGAGGATATGCAACCAAAAATGGCAGCACAAGAGTCACAGTTTGGAAAGAAATGTCACCATTGGAAAGAAGCGACATTAGAAGTCACCGCTCCTTCTTTGTTAGGCTCTGGTTAAACAAATAATGATGCCTCCAGCAGGCTTAAGCCCTGTTCATACTCTCAGTCCTGAGTCATAAAAATAATCTCTGCGATTCAAAGCCAGTAAAGCTCCACAATGAACAATTCTGTTTTCTTTTCTGAATGTTACGTGGAAGCAGGAGTCCGGCTCATCCCTCCCTCTGTCCCTCTGCCTCTCCTCCCTTGCTGAAACAGTAGTAATAAGCACACAAGTGGTGTTATTTCCAGCTGCAGCTTTTGACAAAAACCCTGCTGTCCTACCACCTCTCAAATGCAAGATGGTACTAAGCAGTCCTGCTGACGACTTGCGCATGTGTCTTGAAAGCCGCAGCCTTCCCCACTCATACAGGGATCGTGACCTGCCATGGGAATGCTCTGGCGTATTCCCACGCTGCTGTTGGGGAACAGACCAGCACACTGATGTGACTGAGCACAAAGGCGAGCGGACTCTCTTCGTGCCAAGAACAAGGCTCCCGACAAAGGCTCACCTGGCACTTACTCTAACACAGTTACAGCATCTTCATTTCAGGTGTTTTGTTTTCCTTCTCACTACACAGATTAACAGCTGAGAGAAGCAGTTGTCAAAAAGCTGGCTCTAGTAAGGTAACCAGACATGTAACTTACCAAAGACCAGCTTCTGGAAGATAAGCATGAGTGCTTAACCACCTCAGGGAGTAAAAGCAGTGTGAGGAGCTCTTCTGCTTCTCTCTGGCTCAGCTAGAGTAGGTTGCATCTGTTCTGCAGCTTCCTACGATCTAGCCTGAACGCTGTCACAGTCCCATGACAAAGGACATCGTTACTCATTGAGTGTGTGTGAGTGCAGACCCCGTCAAAGCTCCAAAATCTACTAACAGCCATTTCGGATACCAAAAAAATACCCCACCGCCAACGCCACCTAAGCATGCCCATGATGAATATACATGTCCTTTTTCACACATTCATGCATTGGTAACATCTACTGCAGAGCTCTGTCCTGTTATAAAAGCAGCAGTGTTAGTCATTGCAGTAGGGTTAGTTTATACAGGATTCTGTTTTATATAATTAATGGAGGTGAAACTTACTGGCATATCTCGGCTGCAGCCCCATGCAAGCAAGCAGAAAGCAAAAATATTTAAAATGGAAGAGGAACTGGCTAGCAGGCAGCTACACTCACCCTTTTGTACAGCCTATGGTCCACCAGTGGGCTTCAGATTGCAAAACAATACCAAAGAGCTATTAGCACACACATGGCAATAACCGTACCTTACCAAGAGCTTCACTTCAGGGAGGAGGAGACAACACTTCTGCTTGCCTGGAGAGAAAGAACCCTTCCCACTCCTGCCTACTGGACTCCTCCTCCTTACCAGGGAAGAGCAGTCCTGTGTTTAGGTGTTTTAGGGCAGGAAGTAATAAGCAAGTAAAATGAACCCCATACTGTCATCCCCATGGCATTTCTAGCTGCATCCTGCCTTCCCTTGCAGCAATTGTCTGTCTTCTATCTCATTCCAAATGCTACTCCATAAAAACTACTGCAGATCATAATCGCAGCCTAGCAATGGTGTCAATACCTCTCAGAAGAATAACATTTTCCTAAGAATCAGAGAAAGAATAGGAAACAGGAGGTTGCCTTCCTAGTGGAAGCTGACTGTACGGACCATATACGGATTCAGCTCAGAAACCCAAACCCATATCAGAGCTCCTGAACTTCCTTGCAGCTCTAGATGTGTTGTATCCGGGGTCGCTAAACAGGTGGAGTCTTTCCAAAACCATTAAATATGCAAACCCTTGATCCTGCCTCATACTGGACAGTGTGCCAGGAGGCAGCTCAGCTCCCAGTGGGTGTAATGGCAAGTTTTAGGTTGACAGTTAGTCAAGTGCCAGCCAACAGGTCCAGGCACCACAGGAAGATGGGCAAAGCTCTACTGGGAGGCCAGGAAGTTTCTCTTTCTCATTCTCAACAAACAACACTTCTGTGACAAGTCATGTTGATACCATGTTATGGCTGATGCATGTTTTTCACCAGATTTTTGATAACATGACAACAGATGGATAAATAAGTTTGTGGGGGTTTTTTCCATAGTCAAAAGGAAACGATACATGTCTGACCATAGGAATGACTGCTGCTGATGAATGACCACTTTTGTTTCCATGACACCTGCTAATATTCAGCTACCAGAGCTCCAGTATCTTCTCTTAAGAATACATTCAACCAGAACTCCACGCTTCTTTTCCAATTTTTATCAATGTCTACGCATCCATTGCTGAGAGAGCTCCAACTGCAGAATCTTGCTCATTAACTCTCTCAAAACATCTGAAAAACCATCTGAGCAGGCAACAAGCCTAAGTTCAGGAGGTCAGAAAACACAAGACCAACATGCCTACACACCCTAGATCCTCAACCGAACAGGAATCATGTTTGTGCTACCGAACCTTTGTGCCAAAAAGCTAATAAGCAAAACAGGACAAGACGATCATTTAAGTGGTTCTGAATTCTAGCAGAGAAAAGAGTTCTCATAATTGGCCTAAAGTAGACTCTGATCAAATAAAAATAGGAAAAACCACAACCAGCTAGAGGGTTGCCAGAGGAAAGCCTGAGTAAATCGTGCCTAAAGGCTACAGAACAAGCTCTTAGTAAAAGCCGTTTACTGGCCCAGCAACAGAATCTGCTTGTGGACAAAACCCTAGGTTAAACAGTTCCATTACTTAAGGCTGAATTTCTGAACTTTAAGAATTTACTGCCTTTTCACTTAGCTCACTATCCTTACAACAGACTGCAAGTGGCTTTTACAGCCTCCTCCCCACCTCTGTCTATCAGCTGACAGAAATCTGCTACAACATCCTGTTTCTTTGATGTTCCTGTGCATGCTCTTTTTTCTCACTCCCTCAGATTTTCCAAAAATATTTGTCATTTCTGTCCCTTGTACTGACGAGGCGTTGTGTGGTTTAATAAGTGGCTCCATCATGCCATTTTACACTACAAAGCATTAAATAACATTAGATGTTAGTTATTATGGTTTGCTCCTGGATGTTCAGGAGCTTGGATGGCTGAAGTGTCTCTTTATGGAGCCTGGGACCTTCTTAATTTCTTGTTTATAGCAGCAGTGTGCTAATTTTGAGCATTTCAAGAGGAGTCCACGATGGGATTCCAACAAGCAGTACTCCTGAAACAGTGTGTGGGGCTGTTAGCCTAAGTACATCATCACCTGTATCCCATGTAAGCATTACACAGGACGCACAGTAGACTGAATGGATATAATTAGGAGGCTTATACAAAAGTGGTTTTAAACTTACTTAACATGTACGTTTTATTACTCTATCCTTAGAAAAAGGTAAGCAAGAAAAGTCAAGCAGTGAGGAATAAATGTAATTATTAAGACACAGAAAATTCAGAAAGCTTGAAGAAGAACAGATGAAAAGGATGCAATTCCCTCATCTTCTCCCCGGTATCCCGGTGTACGTGCACCACGACTATGGACGAATTCCCAAGTAACCACAATCGCTAACAAAGTGCCTATGTACACAGACAGGACTGCACTGTTGCAGAAATTCAAGTACTGCACAGTGTGACACAAGCCAGAGAGAACCTACTGACAATGGATCCCCCCTGCCCCGCTTCTTTGTTTTTATTTCTTGTCTATAAACAGCCAAGACCTAAACTCGTCTCCCAGAGATGCACAGCAGTGACCATGCTGCTGAAAGAGAGAAGACTGACAAAGGCAAAGGGAAGGGTCCTGCCTGCAAACCTCAGTGATGCAAACGAGTAGGGTCTCACTCTGCAAAGGAAACAGGAGATGCTGAGAAAGAGGAAGGCAATGAACTGAAAGCAAGAAAACCTGCAGGAATCATGGACAATTTAAGCCTTGGAGAGTCCTGACAGCTGGAGACTTCACTGAGCATGGCTGAAGCACGTGGCACATCCTGGACACTGATGGAAAACCCAGGGATACAGCTAGTCATGAGGTATTCTCTGGGCTCGTGAGAGTCAGCTGTTAAGAGCCTTGGGCAGGCTGACCCCAAAGCCTACAGAGACGGAAACGGGCACGTGGCTTCCCCAGGGACTGCCTGACAAACACAATGAAACAAACCTTCTCTTGCACGTGCCCTGCCGAGAGCAAGAAGCTGCTTGTGCTTCTTCACAAACAACTGTGGCTGTTTCAAGTGCATTTGGAATTGGCATGGGAACTATAATGCCCTCTTTCTTGTCCACGTGTTATTTCCCATTGAACCTGCAGGTAAGATGTCCTTCCACAACATGAGCCACACTGACCTCCTGCAAACTGCAGCTCTGAAATCCTACAAAAAGGACCGAGTCTGTTTCTAAAATCAAATTTATCACATGCCTCTGCCTCTCAGAGCTCTCCTTGTTCAAACATCACTGGGCTGAACTAGACATGCTTCAAAATGCATCAGGTCTGACCAGCTCCTGAGTGGATGAAATGCATGTGTGGTGAGAATGGAGGGAGCAGAGCCAGAAACATCTGAATTCACTTTTGTCTAGGCAAAGTTCCAGTTTGCAACCTGATCACATATGGGACCCTTTTCAATGAAAATCAAAACAAATGCCCTGCGTGTAGCAGAGTGCTGGTATGGTAGCGCTAGCTGCCACACGTAAGCACTGTGGCAAGCCTGCGCAGGTTCCCATACTGGCAGGGAACGATTCATCTTCATGTCTGTGTCTGTACTCCCAGCTTACTGATATGTGTGGAGTGGCTGATGTGAACTAACTTGTCTGCTGCTCTGCTGGCACATTCCACCTATCCACATTAAAAAGAACCCGTATTTGATGAGAGTTTACCAAATGATCCTGTGACCAAACTAAAGGCATTTCCAGCGTACACCAGATGTTGTCACATTTTGCACATTCCCACATACCATGAATGCTTTGTGCAGCACTTACAAGCTGTAGCTATGATTCAGTAAGCTTTTATCCAGACTTCCTCAAGTCCAACTTTTACAGTCATGTGCCTTGCTTTGCTCAAAGTTTCCTTGTTCTGTGTCTGCCCAACACAACCTGGGCTGCTTTACCATATCAGCAATGGAGCTGAATGTGATTCTCTTTCAGCAACAGTCCTAAGTTAGAGATTTCATTTTTGTCAGTGTATCCTGGAAGCAGCTAGGCTTCGTTGTTTGATTAAAAGATCTGTAGTGAGCTGATTCTAAGATCGTCTACATTTCATTCATTGCCGACACACTTGAATACTGTTGCATTGCTCTAATGAAGGGCAGATACCAAAAGATAGTGTCATACCTGTGGCGGCAGCGTCGTAAAAACCGCATAATCTTGCGAGCAGCTTGATCCTGCTTCTTGGTAAGCAGACTGCTTCTAAACACAAAAAACCCCAACACTGAGGTGTAGGCAAAACTGGGGAGAATAATACTAAATGCAAGAATTATTATCCTACGAAACACTGGTCTTTTCCCACTGGCCTTTGTCTGTAAATTACAGCACAGCCCTGGTGAATGTAAAAACAATATATAAAGATCCTGGTAGCATCTGATATCCCACCAGCTCACCTGAGTTTCTGTTGTACAATGGTGGCTGCCCGACGGTTTTGCCTCCTCTTCCCACATTCTTTGTAGCTGCGATAGTACTGCTGGATCAGCATCGCGGCTCGTCGGCTCTGCTGGAATTTTTTCTGCTCATAGTAACTTCGGAATTTGCTCTGGATAAGAATGGCAGCTTGCGTCATCTTTTTATAAAGTGCATACTACAAGAGAAACAAAGAGAAGCTGAGGCGTTCCAATAAAACAAGCAAGAAGCAAGTTCCTACAGTGAAAGACTCTTGTGCCACCAAGACATGATGAGAAACAAATGACTATCTACTCGCTGATTGGGAACTGCATGAGAAAAGGGTGACAGCAAACTGCAACAACTGTGAGATCAGCTGCAGAACCCAGTCTGCATCAAGAAAGCAACTACCTGTTTTGCTGCCCCTGCAACAGTCTGATGGGATTCATAGAATCAGAGTGGTTTGGGTTGGAAGGGACCTTTTAAATGTCATCTAGTCCAACCCCCCTGCCATAGCAGGGACATCTTCAGGTAGATCAGGTTGCTCAGAGCCCTGTCCAGCCTGACCTTGAATGTTTCCAGGCACTGGGCATCTACCACCTCTCTAAGCAACCTGTGCCAGTGTCTCACCATCCTCACTGTAAAAAACTTCTTCCTTACATCTAAGTCTAAATCCACCCTCTTTTAGTCTAAAACCATTACCCCCCTGTCCTATTGCAACAGGCCCTGCTAAAAAGTTTGTCCCCATCTTTCTTACAGCCCCCTTTAGGCACTGGAAGGTGCTATAAGGTATCCCTGAAGCCTTCTCTTCTCCAGGCTGAACAACCCCAAACTCTCTCAGCCTGTCCTCATAGGAGAGGTGCTCCAGCCCTCTAAGGTTTTCTTTAGCATCTAGCTAGTAGAGGCTCTACATATACATGCCAATGACCAGATCCAGCTGTACTGTACTTATGAACCACTTTGGATCAACTGGAGCTGATCCTGAGCTGTGTTTACACTGCTCCATATTTGTACTGCAGTGGGTCTGTGTTAGAGAGAACCCAGCTGACTACACTTAGAGGAACTGTTTGTTTCACTTGCATATAGAAATTTCATTACAAACTACAGGATGCTCATTTCTATGCAGCCATTGTTTGTAAAGACTCATAACAACAGCAGCAAAATATGCCCAAGCGAGTGATTGTAAGGATAAACCAGTGAGTGCGTAAGATAAGTGATGACTCCAAAATGCTAACAAATTAACTAAAACCAGAATACACTTTTTTGTGTCTTCATTTAAAAATATCTTTTAAATAAATTCCTTTAGTAAGAACCAAATTTGCTGGTGACAAGCATATGGATAAACCTTCTTAGGACAAGTAACTCTTAAACAGCTCATTTCTTGTTTCTATGCCATAGCACAATACTACAAAAGTTTTGATCGCTTATGTATCTATTTAAAACCAAGCATTTAAAATGGAATAACATACGATTCTAACTTTAAAAAAAACCATAACCAAACAAAACCCCAAACCCACAACAGTTAATTAAGCAAGTCTAATGCTGAGCCTAAGTCATAGGCAAAACTAAATCTTTTTCGAGGTTTGTAACAAGCATCCACCGAACTTGCACATTTGCATGAGTAGCCACACACATCCAAAATTCCCTCTAGCACTTTACTGTTTCTAGCCCCGTGATTCCAAATAAAGCAGGCACAAATGTTTAAAAAGAAAATCTTTATTCTACATCCTTTTCCTTTTAAAGCACACAAGTAGATGGCTGCTTAGCAGCAACCATATGCATTCATGCGTATTTTTAAAAGTCCTCTATAAGATGGAGATGTAGAATAATGTATAGAAGTTGCACTCATACCTCTGAACTAACACTACAGCAGAGGTTTTCAGTGTTTACTGATCTTATTTTGAAAGTTTTTACACTTTCAAAACTTACGTGTCTGTTGTTCCTGCATATTTTATCAGCTATGACTTCTGCTCACTTTATCAGACAGATGAGACGCAGAAATAGCAGCCACTGCGCCCTATATAGGGTAATGGCCTAACATATCTCAGTGGAGTTTTCCTGTCTACTGGGAAACAACCCCAAAAAGCAAACAAACACTCCCACCCCCACCCATCACCCCAAAGCAAAAAACCCTCCAGTATCATCACAGACCACCATTTACCAAATTTCACTTTTTGGAATTGAAGCAGTCATTAGGTGCAGTTATATTTTGTCATTATTAATTTCCATTGTTTTGTTTTGTTCTCAACATTTTTAATTAAACGGACCAGATTGTGGTTTTCAATTAGCTATTTTAAATTTAAGTCCAGTCACGGGCTGGTCATGGTTTTCCTTCAAATTTTTAGCCCAGATGGGACTTCTGTGGCTGAGTTACAAACCCCTGAATAGAAGGGTTCAAATATGAAACCGTGATGTGAGCTATGACTGTTCAAATCTAGTCATAAACCTGTGCTGATCTCAGCAATACAGTAACGTAACAGAGGAACAAGGCATGTGAAAGGGAAAACAGCAGTCACTGGATAGACTAGATTCCAATATCTTTGCATTCCACTCTAAGACCCACTTCGCTGATTAGCTGCTCCCTCTCCTCCTCTTTTTCCCCTCCAGCTGGGAAGAGGGTCAACAGAGAAGTCCCCTACCCTCCATGAAGTGGTAAGCCTCAGCTAGTACAGCGGCCCCAGAAAGCTCAGCTCACTTGCGCTGATAGAACAAGTACTCTGCAGATACAAAACCACAGTGGCAGGAGGAAGCTGTGGATGGAAAATCACCCCGAGGACACGTTCTCTCCAGGAAGAGCATGCCTCGTCTCCTGAGCAGCTCTGAGAAAAGCTCAGCTGATTCTAGTATCTGATGAGAGCAAGATGTTGCACAGCTGGGAAACTCATCTTTACAGCAGAAAATTATTGGCTGTGAACAATTTCAGTCTGGCATCAACAGCCGTGCCTCCAATATGAGGAGCAACGTACACGAGATGGTGGTCTTAGGAATTCAGGGCACAGGTATTTCAAAGATGAATGTCCAGAATACTTGGGCAGGCAGAATGCAGAGGACATTGGCTGGATGGGTGGGATAAACGTTCTGTAACAGCAACCAAGGAAAGCTTGTCCTCTGGAAACTGGCTACAAACCTTCCCCACACCTCAGCCCATCACTGCTTATGCATACCTGTAGAGGCAGGAGACATTTTTTTTTTCCTTTTTTTTTTGTTTGCATTTTTTTATTTAATTGTACTACTACGTTGATACGTTGTGGCACGGCAGCCCCTACGTATCTCCCACAAGGTTTGGTTTCTCAGTGATTTCTCAACCACAGGTATTTATTAGCGGATACTATTAAAACATTTCTCTAAATGCCAGGTTCTCCTGGTTTATATTGAATGTGAAAGTTAGTGACCCACGGGGAACTGTTTCCAAAATAGTGTTTGTATTTGTATTACCTTCAAGGCTATCCAAGTAAGCTTAGGGAGAAACAGAAAAATACATAGTTAATGTTAGTTCTGCAAATAAAGAGTGAAAAAATAAAAAAACCAAACCATCTTCTTTCAAAAAGAAGTGATTCCAGGATCCAAGACAAAGCAGTTTGTCAAGCAGTTTTTGAAAGGAATTAAGCTTCTCTATTACAGGAAGCATCACTCCAGAATGACAGCCATGTGACAGGTTGAATGTGAATCATGATGCAGTCACCTAACACTAGAAAGGCTTCCCAAATAAATGTTTCTGAAGGTTGTAAAAAAGCACAGGCATCTTGCCTTTCACTTTACGTAACATGCCGCCAGGTATCAGACAGCTTGAGTCTAGCCGGGCATACTGAAAAGAGGGATGTGGGCTCTAGCCCCCACAAAAAAACCCAACCAACACCCAACCAAAAAGGAAAAAGAAAGAGTATCTTCTTTTTCTGGGGTTGAGAACTCAGCCTAAAAGCACGTCTCCAACTAGAGTCTGGAGAACAGTCTCAGTCCTGGAACAACTCGCATCAAGCTAAAACACGGGACTTCCCATAGTTTAAAAGTTTAGTATGTGCAAAATAAAACAACCTATTTTTCATCTTCGCCTTTATCAAAGGTAAAACCAACTTCAATTTCACAATGAAATTTGGCAAGCAACTAGTCAGAGAATAGCCTCACCAGGCTACAGCATGCACAAAAGCCAATATGGAGTATGTCATTGCACTCTATCTCATAGCAAAAATGCAGGTATCATCACAAACAAAATCCTCTCAAGGATTCCCTCTGAAATTAAGATTCAGAACATGAATTTTCTTCCCTTTTCAATTTTGCCTGAGCAGGGTATTTCATTACTGCATGCTGAAAAGTGTACAAGGGGAACAGTGGGATAATACCCATTACAAAGGGCTGTGTTCACGGCACTTACGTGTGTTTCATAAAATTTCACTTCCTTGATTACCTGTTTGTATTTTCGGTAGCAACGCTGAATAACAGCGGCAGCCACCTCTTGCTGTTCCCGGAGAGGACGACCCTACATGGAGAAGGAGAGAGGCAGTAAGTAGTCAGAGTACATCAAAACACAGGACAGATGATAAGCGGCTCACAGCAGCCTGCAGGGCACCTGCTTCTAAATCTCTCCTGTCAGCGTGACCTGGTCTGATTCAGGTCTAGGCACTTCTTGGAGATGTCTCTACTGTCAATTCACATAAGGGATCAACCCTCAAAATTGATCTTTATACCAAGCAGGCAACTAATCAGAACCGCTGAGGTATATTTTGAGGATATGCTTTGTGAGTGCTGTTCCAGCATGGAAGGCATGCTATGGCATGGCATGCTCTCTCTAGTATGGTAGCTGCTGGGTAACCATTAACAAGGAAATGCTAGAAACATTGAAAAGGTTATGAGAGAAACTGTATTTTTGTCCTGGGAGAAGGTATTACCCACACTTTGGTTTGTAAGAAATTATATTCTCTCACCCCTAACAAGGAAGACATTGGATGTTTCGGCCACGTACCTTGTATTTCCTGAACACTGTCTGGACGAGTTTGGCAGCTTCATAGAGTTCTCTCTGCTCATGATCAGACAGAGTTAACTGTGCAAACTCATTTTCTACCTTCTCGCTGGTGGATGCACTCAGAAATTCAGACCAGTCTGCTGCCGAGGGAAGGCTGGGTTTCTCAAAAGCTATTTCACTGATTGGTGAGCCTGCAGGGCTCAAGCTGGTGTTCGAAGAAGGGGTCAGGGGTTCACTATACAGATTTCTGAAATACCAATCACAGTAGGAATTATTGGCTCACAAAGCACCTGAGCTGGCATCACAGATAAGGACTACAACATTTCTGAGTTCAAGGTAGACGCTCAAGCTCCCCTCCCTCCCTCCGTGCAGCATCCCACATCCCCTGAGCCTGCCTGTAGTGCACCGCACAGACCTGGCGCTGGAAGAGAAGTCAGACCCTGTGGCCACTTTCCCCTCCTGCCACACGCACTCCCATTCTTCCATGAATCTGTAGCTGTGCTGGCAATGACACGTTTGACCATGAGAGTGTGGCTGGGCTTAGAACGTCAGCCTCGAGTCCGACTGAGAAACAGCATCTCCAGGCTAAAGAATCAGCACATGCTGCACAGCATTCAGACTACTCAGAAACCCAGAGCATCTTCACAGCTCGTACTGACCTTATCTGTGCAACACTGGGCAGATGATCGACATCAGCAAGGTAACTGGCCAGCCAGCTCATTGTGGTGCTCATGGCAGCACTCTCCGTCCTCTCCACCAGTGGTGACTCCATTGGCACAAAATTCTCCCGCTTGATCCTGTCAGGCGTAGCTTCAATAATGTGCTCTGCAAGTGTCATCATGTTCACCTGGGAAGGGGGAGAGGAGAACGAACTTTTGCTGCCTTGTATCAGGAGCCTTGTGCTTGCACGCTACAGCCCAGCTTTAGACATACTGCCCCATTTCCCCTAAACTTGTGGTAACTGGAGTCTGCTGTTTGTCTCAGCACTAGAGACAAATTCATTAATCAAAGCTCATTTGCTTTTCTCTCTCTTCTGACAAAACACTGGAGGGTTTCATATTCCCCAGAACTCTTTTTCATTGAGTGTACGGGGAGCCCAAGAGATCTGGTGAAAGGTTTACGTCATTGGGCCTTTGCTGTACGCTACTGACAGCGGTCACTACTATCTTGTTTCCAAAGGAAAAATGATCTTGCCACTCTTTGCCAAGAAGTGCGGCAGAGCATGACAGGACAATAAAGGCACATGAAGAGATGTTAAAATCCTTGGAATCACAAGTTTGTCAGGAATCCTTCTGAATCACATCCCCCTGCCCACCAAGGTTCAGAAGAATTTTTAATACAGAGGTCAGAAAACAGTTCTTGTTTTACAAAGATCTGCTTCATCTGCGTCATGCCAGCAAGATGAGAATATTTAGAGATGCCAAGGCAGTGCATGTAGGCTGCCCTCCCATTACTCTCTTTACTCAGAAGACCAAAGACAGTATCTTTCGCCCAGTGACTATTTCTCATTGGTCTTCCCTGCTTCTGCTATTTCCTCTATTCCACAGCTGGTGGGATTTTTCCTTCCCCAAACCCACTGTTTCTCCCCTTCTCCACTCTCATCTCTTTGCCCTGCAGAGTGCAGTGGCTTGGCCTGCAACCACAGCACCGCCTCTCTCAGGTCACCCTGCCTCCACAGGGACTGCTTCCCAGTTCCCAAAGGACTATGGGGCCACCTTAGCCTCATTTACTGACATGACCAGGAGGCTCTGCTTTTTCCTTTTAAAACTGCGAACAATTTTATGCATTCTGTACACCGCTGAAGCATACACCAGTGCATGACCCTAAATGCTAACCATTAGCCTTTGCATCCGGTTTGAAAGGATACCCTTTGACACCAGAAGAAAGTATACATTGATTGTATGGCCACCTCCTTTCCCAAAGCACAATTCAGTCTCTAAAGGCAGCCACAGAAGTTTCTCACAGTTAGGCTCCTCTGTGCAGCCACCGTGTTCTCTGAGACTGCTGATCTTGGTGCTATGGGTATGTTTACCTGCAAGTCATCCATGTGATGTAAGCAGTCCTCATCCCCTGCATTGTCCCTATAGGACAAGAGCTCTGCGTCCACCATCTCCCTGTCAGCCATCATCAGCACGTTCATCTGCTCTCGCTGGCGTAGCCGATGGGCTACAGTGTCCTTCCCCAGGGCAGCTCCCTTCTGGCTCCCTGCCACCTGCACTGCAGACACACCAATATAAATGTCTTTTGGGTTCCATTTGACGCCTGCTTGGCTGCCAGAGCCTCGGTACCCAGTAACTTCTGGGATGTGCTGGGAGAGCTCCCGGCCATAGTCCCTGATCCCTTCACTGGGGCTGATTGTCTCAGTGGTGGATTGCTTGGAGCTGGAGTTCTGCTTCCTAATGCTTGGCTGTTCCAGGCTCAGCGCAGTGGAAAGCAGCTTCTCTTGCCGGGCTTGAAAATATTCAGGGCTCAGCTTATGTTTTTTGGGTGCAGGGTAATCTTTCTGAGTCTCGCTACTGTAGTAACTGGAAGGTTCTGATCTTGGTCGTCGCAGCTCTGGAAACAAATAGATCAATGGTCAAAACAAAACATGCAACCCGTGTTCACTGTAGGAACTACAACAGCTTCTGCCACAGAGCTGCAGGTGCAAGTTTGCGCCATGCCCTAGGGCATCCGACAGTATGTGCAAAGACAGTAACTATCACCCAGGGAAGATAGTAGCTCAACCACTCTTGAGATACACACATCTTCCTAAAGCAGGCATTCACTCCTCTTCCCGATACTTAGGCAAGTGCATGGAGCGTGCGGCAGAGCCCCCACAAGAAAAGAATTAAGCATGGACAGCAGGGATACAGGTGGCACCTGCCGCCCAGGTGAGCCCCTTGCCCCCAGGTTTTCACATGTCAAATGTCAGCAAAGCAGTGCATGCCCTCAGGGTTATCGTACCTGTGTTTGTACTGGAAATCACAGTGACTCCCTTCTGAGGCTCCTGAGAGGCAATAAGCTCACTGTGCCACTGGGACACCCAGTTCTCTGTGTTGGAGTCTGTGCTCGAGGGGCACTGAATCCTGGGGTTTTGCCCAAGCTGAGTTTGCTCATCTCGCTGCAGCTGCTCCAAGCACTCCGCCAACTTCACGTGGCCCCGAGACCGGGCAATGGCCAGTGGCAGTCTCCCAAGGGAGTCAGGAATAGAGATGGCTCGGCGGTCCCACTTGTACAGCACAATGGCTGCATCCATGTGGCCCAGGGCGCATGCCCACATCTAAAAAAGACAACAATTGACCTACTGAGTGACCTGCCTTCTCCTTCCTTTCCTGCTAACACAGTGGAGTCTGGTCACCAGCTCATGGAAAAATTACTCTGATAAGCAAAACCACAACATGCTTGAACCCCAGCAACTGGCTTCTATAAATGTCCTGTCCCAACAAAAGGCCATTACAGAGGATTAGATGCATGCTATTCCCTCCTGTGACAGTGAAACCTCCATCTTCTGAATGAAGCTGACAGTTTGACAGCTTCTTACTTAGTAATAAATGGTTTTTTGGGTTTGAATTGTTTTTTTTGGACACTGGCATCACTACAGAGACAGAACAGCCTCATACACAAAGGAATCTGTGAGATCAGAAACACACAGACAGGACCAAAGGTTGGGAACAATAAAATCAACACCCTGCCGTTGTAAACTGGCACTTCTGGTTCCACCTGCTTTGGCTTTTTGCTTGTCTAAGTTCTCAGTCATGATTTCATGATTCCAATGACTGAGATACTGCAATGACTTCACAACCTCTACAGTCCATTAGTCAAAGAAGGCATGGAAAGTCCTTTCCCCAGCACAATAGTGGAGACTGGATTTTGGGTACAACACAAACCAGAGCCGCCTGTCCCATTTCCTCATGTTACTCAGTGACAAGGTTTCTCCTGTGTGGCCTCTCTCAACAAAATACCAGGAAGCTGACAGTGCCATGTCTTACCATTTACACAGCAAGGACACGCAAGAAACATCTACTCTTGAGCATGAAACCCATTAGGAAAATAACACACTAGGAAGAACTCCAGAGGGTCCTCGGACTCTCTCAGAAATTTCAGTCTCTGCTCTTACCAGAGGAGTGCAGGAGAAATGATCCACATTCAAAGGGTCAACTTCCAGCTCCAGATCAATGCTGTCTGCATGTTTGGTGCTGCAGAGGAAACAACAGAACAAATGATGCTCTGTAGCCATGTTAGGATCACTGCCTAACTGCACAGCTTTGCCCAATGCACCATACCACAAAGAAGCGGCCACGCACATGCCCACGACACACATTTACTACAGATGGTGCCCCCACCAGAGACTTTAAGAGCATGATACACCCAGTGATTGGACTCGCTCTCTTCCAGAGACAGGTCCTGTCAGATCAGGGGACAGGAATGAGTTCAGGGACTTGGCTGTTTGTAAGGGACAACCAGAAATCTGGACCAAGCAGAGCTCACATATGCTTCTGCCATGCCTGTATTGACACCCAAGAGTCCAACGGGCTGGGTCTTACCGCCATTTGATGAGGGTCTGGATCAGCGTAGCATAGCCCTGGGCAGCGGCTAGGTGGAGCAGTGTCATTCCTCGGAAAGTCTTTGAATGGATCAAGTGTTTGGACTTTGCCCAGCAAGCACGACTCATCATCTTCTCGCACACCACCACCACGCGGCTCTCAAAGCAGCTGCCCAGTGTCCCAGTCCCAGAAACGCACTGAAACACCACACACATCCCAGTTTAACCACTGAGGGGAGCTGCAACCTGCCCTGAGTAGGCAGCCTTCCACTTCTAGAAGTACTGAGACAGTGGCAAATGTGAGTGAAAGCCAACTGCTGTTAAAGACACCCACAAACCAGACTTGTTGTTTAGGAAAAACGATAATTCTTTCCAATCCCCCCAAAACCAAGCTCTGGCAAGAAAGCATAAAGGTGCCGTGACTGGACACAGCAAGGGTCATACCTGCACCTGCGTTCCTCCGTTCCCATTCCCATTGCTCCCGCCTCCTACTCCTTGTTTGTGCTGCTGGGAGCCTGTCATTTCAGCCATTCTCCTCTCCATCTGCTCAAGTCGCTCCAATATTGACATCCTGAACTGGTTATCTAGGTTGGAGAAAGCCAGAGTAAGGACATTTCCATGGAAAGAAAGCTCAGGTTTTGGCAGCCTACTGCAGCAAGCCACAAACATCTATCCTAAAAGTCATACAGGAGATTTGCTCTGCTTGGCAATGCACAGGGGCACCTGCCCTGCAGCATCCTAGCTCTTCAGGTTCCTGCAGCAGCCCTTTGACTGCAATTCCCGAGAACTTCCTTAAGGAAAACAGACAGAAAAATGAAAAGTACAGGTGGAAGATGGATCCCTTCCCTTGTGATTCCAGCTGTATCCACACAGCAAAGTACTGGGGTAATGCAAGTTCTTTGAAAACACAAGTAAACCCTAAGCAAATATAAGCATTCAGACAGCATTTCAGTAGGATCATATCTGTCAAAATACCCTTCCCTTTTAGAGTCAATTCCCCTATTTTACAGGAGTCCTGAATTCAGCTTGGCTTGCCTCCTGAAACCATGCCTTGACTCCTCTGCCTCCTTCTGTGCTTAGAAAAAGGAGCCTTTAAAAGGCAATTGCTCCTTACCTGACAGGCTCCCTATCTTGGAAAACAGCTTCAGCCAAGTGTCAGAAACAGAACTACCAGTGATCACAGACTACAGGCACCAATAACCCACTAACATCATCCTGAAAAGCAGTACAACTCTTGAGCCCTCTGGTCTCTGCAGAAGTCTAAAGCCTGTATTAATTCCTTTCTTCTCACTGCATTCTAACCTAGCACGAAGATACATCTACCAAGGCTTGGTTAGTTGGCAGGGAGATTTAGATACAACCTATCTAAATAGACAGGACAGTAAAACAAATAAATGAATAGGGCGTTGCTAAACCTGATGCTGTAGAAATCAACTCAAGCAATCTTGTGTTTTGGGCCAGTCAGTGCAGCTCAAACTGTGGCTGCAAATGCAGAGGGCTCCTTCTGTCTTGTGACCCACAAGAGAGAAGCTTCGTGTAGCTCATGTGAAGCTGGGCAGGGTAATTTTGTGGATAAGGAACATTTAATGAATCTTGCTATCATGTTAACAGCGTATATAATAAACTCTGGGGAAAAAGACAACCGTCATACTGTTTGGTTTCATGCATCTGTGGAGATGATGTGCTGGTGCAGAGCACTGATAACCCTAGAAGAAAGCTCACTGACAGCAATACGAATATGCGCATCGAAACGAACAAACTCTGATCAAGTTTTGAAAGAGAAAGTCTTCTCGGAGTGGTTACATGCAAAGTCCTCCCTGGAAGGTTGGAGGAATACTTGTAAACTACACTCTGCAAGGCACAACTCTCACTACAGGGTATTAGAGTTATGGATCTCTCTGCTGCACTGCACTGAAGACCATCCTGCAGACCATTGATAAGAGACAGCTCAGGCCCACTGGCTAAAGACATCCCCTTCTCCCTAAGAAGCTGCCACAGTCTGACAGCAGATGAGATCTGCTCCCTTCTGACCAGCTCCAATGGGTTGTAATGCAGCATCCCACCCTGGCAGCTCCAGAGCCAGGCACAAAGGAGTGCGGCCAGCACCCCCTCTAACCTCACTTCAGAGGTGAGCTCACTATGATCTTGTTTTGCCTAGTCCAAAACAGGATTACTTATTATTAGTGCCTTATTAATCATTCAGTCGTCCTGTTAATTGCAAAGCCTCTGGGAAAGCAACTGACAGTTACATGAGGAAATATTTGTAACGCAGATGCAGTCTCCAGGCCCGTCTCTGAACTGCGGTCAGCACACAGCAGCAACACAAGTCGTGTCTTCCCAGCAAGCCTTTGTTCCGGGAGTGCTGCAGTGTGCTGCAGTGCAGTCCATGTCGCTGTCTCCTCCTTCCCCATTGCCAGGCGGAGCACGTACGCTGCAGAGACTGACAGAGACCTGGCATCGCTGAGCCATCCCCTCTCACTGCGGGCCTGTGCCAAACACAGCTACAACAACTCAGGCACCAGGAAAAGCGGCCGCGTTTGCCATGCAGGTTAACAGCTCCGTTCGGCACATTTCACGCCACTCTCCCTAGCTGGGTGGCCAGCACTTGCATTTTATTAGAGCTAAGAGTAGCAATACACATCAGGTATTGTGTCTGAGCCTTCAATCTCCTATGGGCAGAAGTAGCTTCTTTTTAAAAGAAGAAGAAACGTGGCTTGTTAAAGAACAACAAGCCTAGGACTGCAAGATACTGGGGATTTGCTCCTACCCATTTACCTGTCAAAGAGAAAACTTATTCTGTACAGCCAGAAACAGCAGGAGAAAATGATTCCAAGTGAGATGCAAAAGTAGACTGTGCAGATTACTGGGGTTTCTCCCTATTTTTTTTTAAGCTGAAACCACTGTGGACCAGAAATGGAGGGCCCCATGTTTGTGTCTGTTTTCCAGGCTCTTCTCTCTAGGCTCTGTGATCTCTAATGAGCAAACCCTCTACTTTCCCTGATACTGAGCTAATGACACTGAGCACTTCCTGGCACCTTTTATCGGAAGACTTAAGTTACTCAAAGTAGGTCTGTCACCACTGCTGTCCCTGGATGGGCACACTAAAACAAAGAAAGAAAAGGAGGCAACTTTTCTTAGGAAACCAAATTTGAAACAGCATCTAGTGCTCCCACTTACTCCTATTCAGACACCTGGACAGTACTCCCAAGAAGTATTTAGGGCAGGACTACCCGATTTTAGGTAGCAGAGGTTATCTGTTTGACTTAACAGCACAGACATCATAAACCCATCACAGTCTTAAACCTGTAATCTTCAGCATCTTGCCACAACAACAGTGTTTTTCATAGATGGTTGTAAATCGCTGCTCAGTCTACAGGCGGGTCAGAAATATGCCACTAAAATGGGAAGTGGAAACAAACGCCAACACAGAGCAAAGAGAGCCCTTTCCATGTTTAGCAGAAACTGCCAGCACCTACCCAGCAGCAGGGTGCACCCTTGGATTAGAAAGCTCAAGGCAGCAAATACAGTAAGTGGGGCAGGAGTGCATGGAAAGTATCTCCATGCTGCCCATCTTCCAGGTGATTAACCTTGCTAGCTAAGCAGCTAGGACAAAAGAACAAAGCCACAACTGATGGCAGTTTCAAAATTATTTATGTATATAGCGTTTCCGAAATAAATTCTGTGGTTATCAAGTACACCAAGGTGTCCCCTTCAAAAGTGACTGGTCACTTGAAGCGCATGCACTGCACTAGTCTACCAAAAAGAAAATAAAAAAAACCCCCAAAGGCAAGGGGGGAGAGACCGAGAAAAGGAAAGGGATGACAGCAACTAGCTATGCTGCAAGGGTTGGTACATCCTTAACAAAACAAGGACACCTAAGCGCAGAGGAACAGCCAAAGGGAAGGACACCTTCTCCCAAGGTTCCCCCCTGGCCTTGGCAATGAGACAAAAGGTGCCACCTCCTCTTCCACCCCGAGGCCTGGATGCACACTAGATTGACAGCATTTGGACCGCGGTCAGCACAACTCACACACCGCTAATAAGCCAACAGATGCCTTGCCCAGGCTGCAGCGAGAACACCACACATCACTGTTTGTGTGGAAGATCCCTGGGTCACTCAACTCCACAAACAGCAGATCTCCTTCCTTCCTGGCTTGGAGCATGGCCAGGGAACCCTCTCGCTGTCAGTTAGGCTCCCAAAAGTAAACCACACACGAATATTGATTTCTACATGCTCTCCTCTTGGTGCACTCTTGCAGCATGTCTCAGGATCATTTTAGAAGTCAACTGTCCATAGGCAGGTGAACTTCCAAATTGTTTTACCAAGCTGCACTAGTCCTGCGCTGTTAAAATCAAGTTACAAAGAATAAAGATGATCTTGTACCATGAAAACTTAAGATTTTGCAGGGGCCTAAGTAAAGGGTAAATCTTTAAGTGACTTCCTAGGAATCAATATTCTTTAAGTCCCAAGTTTGCCAGTTTGTATCAAAACATTATCACTTCTGTATTCTCAGCAACAGGATTTGGCCAGCTTCATCCCTAAGGACAACAGCATAACGTTGAAAATAAAAGTACAACTTAAGCCACAGAAACTGGCACGACACCTTCCCTTTATATAGCCCTGCGTTCAACACGGTCAAAACAAAGTCAGCTTTACATACCACGAGTTGTATGCGATACACCTGGTTTATCTTTAAAACTGATGTATCTGTATCCGTGTTAGCAGCCGATATAGAAAGATGACTGCTACAGCCGCGTAAAACTTAAAGAGGAACTAGGCAGAAAGAAACCCCCTCACATTCGGGAAGCATAGGGTTGTGCTTTCTTTTTTGTGTGTTGTGTGTGTTATATACTAAACATAACTGGGATCTGAACCAAGATCCTCCAGCTCAACAACAAAGGTACCTGATGACATCACAACACATTCTTTAAGCGAAGTACCACATTCCATCGCAAAAGAAAACCATGTTTTCTGGTAAGGAAAACATGACAAAACCTGTACCAGTCCTGCTGACTCTCCAATGTGTTTTCCTATGAAAACCCTAATTGCCAAAAAAGCACTGTCAGCAGAGCCCAAACACCACAAACAGGATGAAAATAAATTGCAAACCAAAAAAAGACAAGCTATCTGAAGTCATGCAATTTACCTTGCAATAACTAAGAGATGGGCTGTAAGAGCCACAGGGCTGAATGTTACAGGTATCACTCTGAGAAGTTCAGGACCCTTTATCCCTTATTATTTATTTTGCTAGACACACATTCTCTGTCTTGCTCACTTTGGGGGTCTGCAGAGAGCCACCTGCTTCACAGGCAATGAAGTTACAGGAACACAGTTTCCACATTCTTGTCTTTTATATTCAGAGGACCTCACGACAAGCGTGTGTCTCGCAGTGCACTGAAGACGAGCTCAACAGCATACAAATCATCAAAACAAACTTTTCTCCTGCTACGTTACACAGGAAATCTAAACAGCCCCAGCCCAGCACAAGGAGCTGTCTTGCTCTGGAAGCACCCTAATTCTTTCTAAAGGCAACAAAGATGCATGTGGCTACAAACATATGCACATATTTATGGTATTACCCAAGGACTCTGCTTTGGATGACAAAACTTCAGATTTTTCTGTGAGCCAAAAAATTTGACTTGCAAGTTTTTCCATTTCTTGAGTTCTCCCACTACATATAAATCTGAAGAAATGTTACAATATTCTTTAAGAAACCGCAAAGAAGGTTTCTGAAGCTGTTCTTCAGGCCTGCCCCCACCAAAGGTGACAAAAATGACCACATTTCTCTATCTCCAAGACACTTCGTGAATTCACAGAAAACATTCTGAACACCGTATCTTTTCTGGAAATTATTCCTCCTCAAATTTAACAACAAAAACATAACACCAAAATTACTTCTCACTGTTCTTCCTTTGCGTAACAGGAAGAGGTGGTGGCTGTAGGCCCTAAGAGCCTGTTCTTGCCAAAGCCCCAGCAAGGCAGGAGAGCCTGGTCTCACAGAGCTTTTCCACCAGCAGCTGCTTCCATCTGATGGGAGCTCTGAAGCCTTTCCGATCTGATTGATGGAGCCACGTGCATCTACTTGTGCATGCTTCACCCCTCTCGCCCAGCACCTCCTGCGGAACTCTGCAAGCCCCAAGTGCACCCCTGGGTCACAGGTGAAATTAGGGATCTGTTCCATCACACACAAAGTCATTTTCACCGCTGTTGTCCTCAGCCCTTCATAGGGGAGTGAGAAGTGATCCCATGGATTCAAAACCAAGCTTAGAAAACGCAGCAAAACTACTCATGGTGGTATTTATTTGCAGGGTCCAGTCCTCCTGAGAAAGCCAGCTGCCCCAGTGTTGTGTCAGGGCTGGGCTGGTCCCCAGCGCCGGCAGCGAGGGCAGCCTGTCCCAGCAGGGAGGGACAGGAAAGAGCTGCTTGGTCAGATTTTGACCCGTGCTAAGAAATTGGTTTGAATCTCATCCTCATTTCCCTGAAACATGATCGATCGTTTGAGAGCAGAATGAGCTTCTTTTTAATTTGTACTCAGAGGGAGCCTACTACTGATTACAGTCACGATAGCAAGTCATGGACAAAACATTTCTAGAGATGCAAAACTATTCTGGTACCAGTCTTTTAAGGATGCACGGCTATTTACATCAGCTGGTATTTTACAGAGCTACAGCGTGTACACTTGCAGTTACGCCCAGACAACCTGGATATAGTTTTGCACTAACAGTCTCTTTTGGCAGGGTTGCTTTAAACTGGTGGTGTTTTCTTAGCCCAGATCCCTTCACCAATGAATTTAAAGCAGACCGGTACCAACAGCTCTATGAGCCATCGCGGCGCAGTGAATGGAAAACGCAGTGAGTGGAGAGGTTAATCTAGTTTAACTCCAGACTCTGGAAGTCACACCTCCACTTTCTCCCTTAGTGACCTCCAATAAATACTGAATTTCCTCAGTAAGAATCTAAACAGATGCTTGCCATTTACGTGACAAGTTTTCACTGGGTGGCTGCAGAAGCACCTGCCTTGTGAAGGCTGCTAACAGCTTGTGACGGCTCCTGATGTCATGTACCCTATACTAAAAGGGTAGCTAAAACACAGCACTTGCATAGCAAAAATCTGTATGAGGTTCACAAGGTTGCTACCAGGAATGCATGTGATTATACACCAAGTGGGACAGTTCCAGCGGAACTACTAAAAGACACTCTACCACTCCCTCGCTCAGCCGTGTGGTCCTGCCAGCAAGAGGCAAGACACCCCGGACTTTGATAAGGGTGAAGTCCCCACCCTAAATGCTACAGAAAACCAGGGACTAAATCTGGGGGAAATGCCTGTGCTGCAGATTGTAGTTACAAGCATGATGCTTCAGCTGCCCTCTCTGCAGCAGCCCACTCCTCCCATGGCCCCCCCCCCCGTTTCTAACCCAAAGACCTCTTCCAAAGACACTGCATTATTTCTCTTTCTGAACTATGCAAACAGTGTTCCCAATGGGTAGGCACCAGCTCAAACCATTGCCTCCTGCTCACGCTTTATTACAAAACGTAGTAAAGCCACATGTTAGCAGCCACTGAGTCTCAGATCTTGCATTTCTTTGTGCGAAGGCCGAAACACCACTATGGTCCAGCTACGGAGCTAAGAGGATACCAACACACAGCAGCAGTAAGTGACAAGATCTCCTTTGCTTGACAAGCTACGTTTAAGAAGTTACACAGAGGGCTGCTTTTCTAATCTCTGCATACTGCTTTACTGGATGAGTAAAGCCCTCCTTTTGCCAAGCAAGCTTCAACCAGCAAGAAACTGTATCTCTCATGATGTGAAAGTGCAGCCAGAGCTATTACAGAGGAAATACTGTTTTGCACTGATGAAAAATAAATCAGCAGTTCTTAGCAGTGAGCAGCATCTATACCACTTGCTTTTTTTTTTTTTTTTTTTTTTTAAGTTTCACCTGGAGGTCTGGGTTTTTTTGCCATGCTGCACAACCTAAACGATAGACAGTGTTTGACTGGAAGGACTAAGGGATGAGGGTGCATGATCTCTTGCACGTTCCACTGGGGCAGTTTCTGCCCAGGATATAATTATTTCCCCACAGACTTCTAACCACTGAACTAACGGTGCTGTGCGAGATCTACATCTGCACATGTTCCCAAGTACTGTGCTTAAATATTCAAGAGGTAAGAAGCTACTCTGAGGGCACTGGCTTCTCGGCACGTGCAGTTTCTGTGTTACAACATTCACTGTATGAACACACACAGACAGAATTTAACACATGCGATAGCTGAGCACTGTAAAAAAATCAACCCCAAACATGCAGCGCAAAGACATTTTTCTGTTTTGCAGAGCAAGACAGGCACACCATGTTCTCTCATCCAATGCAAGCTATGGGTGGGGATGGAAGCAATCTAAGGACATGTCGCTTCTCCCAGTACCACTGCTCTGTTCATGTTTTACAAATCACCTGTCACTTGCCTGTAAAATCTTGCTCAATTACTCTATACAGTAAAAATCCTGAAGACTTTCCATGTCACAATATCAATTTGGTCTGGTTTAGTACTTATTTCTGAGGTGTCATCATTGCAGGAACATGTATTTCTGAAATGTAACTGCAGTAACATCCTCAACGCATCTTACAAAAAACTGTTTAGCACTAAGCTATCTATCACAGGTCATGCTCTCTACCAAGAAATAAAAGCACTTAAAATTTTTACTTAATATTCTAAGACATCTGTGCTAGTGAGGCAGGTCGCTTCCAAGATTTTTGATAGTGAGAAATGCCACAACTCCCAAAGCACAAGATGAGGAAAACACTGTATTTACACTCTGAGCCTAAGCAACAGCTGAAGAAAGTTCACGCTTTCACAGCAGAAATAAACACTACTGGGCACAGGCAGGAACAATGATGTCATCCAGACTGGCACATATAGCCATTGTCACTGATTTTAAGCCATTAATCCACCTACCAACCAAGACTTCTTAACGGCAACACTTTCCCCATAGTTCTTCCAATGCTGTAGGACTTCAGCTATCACTCCCAGGCTACCTGGGACTATTCCGTTCCCCTCTATCATCCTCAGAAGGGGGTGGCTCAGGCTGACTTTTTCCCCCTGAGTGGCAGTGTCTACACCAACAGCAATAAAGCACTAACTGCCTTTTTTTTTTTTTTTTAATTTTTCCCCTTCCCCCCACCTTTTCAGGCTTCTCTTCCCCAGAGCTTAGGGATGGCGAGATTGTCACACTATGCAGAAACAGCTGCTTCAGCAAACCAGGCAAGGTTTTAGACACACCATGTGGACCTGATTATTTTAGAGGTCCAGCAGACTGCTAAAGATGTCACTTCTTGTGCTACTCAGTAATTTGTACAAAACCAGTTGGCTGCCTAAGGTCACTCTCTGCATCTTGGGTCAGAAATTGGCTGTGCTTTCCCCTAAGTGCCAACACTATGAAAGATGTTGTGTTTGTGCATGTATGCAAAGAGCAACAACCTAGCGGGACATGCTGCGCTGCTGCTCACCTGCACAGTGCTGCCCACTGCTCATGGAGACTCCCTCCTCCACAGGTTACATGCTAAAGGAGCTATAAACAGGAAAAAAAGCACCTCACGGGGCACTACGCAGTACCTGTGCTACAGTACTGCAAGTACAATAAAAATTCTGACCCAAGTTCTCTCTCACAAAAATTGCAAACTCAAGAATCAAAATACTCCCTCAGAAATCACCAGATGAGCAGAACAGTATCAAACGGCCTGTTTGCCACAAAATCAGGTAAATAGCAACTGCTGCAAGCTACGAAACTGTGAAACACTAGAACGGGTCAGCAAAAGAGACAGATCTCCTTCGCTGGAAGCATTTAAAAAGTCAGACACCAGTCACAATCACCCCATCTCTAAACTGGGAGTGGCCTACACTGTCTTCTGAAGTCCCCCTCCTAGTCCTGCTCTTTTTGATGAAGCGCCCTGCAAAACAAGTTTTGCAATAACCTGGCACGGAGCAGGCGTGTGCTTCGAGCATCCCTAAGCTCCCCAGGGAAGGTTTGGGCTACTGACCTCATCCTACAGCGTACCAACTCAGGAACGCCGGACTACGGCGTTAGAATGCAATCTGTCCTTCTGCACGCGTGATGCTACAATAAAAGCGCTGTCACAACTTGAGCCTGTGTTGTAACATGGCCCTGGAAGGGCTGGGGGCCAACAAGGGAGGGCGAACAGATGGAAACGCGGCCGTGTCCCACAGCTGGGGACACAGGGAGAAGAAGGGGGAGGAACAGCGAGCTTAAAAAGGCGCGCATTTACGTTGTAAGTACAGCAGCGTGACGGACAACACAGAAGCATGCAGATTTAAACCCAAACAAATACTGCACGACACATCACCCTGTAATACTTACTGGAAGCAGTACTTTGCCACATCTGCACATCCACTTGCAAAGGGTGGGGGTCCCGGACCCCTCTGTAGTACCTCTACCTGCTTCCAGGTAAATAAAGCGACACCCCCTGACACCAGGGGACTGACCTGGGAGTCTCCAAAGGCATCAGCGGAGGCTCCAGCCAGCATCTGGCGCAGACCCTGCGGCAGGGGCGGACAGAGCGGGCTCCCCCCCAGACCGGGCTGTCGCCTTTCGCATTCTCGCAGCCAGCCGGGGCTCCTCCGTCCGACCGCGGCGCCGGCGGGACTCAGCTCTGCCCCCGCCGCGCCTCGGCGACCGCGGCGCTGGGGCTAGCGCCCGCTG